>CAJQZJ010001215.1:155232-172022 GCA_907164525.1 Lophiomys imhausi
CCTTCCTTCCTTCCTTCCTTCCTTCCTTCCTTCCTTCCTTCCTTCCTCTCTCCCCCTCTCTCCCCACCTTTCCTTGTTTTCTTTCTTTCTGAGACAGGATTCCTCTATATAACCCTGGCTATTTTTGAATTCATTCTGTAGTCCAGGCTGGCCTCAAACTCACAGAGGTACACCTGTCTCTGACTCCCAAGTACTGGGATTAAAGGTTGCACCACCATGCCCAGTTCTCATTTCTTGCACTCATAAGTTGAATCTTCATGGCTGACACAGCAGGGTGGGTTGGTAGGACTCTTTTGTTCTTCTGTTTTCCTGTGGTGTCCATAGTGGTGGTGACTTCACTGTCACAGGTCTCTTGGCTCCTCCTCTTCTGATGCTCTCGATCCTTTTCCTTTTCTCCTAACCTATACATTTGGATTCCAGTGCCAGCACGTGCTCTACAGATTGGAGAGCAAATCTGGGCTTGATAGTTTATGGACAGGGCACGCTCATCAACTTCGAGTGTTCCCCCTGTACAAATCTGCTCTGAGAGTTGCTGCAGTCTCAGCCTGGTTGTGCCACACGGGGCTTTAACTATGGTTGGTTTGTCTCCATCTGCAATTATATTTTGAGCCTGGAGGGAATGTTAGTGTGGCAGTTGGCTTTGCTACCTACAGGGTCCAGTTTTTAGAGGAATGAAAGGAAGCTGAAATATCTCTGCAGTTGACATCTTTCTACTTCTTGCTGCTATAGGGCCCCTCCCCCCCCTTTTCTTTAAGGAAGAATGTTACAAAGACACTTGAGGGACTGTTTTGCCTGAATTGAAACTTTTGGTATATTGTGTTGCTACTATTTTAAAGAAAGAAGTGTGTCTATAATCAGCAAACATAATTTTGGAGTCTTTCTGTGATGCCAGGAATGAAAATGTAACCCTGGAAGGGTCATGCATCATGCCTTGAGCAGGAAATTGAAGGTGCATAGCATCTCAAGACTCCATGCAAATATCCACACAAGAGGGATAGTTTACCTGATATGTGTAGCAACCCTTGGAGACACTGATACATGTCTCTTTCTCCTCTGAGAAGATTACTGGTGTAAACACCCCAAAAGCTTAAGCCAAGAGCAGCCACCCAAAGTATGTTAGAATTATATCCTTGGTAAACAAACACAGTAGATTTTTGTTGTATATAACTTAGTATAATGAAAATAATAGTCTCTTTGTTATATTTTGAGACAGATTTTCTTTCTTTTTTTTTTGGTTTTTCGAGACAGGGTTTCTCTGTGTATCTCTGGCTGTCCTGGACTCGCTTTGTAGACCAGGCTGGCCTCGAACTCACAGAGATCCACCTGCCTCTGCCTCCCGAGTGCTGGGATTAAAGGCGTGCGCCACCACCGCCCGGCGAGACAGATTTTCATGTAGCCCAGGCTGGCCTTGAACTGGCCATGTGGATGATAATGACCTTGCTTGCCATGTCACCTCACCCACTTTATCATTTAATAAAAATATTTTATGTGCATGTGTGGCTTACCTGCTTATTAGTGGGTACCTCTCATGCATGCTTGGTTCCTGAGGAACCAGAATAGGGTACAGGATTCTCTGGAACTGGAATTACAAATGCTTGGGTACCAACATCTGAGTTCTGGGAAGTGGACTCTGGACCTGTGCAAAAGCAGCAGGTGTTTTTAGCTGCTGAGTCATCTCTGCAGATTTTTTATCTTTGTTTTAAGATCTGATTTTCTCCTGATAGATTCAGTGTTTCCTATATAATAGTTACATTAAGAGAGAACCTTGTCAAGTCCAGTTGTCCAACACTGTAATCTCTTGCATTTGTTAAATGATATTCATTATTCAGTTAACTTTGGCCATGCAAATATGCCGCTTGTTCTGTATCAGCTAACAAATCCAAGGAGGTGAAATGACTGTTCGTTTTCTCCTTCCCCTCCTCCTTGATTAATTGAATTGGACATGGTGGCTCATGTCTTTAATCTCATCACTCGGAAGGCTCAGGCCAGCCTGGAATAATAGCACAACCACACCTCAAAGAAAAAGAGATTGAAATGGATCTTATGTTGAGAACCTCTTCTTCCCATGGAGAAAACCTTACTGTGGTCATTTCCCCAAGTGCTTCTCTTTCTCACAAAGCTCTTTTGCCCTCAAGACAGTTGTGGTTAGTAGTAATTACTTCAAAATGACCCACCTCCTTTTGCTCCCCTGAGTAGGGCTTGTGAATCATTGGAGAGGGGCCAGGGAAAGGTGGAAAGCAGGCAGCAAGGGGAGGTATTTATTGGGTTGTTAGGTACAATCTTGCACCCCATTGATTTTGGCCTCAGAAGCTCCCATCTTGCCTACTGCTTTGGGGTGACTGATCTGTACCTTTCCTCACTCTGACCTGTAGGGTCATTGGCTATTTACCACCCCTTGCAGGTACCGTTTTGAGTCGGTTTTAAGGCTGCAGGTGGTAAAGAAAAAACAAGTTTACTGAGGTGAAAGAGTTGGGACCTCAGCTGCCTTTTGCACTCCCTGATGTGTGAGCTCCGGTGCCCTGGGTGCAGAGCTCAAGATCTGTCCAGGAGTTCCACTAATTGTGTGTCCACAGTTTCTTTCCAGGCAACCTCAGAAACTTTTTGTTTGGTGGAGGGAAGCAGACATGAGGTCTTTCTAGGGGTTTATTACAACACCTGTAAGCAACAAGATTGACTGCCCATATAGTTGTGTCAGGTGATAAACTTTTAAAAATTATTATGATTGCTATTACTCCACGCGTGTGTGAATGCAGGCCTGTTGTGGAGGTGGAGGTCAGCAGATAGGTTTTGGGGACTCACTTTTCACCTTCCACCTTGAGGCAAGGTCTCTCTTGTTTCTACTACTGTGCTGCATAAGCCACCCCAGATGGCCTCTGCTTCTTATCTCACCATAGGGGGTCCTGGGGTTACAGATGCCTGTCACTGCACTTGGCTTTTATTATGCAGGGACCAGGGTTACCCGGCTTGGTGGCAAAGCACTTTACCCATTGAATCCTCTAGCTGGCCCCAGATTGTATTTTTATTTGGAATGACCCATCTTCATTGCTGCCCATCCCCGTGCCACATGCCTATGAAGGCAGACGTGACTGCACCGGCTTTAAGTAGATATGCTAGTTTTCACTGGCACTTCTGATGGTCTTATTTGCTTCAAGAATTGTCTAAGACCCATATAGGTGGGCCTTCAGTCAGCTGACCAGCAGCACACAATCATACAAGTAGGCGTCTGCCACAAGTCACTGAGATTTGTTTTTGTCCTACAGTAAAGGTGATGAATATGACCTGTTTATTTTTCGTTTATTTACTTATTTATTTATTGGGGCTGAAACTCTGAAACTCATAAGATCCAGTGATTCCCAACAAAAGCTCTAACTTATGGGGCCATTGTTTCTGTCGTGAGATTTACATATCTATGAAACAAGTACCTTGGGATTGCCTTTTTCCTGGACCAGGGAAGGAAATGCCTTAGCTGTCACAGGTGAGTGTAGGGTCAGAGTAGCAAATATGGAATATTGAGTGTATGCATATGCATGAGCTAGAGGGTGAGGTCTGTACATTTAGGGTTTAGGTTTTATCCTGACATGCAAATACACATAAAACCATAAAATGCCGGGCGTGGTGGTGCACACCTTTAATCCCAGCACTCAGGAGGCAGAGTCCGGTGGATCTCTGTGAGTTCAAGGGTAGCCTGGTCTACAAAGTGAGTCCAGGATAGCAAGGGCTATTACATAGAGAAACCATGTCTTGAAAAACAAAACAAACCAACAAAACAAACCCACCATAAAATACAAAATGAAAACTCCCAAGACCTGTTTCTTCCTGCACTCTTGGAGTTTCAGGCAGTTGCATATATAAGAAATTAAAATGTGAGGAACTGACACTGTGTGCCATCCTGCAGTGCACTGAAAGCACCATGGGAGTGTGTGGGAGAGGCCACAGAGGACAGTGAAGGTGAACAGGACAGTGTGGATAGGAATGCAGGACAGACTGAATGAAATGACAGGTAAAGTGGAGTAGATCATGGGCTGTGATGGATAGTACACACACTGTCAACTTGACAGGATCTAAAACCATTTCTGCGCTTGTGGGTGGGAGTTTTTTAGGTTAGAAACTGAAGAGGAAAGGCTCACACCTGAGTGTAGGCAGCATCCCATGGGTGCAAAGTATCTGAGCACCTTCTCCCAGATTCCTGACTCTGGGCATGTGTGACCAGCTGCCCCACTCCTGCCCTCATGCCTTCCCTGCTGTGATGGACTGTACTATCCTCAAACTGTGAGCCCAAATTAACCTTTCCTTTCTTCAGTTGCCTTTGTCAGCTATTTTATCGTAGCACATGACATGGAACTACTACAGTACCTTTGAAAATTGAGGATGAGTGCTGTCAGATGACAAAGGTCAGCCAGGGCCCAGGCATGGTCCCAGCTAACAAATGTGAACAGCAAAGTTCTGAGACTGGCTAAGGCCTTATATCACAGGGCTGGGAAACTCATTTCTACCCTGTGATTTTAAAAACAATGAAGCCATTTGATATTTTAACATATACAGCATATGCACTGAACTCATCTGGATGGTAGATTACTTTCCCCAGTGGCTGGTGCTTAGTCAGCCGAGCAGTCCTCGCATTTTCAAAGCCAGTAACGAGTTGTTGTTGGTACTGGATGGCGCATGCTCCATTAACAGCCTTAATTTCCTGCGTAAAGTTGGCCGGCAACTAGGGCACAGCT
The DNA here is from genome assembly GCA_907164525.1 of Lophiomys imhausi. Classification (NCBI taxonomy): domain Eukaryota; kingdom Metazoa; phylum Chordata; class Mammalia; order Rodentia; family Muridae; genus Lophiomys; species Lophiomys imhausi. Next base: position 159,954 of record CAJQZJ010001215.1, read on the forward strand.
TACCATCCTTAGATCTCCTTGGCATTTTAGTTTATGATTACACAACGTTAAAGTACTTGATGCTGCGAAACCACGCTCTGCTGATAAAATGGAAATCTTGTGTCATGTGGTCCAAGGAGCAAAACCCAGCCACCATACAAGTATTCACACGAAGAAGGTACTACAAGCCTAGGGCTGCAAGCCATCTCAGCTTCTGCCTTGAAGGCGTCCTTCTGCGGTCCGTCCGCTCCTGCCGGTTATACTGCGGAGAGTCAGAAGTGTCCCCCCCTACGTCTCTCACTACCTAGTGCAGGTGAGCGCAGGACAACCGTGCGAGTTCTGCAGCCTTGCGAGGCCTTGGCCGCGCGGCTTCCCTACGTCTGGGGCGGAGGAGCAGGGAGTGTAGTTTCGAGGTCTCAGACGCGAACCTCCGCCTTCCTCCCCGGCTGTGCCAGGCTTCTGCCCGCATCGCTTTCAGGGTAGAGTGGGGCGGCTCCGAGGAGCCAGCGGTGCCCGGGTAGACGGCGCCTCTCGCGTCCCCGTCCCGCACCCGCCCTGCGCCGGGGATCGCGGGAGCCGGCGCTCGCTGCCCACGCACATGCGCAGTGGCGCCGCGGTCCGGAGCCCTGCCTCCTCCCCCTCCCCCTCAGCCGCCGCCGTCGCCGCCGCCGCCGTCTCCCGGTTCCGCAGTCACTTCCTGCAGCTGTTTCCCGGTGGCTCCACTCGGAACGACTTTTGACAGCCAACCCCCAGCAGCCGAGCGGCCGGGCGGCGGCGGCGCGCGGGGCGGAAGGGGCGGCTGCGGCCTGCCGGTTCCGGTGAGTGCGGGCCCGCGGGTCCGAGGGCGCGCGCGTGTCCGCCTCGCCCCGCGGCGTCCGACGGGCCACCGAGCCAGAGCCCGCGCCCGCAGCCGTTCGCGCAGCCGCCTCGGCGGCTCGGTGCTCCCCGCCGGCGTCCGTGCGGCGGGACCCGAGTGCGTGCCCGGCCCGGGGACATGGCACACCCCGGGGGCGATGCTGCAGGGCCGCAGCTCTGAGTCCTAGATGCTGAGAGCCGGGGTTGCCGCGGCGCCTCCTCCCACCCCTCTCTCCTCTCAGCTTCCTTCTGCGATGTAAAACAGCCTCTCCCGGGCTGTTTTTCTGCCTACCGCGTTCTGGTGACCTCTGAGTAAGATTCTCTCTCCTCCGGACTATCCAGGGACAGGTTAGGTTCCCTACTTTATCCGGACATGGGTTGTCTTCTTTTTTCCCTTGGTCTGTTTCTGCCAAAGGGAGGGCTGTTGTTTGCCATACGGCCGGCCGGCGAGGAGTAGGCCCCAGCCCAGCTTTGGAAACGCGTGTTGTGGTCATTCATTTTCCCGAAGCCGGTACGTGGTGGAGCTGTGGTTTTCTTTAGTGTCTTTTCAGCTCCCTTCCAAATTAGGATATCAAGTTCTGTGCAGCCCTCATGTATATCATCCCACGCGTCCAGTCGGATGGATTTTAAGATCTGGGAAGTGTTTTTATATCGGCTTCTGAATTAGTCTCTTAAATTAACGCTGCCGTTTGAATGGACCCGAGTGTGTTTTGGGGTCCCCGGATTTCAGCGTTTGGACTTTCACTGAAGCATTGGTTTTTATTTATTTTAGATTTATTTATTTACCACCGAAATGTGATACCTGTTGTGATTGTCGCCTGTAGGTTTTTTCGGGGAGAGAGTTAGCCTTATGGTGATTATTAAATATAACGGCAGTATTTTTGAGGTCTCTCCCCTTTCTTCGAACGTTATGAAGATAAAATGCAATAATAAATAAGCCTGCACTGTAAACACCCCCTACTGCAACCCCGCCAGTGTTTTGCTCTGGAATAAGGCCTTTTGTGCCTCTGCTGCCCTGAGGAAGGCCTTGCTTCTGCTGGACCCCTGTATGTCACAGAGGGGACAATGCATGCTGGGGTTTCCTTAGGTGGAAGTAAGCTTGGCAGAAACAAGCCCAGGCATGTCTGGGTAATAAATAGGCTGATTCGGCGGCTCTCTGTCTATATTGCTAATTTTCTTTATCCGGATATTTTGGTACCCTGCTCTGTCCTTTCTCTATGACCCAACAGCATGGATGACCTAACAGAGAATCTATATGATAAGTTAGTGTCAGAATGACGCAGTCGGTTGTAACTGAGTAGTTAAACTACTTTAAAAGATGGTTTTGTTTCTTTAGTTTTGTTGCCCCCTTGCACATCTGTAATAATTTCTTTTTGGATGACTTTTATTTAGTTGAGAAAAATAATATTGTTCCAGAGAAACTTACCGTTTAAATGTTCCAAATTGGTGTCACTTTTCTTTGTGTTTGCAGAGATATGGGTAGTTGATTTTATCCTTTTCTAGCTATTGTGATTAATGAAAAGTCCTGTTAAGTTCTCCGTCTAACCATAACTTGCTCATAAGTGCATGATTTCCCAGTCTGTGGCTCCTTCTCTGTGTTTACCAAGTTTGTTAAAAGTCTTTTACTTTTTGGAGCTTCCTTGAGTCATTTTACTTAGTTAGTTAGTGCCCTGACCTACACGTCTTTATCACAGACTGTGAAACCTCAGCTGCTGAAGACACTGCATTCTGTTGACCAAGAAAAGGAGGGAAGTGTAAACTTTGAAATAAAGATCCTAATTTGGATCATTAGAGTCTGAGAAACCCCAAGGGTGTTTACTGTGGTGTTTTTTTTTTTTTTTTAAGTGATCAAAACTAAAGGATGCCATCTGATTGGGGAGCAGGAGGAATCAGTGATAAAGTTGAAGAGGAGTGTGGAACATAGTTCATCTTTCCTGAGGAAAACAGAATAGAGAGTGTCTTGATTTCTTTTTTGTTGCTGTGATAAAATATCCTGACAAACATGACTTAAGGGAAAAGGGATTTCTTTTGGCTCGCAGTTCAAGGTGCCTCTGTCATGGTGGGGCCGTCTTGGCAACAGGAGCTTGAAGCAGCTGGTCACATTGGGTCCACCGTGAGAAGAAGACAGCGGTGCTAGAGTCCAGCTCAGTCTTCTTTTGGTGCAGCCCAGGGACCCATGCAGTGGTGCTGTCTGCAGTTTGGCTGGGTCTCCCCACCTCAGTCTAACTAAGGAAACCCCCTGTCGCCATGCCCACAGCCAGCCTGATCTGCATCACCCCCTCACTCAGACTTTTTCTAGGTAATCTCAGATCCTGTCGACTTGACAATTGGAATCATAACCATTACTGAGTGTATCCTTATTTAGGAAGAAAGGGGATGATACAAATGGCCTATAAGTTACCTTAGGGCTTAGGATAGTGCGGCCCATTACTTGGTTGGACATTTTTCAATCTGGATGCTTGCAAGGGTCTCAGGAATGTAGTATAAGGCTGTATGAAGTATGGTCACCATCCCAAGGCTCCCCCCCAACAGGGTTTCTCTGTGTAACAGTGCTGGAGTTAAAGGTGTTCGACACCGTGTCTGGCCATGTCCCTCAGTCATCAGTTCCGTCAGCGCCCTGAGTAGGTGGAGGGGCTCGCAGAAGGCCTGTCTGGGTATGGAGCACAGTGCTCTTGGCACCAAACAGGTGGTAGTGTGTGGTAGGACGTGGGTGTAGTGTTGCCAGATTGTCCTTTCATTACTAGATTCTGGGAAGCTTTTGATTTTTACATATTGACAACTAATTCAACTTAAAAACAAAAGCAAAACAAAACTCTGTCTTCCAAACAGCACATTTATACCATCTGACGGCCATAGGATACCGCTGCCCTCTCTGCCTTGCAGAATCATGGGCTCAGCTTTAGCCACTGATGGTTGCCCAGAAGGAGCACGTTATTTACATATTTACATTTGTTATTTTTTGGGGTTTTTTTTTTTTGTTTTTTGGCACAGGGTTTCTCTGTGTAGCTCTGTCTGTCTGGGACTCACTCTGTAGACCAGGCTGGCTTAGAACTCACAGAGATCTACCTGCCTCTGCCTCCTGAGTGCTGGGATTAAAGGCATGGGCCACCTTGTTACTTTTTTTTGGCTTTTTGAGACAGGGTTTCTCTATGGAACAGCCCTGTTGTCCTGGACTTGCTTAGTAGACCAGGCTGGCCTTGAACTCAGAGATCCGCCAGGCCATTTATTATATTTTATTGCTGCTGTCTTCTAGGATTTCACCCACCTTTCAGTGAGTTGTAGAAATGCTTTAAAGATCTGACAAGTGCCTGGGTATGGCTATGCGGGATTATGATTCCAGCACCTGGGAAGTGAAGGCAGGAAGGTAGTTAAAGTTCTCAGTAATACAACAAATTTGAGGCCATCCTGGCTAAGTAAGACCCTGTCTTAAAAAAAGGGGAGCAAAGGTGGCTGGCTGGTGGACAAAATGCTAATGTACCTTGTAGTCCATACATGCGTGTAAAGGTGGAAGAAGAGCTTATGCCATGGTGCACACACACATACACACAGTGAAAACAAACACAACAAAAATACCTAAAAAAAAAAAAAAAAGAAAAAGAAAGAAAGAAAAGAGGAAAAGAGATTCTTAGAAGTGATAATCTTTTCTGGTGTGTGACATCCTTTGGGTGGAAGAGTTTCTGATCTGGTGGGTTTTCTGTTGTTTGTTTGTTGTTGGTTTTCTTTTTCATGTTTTTTTGAGACAGGGTTTCTCTGTGTAGCCCTTGCTGTCCTGGATTCTCTTTGTAGACCAGGATGGCCTCAAACTCAGAGATCTACCTGTTTCTGCCTCCTGAGTGCTGGGATTAAAGGCATGCGACACCATGCCTGGTAATAATATTACCACCAAGCACTCCAGAGAAAGGGGTCTGGATGACCGTTGATGTCGAATTCCAGCCACATGACTTTTCAACTTAATTGGCCATGGATGCAATACTGCTAATGCTTATGGCCAGAGGGGTGATGTTTGGAACTAAGCCAAGCAAGGTAAAGGCAAATCTCTGAAGCCATTCTCAGGGTTAAGCCTTATGTCAGTGGAGATAACCAGGCAGGGAATGTCTGCTATGCTAAAGTTAAGGCGAAGATGCCCCAAAGGTGGGTTTGGAGAGAAAAAAAGACTTTGGTGTCATTTCTGTGTCATTGCTGAGATCTCATTTTAATTTTCTTCCCTGGTTGTTTTAGGATCGAAGACTCCACCCCTTGTCACGCACTGGATTATGCCCGTGGCTTTCCTGCCTGATGATTCTTTTGCAGCGGGCTGGGCTTCCTCCACTTAGGCGGCCCTCGACCTCCCCCCCCATGTCAGTGGCTGCCAGGTCCACAAGGACCTTGCGGCTTCCACCACAGAAGCCTTTTGGGCAGGAGGCATCTTTGCCTCAGGCAGGGGAAGAAGAGTTAGCTAAGAGAGTGGAGCTAGACTCTGCCCTGGAGGAGCTGTGTAAGCCCCTCTTCTGCAAACTCTGCAATGTCACCTTGAACTCTGCTCAGCAAGCCCAGGCACACTATCAGGTAAGAGAAGGAAAGAAAAGCAGGTGGCAGTGGGGTGAGCTTTTTGGGTGCTGGTTGGCTAGATGGTGTCAGTGGGGTGAGTATTTTGGGTGCTGGGTGGAGAAGGTATCAATGAAGTGAGCATTTTGGGCACTGTCTGGTCACAAGCCCCCTCTTAGATATGAAAACTCAGAAGAGGTAGAGAATAGAGTACCAAGGTCACACAGTGGGTCCTGCCCACGGTTCTGAGGAGAGCATGTAATGGACTACATTAATTCAGTGTAAAATTGTTCTAAAGCTTGTACAGCTTGCATGAGCTCAAGGCCACCTACCACAAGACCCTTATACTTTTCTTTTACATAAGATTTTTCCTATGTACCCTCTTATAGCTGAGGCAAATACAGGTGTCTTTTTATAAAGAGAATAATATAATACTGAATTACTGAGTCCTACCTTCATCATAAACATACCTTAGTATCTTTTAGTCTTCTGAGTGAACTGATACTAAATATTAAGATTTAAGGCATTTTATATCTATGTAGAAGCTTGTGGAAAAGACCACTTTAAAGGTTATTATTGCTTAAGAATAAATGGGAAACTAGGAGAGGATATAGGATTCATTTAAAATTTTTTATTTTTGTGTGTATGCACATGTGCACATGGGTGTCTGCAGAAGCTAGAAGAGCATGTTAGATTCCTTGAAGCTGGACTTGCAGGTGGTTATGAGCCACCTGATACGGGTCCTGGAAGCAAACTGCAGTTTTCTGCAAGAGCTGCAAATACTTTTCACTGCTGAGCCGTCTCTCTGGCCCCTAGTATTTCTATTTCTTTTTGTGTTATCCTGTTGTCTGTATACAATTTGATACTTTTCCTTTTTGGAGGAAATATATCTGAAAATAGAAACCTGTTTTGAATGGAAGGTTATCTCCTAGACCCCTGTTGATATAGTTTTTTATTACTGCTAAGATTGTATGGTAGAAAGCTGTTATAAACTATTTCTTCTTGTCTGAAACTATACTTTTCTGTTGTGACCTTCACTGCTTTCAGATTGACCTGACTCAGGTGACAGAGAATGAAGAAAAGACAGACACCATTTAGAAAGCTGGGATCCGGTGGGTAGTGATCTCTGATGGGGATGCAGGGCCAGGAAGCTCAGCAGCACTCAGGACCGAGGAGGACTGAGGAGGAGGCAGGTTCTCTTGGGTTGGAGACTCCATAGGGAAGGAGTCTCGGGCCACAGTCATCGTGTTGATTCTTCTGCACATCCTGTCAACGTTAGTGTTCAAGTTCAGAGGAATAGGAAGACCTTGCCATCCCATAAGTCTGAGGCAGTGAGTGGGTCCTTGACATAGCCATGTCAGTAATACACACTCACTTGAGTTCATCATTTTTCTCTACTGTAGTTTTTGTTTACTTAATTTTGTTTTGATCCTAAAGATGAATAATTGAACAGTTCGTTCTGCCTTAGAAATATTTCCTTGGGAAGAAAGGTTCTGTTGTTCTGCCTTGTTCCGGTTTGTTTGTACCCAGCAGCAGCAGAGCAGGATTCACTGCAGCAGATCTAAGCTCAGCCTTGGCTCATCAAGGCTTCTGGGTCTTTTTCCCATTTTCCTCTTCAGCCTCTTCAGCCTCTCATCCCTGACTGCTACTCCCATAACAATGCTCAGATACTGACTGCTGCTTTTCCTGCTCAGGCGGCATCTGAACCCGTCTCAAACAGACATAAATGTAGCTTGCTTTTGCATTTATTCCTGGGAGATGTTTGGTTTTGGGTCAGACTCACTTGCAAAAATCGAGGACGAGTTGGGTAGTTAAGATTTTTTAGCTCTCTGAAGCCCTTCTTATATCTTTATTGGGCATAAGTCTGCCTTTTGCCTTTTGCCTAGTTATTACCTTTTAGGGAAACTTAAGGCAATGTGTGATCTTATTTTATTTTATATTTTATTCTTTGGTTTTTCGATACAGGATATCTTTGTAGCCTAGGCTACAGTGTAGCCTTGGCTGTTCTGAAACTTGATTTGTAGACCAAGCTAGCCTTGAGTTGATGAAGATCCTTGTAGACCAAGCTAGCCTTGAATTGACGGAAATCCTTGTAGACCAAGCTAGCCTTGAATTGACAGAGATCCTTGTAGACCAAGCTAGCTTTGAATTGACAGATCCGCCTGTCTGTTTCTAGCACCGCCTGACAGCAATGTGTGATTTTGATATGTTTGAGTTATATTATATTTTGGGTTGCTTTTCCCTAATACAGTTTTGTGACTCTTATTGTGACTATACATTGGTAGAACCTTTTGGGTTTGCACAGAGAATTTATTTTGATGGAAAAAAAATCATTGGATTTAGATTTAAACAACTAATGAAATCAACCTTTTTTTTTTTTGGTTTTTCGAGACAGGGTTTGTCTGTGTGGCCCCGACTGTCCTGGACTGAGGCTGGTCTTGAACTCACAGAGATCCGCCTGCCTCAGCCTCCCGAGTGCTGGGATTAAAGTCGTGTGCCACCATGCCCAGCCCCTGAAATCAACCTTTTAAAAATTGTACATTTTCATAATTGTGGCCTAATTATTAAAAAAAAAAGAATTATGAGTTTTGGGAGAAGGAGGAGAAGGTGGGAGGGTGGGACCGGGAGGGGTGGAGGGAGGGGGACTGTGATGGAGATGTAACTTGAAGTAATAAATAAACATTAAAAAAAAAGAAATAGCAAAAAAATTGTACATTTTTATGTGTTTGCTCTAAACTTTTTAGTTGACAAGATTTGCAAATTATTTCTATTCCCTCCATGATGCAGTGAGTAAATAAACCAGAAAACAGAAATAAAAAAATGAGAAAAATTCCCCAGTGATAAAAATTCTAAGTGGAAAAGTTGGGGGAGAAGGACAGCTTGTTGTAGAACAGAAGTCACATAGCCACAGGAGAGGAAAAAGAGAGGAGGGAAGAGGCAGGTAGGTAGGAAGAGTGCAGAGCCTGCCCAGCACCTGGGGGGGGGGGGCAGGGGAGTAGGAGGCCAAGGAAACCTTCAGCTGCTGAGTGAGTTTGAGGCCAGCCTGGGCTACATGAGACCCTGTCTCTACCCCCCACCCCCACAAAAAAAAGTGGAGCCTAATTAGAGAGAGAGAGAGAGAGAGTGTGAGTGTGAGTGTTTGGGTATGACAATGCATATTTCTAAATTAGCTTAGAAGCAAAGATTTGAATGAGGCCAGTGTTACTGGTAATTATTAAGGCAGGCCACTCTCCCTCTCTCCTTCCCTTCTCTCTGCCTTTAAAGCAAGACAGAGGAGTTTATGTGTCACTATCAGACTAGTGTGGAAGAGAAAACATCTTAGGAGTGAACTTTGGATGTGCATGGTGTTTGTGTTTGTACATGTTCCTGTGTATGGGTGCACATGTGTGTGATTATGTGCAGGACAGAGGTTGATGTTGGGTGTCTTCAGCTATTCCCTACCATATTTTCTGAGATAGGGTTTCTTGCCATACTCAGAGCTCACTGATCTGGCTAAGCTGGTGGGCCAGTGAGAGCTCCAGGGATCTGCCTCCTCAGTGCCAGCCCAGCCTGGTCTTTACAGCGAGTTCTAGATCAGCCAGTGCTACTTAGTGAATCCTGTCTGAAAAACAAGCAAACAGAAACTAAATGGGTATGCTAGGGCTCTGAACTCACGTCCTCTTGCTCATGCACTGTGCACTTTACTGACTGAGCCTTCTCTCCAGTGTCAGAGACTTGGATTTCTGTAAGAGAGGTTGTCAGCATGAGTATGTATCATAGAGTAATAGTAATCAGAGTGTGGTCATGTAGAAGAACATGACCCAGCATGGGAGGAAACCTTAGCAATGTTAGCCTGGTGCCAGGAATGGTGGTTCCTGTAATTCTAGCACTTGGGATGTGGAGGTAGAAGGATCTACAGTTCAGGGCATTCTTGCTACATAGTCTCCAGGAACTCCAGCACATCCTGTGGTACTTACCACCCTGTTCATGTAAATCGGGAAAACTGCAGGCTAAAAGATGTGTAAGTGAGTAGGCCTAAGTGGGTGGTGATAAAGGAAAGCTATCAGAGGCAAGGTTGACTCCAGGGAGTGAGGACTCGGTAAGCCCTAGCAACAACCAGAGGGGCAGAGAGTGCAGAGCCAGTGGTTTATGACGGAAGGAGACTACAAATGTAAAGCTTTATTTCAAGATGAAAAACCAGCTTTGTGACTATTATTTCAGGGTAATGTCACCGGAGTACATCTCTTAACTCAGTCACGTGCTTGTAAGTAGAAAGGTCCTGTGTGAACGCACAATCCACTCTCTGAATTACCTGACTCTCTTTAGTGAATTGATGCAGTTGAAATCAAAGTTTCATATTGTTCAGTGTCGTAAACAGCCATTGTTAGCTGGAGGCTGACTGTATCACATTCCAGTACTCAGGACACAGTGGAGATTGCTCCATAAACTCCCCTCAGCCTCATCTCCATTTTCTCTGCATCTTGATGTTCCTAATCAGGGGCTGTCTTCATGAGCTATGGGAGGTCTTCACAGATGGTTTATATCACAGGCTTTTAGCCCAGTCATTTAGCTTTGAAGCAGCCCCAGCTGAGTCATTTATTTTCTAATGAGGCTACCTAATTTTTCAGTTTTAAAATTATGGCTTTGGTTATAACTTAATTTAAAATCAAATTTTGGAAGAGAAATGAGTCTTCATTTTATTAAAATTTATCCGCATGCTCAGATTACTTACTGCAAGCCTGGCATGAAGAAATATAATCAGATTTTGTCAGCATAAACACCCAGAGGACGAGCTGCTTAGAGAAGGAAAATAACAGAAAATTGTTTTACATTTATGTCTGTGTCTGTGGGGTTGAACTCAAGTTATCAGATTTGGTGGCAAGTACCTTTATCTGCTGAGCCCTCTTGCAGGCCACATTAAAAAAAATCAAATTACATAAAAATGTTTACTAAGTGTCCACCTTGAAAGTTAGAAATTTATCTGCTAATTTGCATTTTCATGTGGAAAGGAACTAGTTACACAAAGTACTTTTCTAAAGTTTATCATAAACATAGGTTGTGCTTGGTATCCAGATGAGTGTCACATTAGCTCTGCTGATGAGAGAAACAAAGTGGTTTTTAACCTATTACCCTAAATGCAGATGTCTCTAGTCATAGTTTCCAGATCGTGGATTGGGGAAAGAGCTGTGCAGTTTTAGAGTTCAGATCCCAAGCATCCCACAAAAACTTGGTGTAACTCTCACCGGTAATCCCAGCCAGCCCTTGAGGGCCAGAAAGTGGGGCAGGATGGAGGATGCCAGGGCCTTGCTAGTCTAGCCAAAAAGGAAAGCTCCATGTTCAGGAAGAGCCTATCTCAAACAACAAGGTGGAGAGGAGAGCCTTAGAGCAAGACACTTTATATCATCTGGCTTCTGCGAGCACAGCTGGCTTCTGCGAGCCCATGAATGTACACATAACTGTGATTGGGCCTTCCTCTATGAATTCAAATAGCAAGACTCTCCCTTTGCACTTAGTCCCTCCTCTTAGGCGTTCCTCCACCCTCTCCTGTTTTCAGAGTTTGGCCTGGTATAATTGGACCATAAAAGGTCTTCATTTCCCATTCTTTCTCAGCCTGCTGTACCTTGGTTTCCATTACAGTGTTCCACTGATTTAAACAAGTTAACATCAAGTGTTCAGGTTTGCATGGATGTCCGTATTTCTAATCTCAGCTTATTTTTCTAATTAAAAATTAATTTTATTATTGTTTGTGTATGTGTGCTCGGGCTGCATGTATATCTGTATACCACGTGTGTGTACAGTGCCCACTGAGGTCAAAGGAGGATGTGGGATCTCTGTGGGACTGGGGTTGCCCATGAGTGTGAGCCTCTGTGGGTTCTGGGGACCATACCTGAACCTTTGCAAGAGCAAGCACTCTAAACTGCTGAGCCAACTCTCCAATCCTCGGCTAATTTTTATGTTTTCTTACCCAAATAAACTAGGAATGGTCAAAATATTCTTTGGGTTTGGGGTGAATTTGTGCATTTTCATAAGTGATCAAGGCACTTTGGAATCTATGCAGATCTGGGCTGGAATCCTGATTCCATTGTTTCAGGTTGGAGAACCTTTCCCTATTTCAGTATTTGTAAAGCATAGGCTATTATTTTCCCTTGTAGGATTGTGAGAATTGAGTATTTTATGCTAGGAAACGCTGATTGATTGAGATGGATCTCTGTTGTTTAGAATGTTTGGGTTTAATGTTTCTATTACTGTGATAAAACACCAAGACCCAAAATAACTTGGGGCGGAAGAAGGGTTATTCCAGCTTACCACACTCAGGCTGCACTCCATCACTGAGGGAAATCGAGGCAGGAACTGAAGAGACCTTGGAGGAATGCTGCTTATTGGCTCGATCCTCATAGCTTGCTTTCTTGTACACCTCAGGATCCATCTGCCAGAGGGTAGTATCACCCTCGGTGGGTTGGGCCCTTCTGTCAATCACTAATCAAAAAAATCCACTACAAACTTCTCTATAGCTAATGTTATGAAGGCATTTTCTCAATTAAGATTCCTCTTTCCAGATAATCAAGACCGTGTTAAATTGATAGAAACCAACTAGAACAACTGACCACCTGTCATCTGATACACAAGTACATCACTTATTAAACCATAACCTGACCTTTCTTATTCATCCCCATGTGTCTCTGTCAGGGTGCTCACTGCTGCGGAGAGACACCATGACCATTGTAACTCAGT
>CAJQZJ010001215.1:180474-192435 GCA_907164525.1 Lophiomys imhausi
TGTGACTAAGGGTGTGCACCATCACCACCCTGTTTCTTGTAACTCTAGAATTTATAAGACAACTAACTCTATAGTGATCCTCCTGTCTCTGCTGGAGGTAAAGGCATGGGCTAACACCATGCATTATTTTACCTTAGCTCTAAGTTTTTTCAACTCTTGGAGGTTTGTAAAACCAGGTTGAACAGCTGTCACCTTTAATTTATTTACAGTGTTTTAAACCTGTTACCTGGTTTTTAATGCCAAACCATGGAAATAGCCTATACCTCTACAAAAAAACCAAAAAACAAAAAAAAACTTTTAAGCTGCTATCAAGTTTGTGTAATCTCTGTAGCCACCCGCAGTCTAACATTCTAATCTGAAATTAAGGCCATTTTCTTTTCATGCCAGTAAGGTAAATTATAGTTTGAAAATTTTATATTGTATTTTTATTATATTTTTAAGCTTATTCTTTTCTTAAAAAAGTATTATTTATTTCTAGAACATAGTTTCCTCCCTCCTCCCCTCTTGGCCCCTCCCTTCCTCTCTCCTTCCCTCCCTCTCTCCTTTCCTCCCTCCCTCCCTCCCTCCCTTCCTCCCTCCCTCCCTCCCTCCTTGTTCCTCTACTTGTTACTCTCCTTCTCCTCAGATGAGATGGGTCCTCACATATCATACTCCCTCAGATCTTACGTCATGTGAGGCCCAAGAGCTTACACTCGTACTGGAGCTTGATAAGGCACACCATCTAGGGTGTGGGGTTCCACTAACCTGCAGCAGATTCCATGACTCACTAGTGGGTAGAATTTTTCCTAGGATAGATATGCTAGGTTCCTGTCTATTTGGGTGTGTGGGTTGTAGGATAGTTATCCTCTGATGTATGGTTAATATCCATTTGTAAGGGAATACATACCATGTTTATCTTTCTGGGACTGCGTCAGCTCACTTAGGATGAGCTTTTGTAGTTCCATCCATTTGGTTTTGAATTGCATGATTTTCTCATTTCTGATAGCTGTGTAGTATTCCATTGTGTATATGTACCACAGTTTTTTTATCCATTCTTCAGTTGATGGACATCTGGGTTGTTTCCAGTTTCTGGCTATTACAAATAAAGCTGCTATGAACATTGTTGAGGCAATGTCCTTTTGGTTTCGTTTCAGATCTTTTGGATATATGCCCAAGAGGGGTATGGCTGGGTCTTGAGGTAGATTTATTCCCAATTTTCTAAGATATCTCCAGATTGATTCCAAAGTGGTTGCACAAGTTTGCAGTCCCACCAGCAATGGGGGAGTGTTCCCCTTTCTCCACATCCTCGCCAGCATGTGCTATCATTTGAGATTTTGATCTTAGCCATTCTGACAGGTGTGAGATGGAATCTCAGAGTTGTTTTAAGTTGCATTTCCCTGATAACCAAAGATGTTGAACATTTCCTCAAATGCCTCTCAGCCTTTAGAGATTCCTCTTCTGTGAATTCTCGGTTTAGCTCTGTACCCCATTTATTGATGGGGTTATTTGATTTTTTGGTGTTTAATTTCTTCAGTTCTTTATATATTTTGGATATTAGCCCTCTGTCGGATGTTGGGTTGGTGAAGATCCTTTCCCACTCTGTAGGCTGCCGTTTTGTTCTAAGGACAGTGTCCTTTGCCTTACAGAAGCTTTTCAATTTTATAAGGTCCCATTTATTGATTGTTTGTTTTAGTGCCTGAGCTATTGGTGTTCTATTCAGGAAGTTGCTACCAGTGCCAATGATTTCAAGGCTTTTTCCCACTTTCTCTTCTATTAATGTTAGTGTGTCTGGATTTATGTTGAGGTCCTTGATCCACTTAGACTTAAGTTTTGTACAGGGTGATAAGTGTGGATCTATTTGCATTCTTCTACATGTTGACATCCAGTTAGACCAGCACCATTTATTGAAGATGCTTTCCTTTTTCCATTGTATGTTTTTGGCTTCTTTATCAAAAATTAAGTGACCATAGATGTGTGGGTTTATTTCTGGGTCTTCAATTCGATTCCATTGGTCAACTGGTCTGTTTCTATACCAGTACCATGCTGTTTTTATTACTATTGCCCTGTAGTACAGCTTGAAATCCGGGATGGTGATACCTCTAGATGTTCTGTTATTGTACATGATTGATTTAGCTATTCTGGGTCTTTTGTTATTCCATATGAAGTTGAGAATTGTTTTTTCCAGATCTGTAAAAAATTGAGTTGGTATTTGGATAGGAATTGCATTGAATCTGTATATTGCTTTTGGTAAGATTGCCATTTTTATTATGTTGATCCTACCTATCCATGAACAAGGGAGATCTTTCCATCTCCTGATATCTTCTTCAATTTCTTTCTTCAGGGTCTTGAAGTTCTTATCATACAGGTCTTTCACTTGCTTGGTTAGAGTTACCCCAAGGTATTTTATATTATTTGTGGCTATTGTGAAGGGTGTTGATTCCCTTATTTCTTTCTCAGCCCATTTATCTTTTGTGTAAAGAAGGGCTACTGATTTTTTTGAATTGATTTTGTATCCGGCCACCTTGCTGAAGGAGTTTATCAGCTGTAGAAGTTCCCTGGTGGAATTTTTGGGGTCACTGATGTATACTGATAGACTTTCTTAAAGGTTAGTCTTTTTTTTTGTTTGTTTGTTTGTCTTAAAGATTTATTTATTTATTTTATGTGCATCTGTGTTTTGCCTGTATGTATGTCTATGTGAGGGTTTCAGATACCCTGGAACCGGAGTTACAGGCAGTTGTGAGCTGCCATGTAGTTGCTGGGAATTGAACCCTGGTCCTCTGGAAGTACAACCAGTGCTCTTAACCATTGAGCCATCTGTCCAGCCCCCTAAAGATCAGCCTTAAGAAGGGTATTTTTCATTAAGATTTCGTTCTTCTCAGATATATGTAGGTTGTATCAAGTTGACAAAACTGAACCCACACGACTATGCAAAACCATATTTCACGTTGCCTTTGAAGGTTATACTAAGTGAGGGAATGCAGGTGTTTCCCTGTTGCAGCTGCTGTGATAATGTCTAGGACCTTGTAAAAAGAACTTTATCTCCTTGTCTTCCTCTAAAGTTGCTATCCCACATCTAGACACCAGCTTACCAGCGAGTACTTTACTACTGAGCTACATACCCAGCCTTTTTAACCTTTGGCTTTGAGACAAGGTCTTACCAAGTTGCCCACCTGAATTTGAACTCACAGTTGTTCTGCCTCAGCCACCCTAGCAGCTGAATTACAAGAGTACCACATGTCCTACTTCCTGAGTATTTTAATGACTCCTCATAAGAATAATTCAATCAGTAGTCATCTGTTGGTCATGGAAAGTGATCCTCGGGTATATGTAACTTTTATTGCACCGTAAGTCTGTGAGCTTGACCCATTTACATGAGAAGGAACCCTTGCTGGTGGTTCTCTTGTTCTGCTGTCTGAATCACCACACTGAAAATGCATCCAGTCTTTCCTTTGATCCTGTTAGGGGATAGCAGCTCTCCTTATCCAGTCATTAGCTAGATCCTGGATGCCTTCTGCTTTTCCTCCTTCTGATAGATATCCTTGCCCTGGACCAGTTGGACTCTCCATTACCTTCAGAATATATATATATATATGTAAATATATACACATATATTCTATGTATATATGTGTATATATTTACATATATATATGTATATGTATATATATATCCCAAAAACTAGGCTCAGGCCTCTTAATAAAATACCAACAGTAACCTTTCCTTTTCTCTTTTTAAGAAAAATTATTTATTCTTCAAAAATCACATACACACACACAATATATATCTTGATCATATCTACTCCAAATTTCTCCTTCAACACCCTTATGGCCCCTTCTCAACATGTTGTTCTACCTTAATGTCTTTTTTTTTTCCTTACCATTATTTTTATTTATTTACTTTGGTTTTTTGAAACAGGGTCTCACTTTGTAGTTCTGGTTGTCTTGCACATGGTCTACACTGTGTAGACCATGCTGACTTTGAACTCACAGAGATTCACCTGCCTCTGCCTCCCATGTGATGGGATTAAAGGTGTGCACCGCCATGACCAGCTCATTATTTTTAATAAATAACATTTATTTATTCATTGAGAATTTCACATCTATATACAATGTATTTTGATCATATTTAACTCCCATTCTTTCCTCCAGCTCCTCTTTCCTTTCCCAGTTTCCCTCTCCACTTAATGTCCTCTTCTGTTTTTTTTTTTTTAAATCACTGGCCAGTTGAGGTGGTGCATGCCTTTAATCCTAGCACTTGGGAGGCAGAGGCAGGTGAATTTCTATGAATTCAAGGCTAACCTGGTCTACAGAGTGAGTCCAGGACAGCCAGGGATACACAGAGAAACCCTGTCTCTAAAAAAAAAAAAAGCCACTGAGTCTGCTTATGTGTATGAGTAGGGGCCATCCATTGCATTCACTGGGACTTGGGCAACTTAATAGAGTCCACACCTCTGAAGAAAACTGACCTCTTCTCCACTAGAAGCTATCAGCTGCCAATAGCTCCTCAGCTGGCCATGGGAGGGACACCATGGATCCAGCACATCTATGCTGGGATGTTAGTTGGCTTGATCTTGTGTAAGTCTTCTGAAGATAACAATAGTTACTGTAAGTTCATGAGTGCATGTTCAGAAGGCAACATTTCTTAGCATTCCTTCCCATTCTCTTGCTGTTAAATCCCTTTTGTCTCCTTTTCCGCCAAGTTACCCAGTCCTTTTGGGGTCACCAGTGACCTGGTAGGCCAAATCTAGCGGTCTTGGTGACATTGGATACTGGTAACGCTTTCCCTCTTAACCAATTTAAGCAAGTATTTTTTGCTCAAAGTAATGTCTGAAGAACAAAGAACTTGTGATGATAAAGTGGAACACTTGCCAACATTTCTCACAGGGTCTCTGCCTTTTCTTTCTTTTCCATTCTTCTTTCTCAATCTCAGCTTGGATTGGCTGTATTATTAAAGTTCCCTGTTCTGTTTCTAGGTCAGTTCCAATTGTCGAAGATCGACATGGCATCCTTATGAGTAGAAAAACACTGCCCAATGCAGCTGTTTCCTTCATTTACACTTGGGGTTGTGATCCCAGGGACTCGTTCAAGTGGGTAACATTAAAATTGCTCAAGATCATGCCTTCTTAATTTTCAGCCATAAGTGGATTATAAACTTGAAATTGTGTTGCTTTTTCTTGATTTCCTATTAGGTTTCTTGAAAACAGGAAGAAGAATCATATGCCCTCACGAAACCTGTTTCTGTCTTCCCTCCCATACTCCTTCCTCAGTCCCTCTGTTGTTGTTTGTAAGCAGCTTCACGCATGAAGCCCTCTGATCCCCTCTTTTGATCTGTCTCTGTTGTTTCACATTTGAGCCATGACTGCTTGTGTAGCCTTTCTCGTTTCCTGGACTTTTTAGTTGCTTTTCTTTTCCTTCTTTCTCTTATCTCATGTTTGTTATAGCCGCACCTCTTTCCCACAAACCTCTACCCACAACATCTCAAGGAATGCTACTGTTTACCTTATATCTCTTTCTTAGCCTGCTTTTCATCCATTTGCCACCTGGTTGCTCATACATGTCAACTTTGTACTTCTATTCACTGTTCCTTGGGTGACTGTTTTCTACACATTATTTTCTTCTTCCTTGTCCCCTACTCCCATTTCGTTTAGTCAGATTGTGATATGGTCACAGTACTCTAAGGGAGAGAGAAGAAATGTGGTTGTGTAGCTTAACTGTTGGTTAGTATTATGTTACCTCAACACAAGCTAGAGTCATTTGGGAAAAGGGACTCAATTGAGAAAATGCCTCTATAATTGCATGTAAGCAAGTCTGTGGGGGGGCCATTTTCTTGATTTATGATTGATGTGCAAGGGCTCAGCCCACTGGATGCAGTGCCATACCTGGGCAGCTGGTCTTGGTATAAGAAGGCAGGCTGAGCAAGTCATAGAGAGCAAGCTGGTATGCAGCATCCCTCCATGGCCTCTGCTTCAGTTCTGACTTCTGCAGTGATGGACGGTAAGCCGTGAGTTGAAGTAAATGTTTCCTTCTTTAAGTTTCTTTTGTTCCTGGTGTTTTATCACAATAGTAGAAGCCCCAACTAAGACACCAGTAAACCTCACTTTTAAGTAATACAAAGAAGTAACAGGAAGTAAACGTTTTCAGCTTTTCAAAAAAGTGTCTGTTTTGTGCCATACTGGAAACACCGCTTAGCTCCAGGTTGACAATTACAGAGTGTTCTCTATTGCTTAGACTCATCTAATGTTGAGGAGAAACCTTCCTCTGGGTTTTATTTCTTTGTAGGTGATCTGCTTTAATTTCCTTCCCTGTAAGGTTTTAGGCTCTTTTGTTCTTTGAGCCTGGAAATTTCACATTGATGGATGTGTCTGGGTCTTTAAAATTTGTTCTGCTCAGGATTAGTAGATCCTTTGTATCTGTTTTCTTCCACTATCTAAGCTCTGGAGATGGTTAAATTAAAAATAAAATAATACCCTCTATGTTCCCCCATTTCTGGAAACCTTACAATCCCCATCCCTTGACTGATGGCTTTCTTCTTGCCCCTGCCTAATTTATTGAATATAGAGATGTACTGATATACATTATATATATTTTGGATTTTTGATTGGCATTTTCATGCAGTAATCTCTTCTTATCCCTGGGGCTGCCATTGTGACTCTCCTCCAGAGGCTGCCTGACACTTGAGATGGTACCACTCCTATATGAGTCATGCTTTCTTATACATGCATTCACAAGTTTAACGAGGCATGTGTGCATGTGGCTGTAACTTCTGCAGTCTGAGTCTAGCATTGGCTCCAGTATGGACTTTCCTTCCTTCACAGTTCATGAAGAGGTCTAGACAGGAGTCACTTTAGCATATTGTTTTTCCTTTCCTTATTAAGTTGAGGACTTTAACCTTTACCCCTCAAATGTGTGTTTACCAGTTTCTCTTCGTCACGTGGGAAGGTCAGCACTGTAGTGCTTATACACGGCACCACCATCATGTGAAATGAGGGTTCATGGCACACAAGTGTTGTGATACAATTGACACCCATCCCTGGTTGGTGATAAGGACTGAGGTGGTGGCAGGTGGAGCATCAGTATACTAGAGGAAGAGATGAGTCACATCCAGGCAGGTGAAGCATGGCAGCTGCACATTTACCATGCTGCTCAGAATTGCAAGCGTTTTGAAATGTGTGAATTTTTATTTTTGGAGTTTTCTGTGTAGTGCAGTGTGACACCAGGAGTAAAACTGAAGGGTGAGGGTGGCCTTTGGCATTACCTGATTTTAGAGGTGACCCTGATTTGAAATATTATATTGATTTATTTTATTATTTGTTTTTGGTTTTCGAGATAGGGTGTCACTCATTATATAACCTTGGTTGTCCTGGAACTGTGTTGACCAGGCTCACCTTGTACCATAGTGATCTGCTTGCCTCTGTCTCCCGAGTGTTGAGATTCAAAGTGTGTGCTGCCATACCCAGCTGGTTTTATATGTTTTAGTTTGATAGCCATCCTTTAAGCAGCGAGGCTCCCTTGATTTCTTATTCCTTTTCAAAGCATCCTTTTTAATAGGATGTCAATTAAGAATATGAACTCACGAACTTGAAGGTGATACTAGTATTTATTTTGTAGTCTTACAACCTGCCTGATGTGTGATATTAGAAGTACATCCTGTTTTTGCTTTTGAGGATGGTGGTTTTCGACACAGCACCTTCAAGTCAACATGTATTGGGTAGTCTAAACAGTTCCCTGTGCCTGATTTTGTTTTGAATGCTGCATAATGGTCCCTGGGCACAGTGGGGCATAATGTCATGGATTCTGCATGTGGATGATTGTTTCCTGTTATGACACTTTTATCAGGATTTGGAAAATGTTTTTATTGTTTTTAGTTTGAATCATCTTAGACTTACAGACTTGTGCTTCATCCAGTGTCCCCAAGTATGAGTAGTTTACATAAAAGTATGATTATCAACACCAAGAAACAAATTCTGACCTGGATGTGTGGCATGTAGAAAAGCCTAGCACTTGGGAGGTAGAGGTAGGATGGTCAGGTGTTCAACTTGGCTTCACAGTGAGTTCCAAGCCAACCTGAGCCACCTAGACTCTGTTTCAAGCAACAACAACCTTAACCAAAGCAAACCAAAGAGCCCCTCCTGTTTCTAGTCCAAAACTACATTCTACATGTAATTTTTAATGTTTTCTTTAACTTTAACAGGCCATTCCTCCACCACTTCCTCCTCTTCTTCATCTAATGATCTTACAGGTTTTGAAGAATGGTTTTGTAGAGGGTTGCAGATTTTGCCTTGTTTAATTGCATTCAGGTTATGTATTTTTTTTGGCAAGAACACTACAGACATGATGCTGAATCCTTCCTGCTGGCTGAGTCAGGGGTGGTTCTCATGGTGGTAACGATCTCTCAATTAAGGTGGTGCCTACAAGTATCTCCTTTGAAAAGATACTGTTTTTCTGTTGAGTAAGGATCATATGGAGAAATATTTTGAGACCACATGTGTGTTTTTATTTCTCATCACACTTTTGCTTAGTTAGTGATGTTTCTCATCTACAGTGACTACTAATTACAGTGGGGCTTGCTGAATAGTGTTGACGGGAAGAGGTGATGCTGTGGATGGAGCCAGGACTTTGTGATGGGGTAGTGTTAAGCATTCTAAATGTTAATTAATTGGTCTTGCTTGCTGTCTGTTACTTACATTGACTCTGATTGGTTAAATAAAATGCCGAGGCCTGAGACTGGGCAAAGACAGAGAAAGGTGGGACTTCCTAACAGGAAGCCTGTGCTTTAGACAGAGGATTAATGCATTCCAGCCAGGAACAGGAAGAAGAAGGACACGCCATGGGTTAGAAAAAAGAACCTCATTCCACATGGCCAGGAACATCGGCATATCGTGGAGAATGGCAGTCCAAGAGGACGTATGTATATATGGGGTCATATTTGGGGAATAGAATTAAGAGCTAGCTTAGATGGGCCAAGATTGCCCACCTCAGGCCAAGGCTTGTTAAAATCCATGTGGTGTCTGTTTGTACTCATTTATAATGGCTGGTTAAGGATTAACCATCACCCACCAATTAACAATAATATAATTACTGGTAAACAATTAAATTAATTATTTCTACAACTTTGTTCATGGGAGGCATGTGCTCTGTCACTGAGCTATTTCCCTAAGCCCTTCTTAATTCTCTTTTTTTTTTTTTAAAGATTTATTTATTATGTATACAGTGTTCTGTCTGCAGGTATATCTGCAGGCCAGAAGAGGGCACCAGATTTCATTATAGATGGTTGTGAACCACCATGTGGTTGCTGGGAATTGAACTCATGACCTCTGGAAGAGCAGCCAATGCTCTTAACCGCTGAGCCATCTCTCCAGCCCCCCTTCTTAATTCTTAATTTTGAGATTCTCCTGTGTTTACTGCTCTTGTTGGTTGTGTGAACTTGGGAGAGTGGGGCCTAAAAATGAGGTGGACTAAAGTCTGATGCCATAGCCAACTTTGTTCAGAGCATCAGACAACTTATATCTGAGGGTTAGGTAGAGTAAAGTGTGCAGTCACAAAGACAAACCAAATGTGGTAAACACATGATTTTTCCATAGAGGCACATGAATAACAACAGCTGAAGTAAACTCACTCCTATCTGCTATACCTGGGAGAAGCATGAAAACACACTTCAAGAGCAAATCTGTGGGGCTTTTTTTTTTTTTTTAAGAAACGGAGGTTACAAAACTCTTGTCTTAAATTTTTGTTTGTTTGTTTGTTTTTTGGAGTTTTTTCAGAAGCACTCAGATTCCCCTTGCAGGACTCCATTCTTTTTACTGTGTTCTGATATTCCTTATACACAGGCAAGCCTTGAACTTGTATGACCTTCCTTCCTCAGCCTCCCAGCTAACTGGAACTACTAACATGGTGTGTACTACCATGTTTTTTTGTTTGTTTGTTTTGAGATAGACCTTCACTATGTAGCCTTGGCTGGCTTGGATATCACTTTGTAGACCAGACAGGCCTCGAACTCACAGAGATCCACCTACCTCTGCCTCCTCAGTGCTAGGGTAAAAGGTGTGTGCCACCATGACTGTCGGCCACACATTTGTTCATTGTCTTATAAAGTTGTGAGGCCAGGCGAAGTGAACTAGAGTTAGAAGACAGATAGAGAGGAGGCCCAAGGGTGGGCCTTGGGCTCTTCAGAGCTCAAGGTCTGGTAGGAGAGGAGGGATGGGAAGACGTAAGGGGGAGCCACAAAAGCAGAACATTCTGGAAGTAGGGAGGATCAATAATGTTGTACTGCTTAGAGTTCAGGTAAGCTACATCATAGAGGGGACCATAAACTGGACTCTGGTAATCCCACAAAAATGGTATGGCTAGACAATTTGGATGCAGGAGATGGAACTTAGCTGTTTTCAGGCTGTGTGCTGGTCCTTAGTTCACTCCTAGGAGTTAACAGGCAGTAGATGGTAAATTTTGGTAAGCAGGTTTAAATTTTACATCATGGTTTAGCAAGTAATGAACTATTTTGCCCTCATTCAGAGTGCTTTTAAAGATTTTATTTATTGTGTATGTGTGCCTGCATGAATGTATGTGTATCATGTGTGTGTAGGAGCCCACAGAGACCAGAAGAGGCCATCAGTTTCCTAGAATTGCAATTATGGGTGCCTGTGAGCTACCTGACGTGGGCGCTGGGAACTGAACCCAGGTCCTCTATAGTTTGGGAAGCTCTCTTAATTTCTGGGTCATCTCTCCAGCCCCTTCAGAGTGCTTTGCCACCAATTTGGATTCATTTACTAGTTTAAGGAATATACTCATGTGAATTATAACTTAAAACTTGTGAGAAAGGCCACTCTGACTTGGCAGAAGTTCATAGTGTTGCCACAAGTCAATATGATGTGTGATAAGGGCTGCACTGAAAGATTTGAAGTCTTGGCCCTGCTAGTGTTTCCTTCTGAAGGTGTGTGCCCACCCCACACATTCCTCCTCTGGCCATCAGGTGTGGTTGATGTCAGTAGACCCTTACAGGATTTCTATGAGCATCGAATGAACAGAGGCTCACGCACATTCACCTCTTTATGAAGTGACCCTATATAAGTGCTCTTTCTGTAAAAATGATGGGATTAGCCATTGCATTACTTGATTCTGAAGTCAGATCAGAGCATGTTACTCTGAGTGGTGGATGTGTCAGGCAGGACACATCCTGGGAAGTGTGAGACTTCTAGAAACTTTGAGGAAATTTCTTTTGGCTTCATTCGTTTATCTTCTCTGGATAAATATAACTGTTCCCTTAGAACCAAATGATAGACTCTATCCTGCTTAGTTATTACTGTGAACTTGACACAACTGAAGGATTGCTTCAATTAGGTTGGTCTGTGACCATGTCTGTGACAGGTTGTCTTGATTGATGGTTGACGTCGGAGGGTCCAGGCTGCATTGGGTGTCACCATCTTCACCTAGGCGGTGGGTCTGGGCTGGATAAGAAAGCCAGCTGAGCATGAGCCAGTGAGTAAAGCCAGGAAGTGGTGCTCATCCATGGTTTCTGCTTGAGTTCCTCCCCATCTGACTTACTGATGGACTGTGACCTGGAAGTATGAACCACAATAAACCCTTTCCTCTGCCAAGCTGCTTTTGGTTGTTACATTTATCACAGCAGCAGAATACTGCCTAGGACGGACTCTTGCTCTTTGAGGTGGAGTGAGAACTGGCCAGTGGTCTGTTGTCCTGGGTGTACAGCAGAGGCAGTGCTGATGGGTGCGTGCTCTGATGGTCCACATCTCACCAACTGTCCTCTTTGTGATTGTCCGCTTTGTGTTTACTCTAGGGTAAAAACCATGGCAAGAAACTTCGAAATTATTACGCAGCTAACAGCTGTCCCCCTCCAGCCAGGATGAGCAGCGTGGTGGAGCCTGTAGCCACACCCCTCGTTCCTGTCCCTCCGCAGGTGAGGCAGTGCAGTGTGAACAGGCTGCCACACACACACACACACACACACACACACACACACACACACACACAC
>CAJQZJ010001215.1:192445-204055 GCA_907164525.1 Lophiomys imhausi
CACACACACACACACACACACACACACACACACACACACACACACACACACACACACACACGAGGCCATGGGTACATTTTCCTGTGCCTGTGTCTGTCAGGCTCAGGCTGGGCAACACCCTGAAGGTTCTTGGTACTCTGAACTCCTTTACCTGTGTCTGCCTAAGTTTTTGAACCTTGAGATCTCTCATTGGACTTGGCAGTAATGTATGAGATAAAGGAATATATTGTCATGTCCATTTGTATATGTCTTTCAGATTTAGGTTAAATGACCATGCAATGTCTAGGCTTTGCTTTGAAAAAAAAAAATTTAAGGGGTGGAGAAGCGACTCAGTGGTTAAGAAGATTTATTGCTCTTGCAGAGGGACTTGGGTTCTATCCAAGCATCCACATCTGTAGCTCCAGATCTAGGGAAGATCCTCTTCTGAGTTCTGAGGGCTCCAGGTCCATGTGATGCACATATATACATGTAGCCAAAACTCCAAAAAACAAAACCTCACTTGTATAAAGTAAAATAAACCTAAAAAATTCCATTGAAATATTATGTATCTTGATTGCTTTGATGTGGTCTTAAATCCAGCACACTAGATAAGTTTATAATTGGCTTCATTTAGTCCTGGGCCCTGGCCTCATTTAGTATTTGCCATTACTTGGAAGTGTTGGCCTTATTATTCAAAGCTTGGTGCATGGGCCAGCAGCATGAGCCTCATGGGGGCTTTATTAGAAGCCTGGAAAAGCTAAGTAACTTTCCATGATGTTGCATATTTTGAAATGTCGCAGAACAAAATTTTGTGTGATATTAGCCTGGTGTTCCCCACCACCAAGGTATAATGTTACTTTCCTGAGTGTTTTCCTGCCCCGTCTCCTCCTCGACTTATGGGAAAATGAAATCCATTAAAAATGACAGCAGGGGTGCTTCCAGCTGAGTGGTTTTTATATTATGAGTTCCTATAGAGTCAGGTGACTGTTCCCTTCCTCCTGGGAAAACAGCACAGGCCACCTTGTTTGTCCAGCGCACCTCCATGAATATGAAGATGTCACTCTGTCCCTGGAGAATCTTCTCTTCACGTCAGACAGTGCTGTTTTTTTTTTTTTTTTTTTGAATTGTTCTAGATAAGGTATGGTCTCCACAATGGGAACAGTATATTCTCTTCTAGCTAAAGTTAACTTTGTAACTTTTTGTTAGATCATGGAGTTAAGTACATTGTGTTTGGTTTCCTGGCTTCCCTAGGTATTTTCCTGGTTGTATAGGCACGGGTGGTTTGGGGAGTTTGTAGGACTGGAGTTTTCACAACTTTGCAGCTTCAGGTCTAGGTGGGCTGCCTCAGCGCACAGTTTGTACCCGGTAAGTGCTTATTGGTGGATTTTGAGCAGACTTCCCTCTCACTGGGAAGAAGATATTAGCCTTACTTACTTATTTGCCTGCCTCCTACCTTAAATGTCCACACTTTAAAAATATTTCTTCAGTGGACACTAGTTGGTGTTTTGTTTCATGGGTAATTGAAATCCAAACAGGACAAAGGGTCACCCAGTCCCTCCCTGGAATTATTTTTGTCTTACAAAACCCAGTGGCTGTGGTTATGCCCTAGGCTTTGGTCATTTCTCATGGCTCAGAAGGCTCTTGGAGGAGAGGGAAGGTGTAGCTCTGTGTCTGTCTTTTCCGGCAGGTGGGCTCCTGCACGCCAGGGGGCAGAGTGATCCTGGCCACGGAGAAGGATTACTGTAAGCTCTGTGATGCCTCCTTCAGCTCCCCTGCCGTGGCTCAGGCACACTACCAGGGCAAGAACCATGCCAAGAGACTTCGCCTGGCTGAAGCTCAGAGCAGCTCATTCTCGTAGGTATTGCCATCACCTCTGAGGCCAGAGTGTTCTGTGAGAGCAACTGTGTTTAACGGGGGCTGAAGGGAGCTTTGTCGACTCTCACTCATCTCAGATTCCTTTGCACCAGGGACTCTTCGGAGGCAGGGCAGAAAAGGCGGACCCGGAAAGAAGGGAGTGAATTTAAGATGGTGGCCCCCAGGAGGAACACGTATACAGTCCAGAGCATTTCAGGTATCCCGTGCGTCCTATGTGTACAAGTGCACACATGTCTGCAAATGATAGCAGTAGATGGCCCCAAGAAATTAGGTTAGTGGTTGTTTTGTTGAATTGCTCTTCTGGCTGTTCAGGCTGCCGTTTGTTTCTAGTATTCTTTATTTCTTATTCAGTATATTATTTATCTTGGTTTTAAATCATAGTGTTTTAGAGTCTCTTACAATTCCTTATTTAAAAAAATATTTATCAGATGAAATCTGTAGAGCACGTTACAGAAGGGCCTCTTGGGGACTGGGAAGATGGTGCGATCACACATGAATGAGGACCTGGGTTTGATTCCAATCTCAGGTGGGAAAACTCAGGCACAGCAATTCACACCATTATCTCAGATGGAGATAGCAGACCCCTGGAACTCACTGACCAGACAGCCTAGCTGAATCATCATCAAGCTGTTCAACGAGACGCTGGGTCAGAGTGTAAGGAGGAAACTTGACAGATGTTCAGTGCGATTTTTATACAGGGAGTACATGAGAATCATCCAGGGAATTCCTGTGATGCCTGCACTCAGTGGAGAGCCCTGTGTTCATGGAAGTGTCTTCCACCCCGAACACGGTGCATGCCAGCAGGGCCGTTTGTTCAAAGAGTAAAACAAAAACAGATTTCATTGGATAACGAGACAGCTAGTGAAAATACACAGACAGAAAAATGTTTGGTGTGATAATGAAATCTCAGTGCATTACTAGTTATGATCAAAGTCAACTAAAAGACAAAGCTGGTTGGGCTGTACTTGAAAAGCTAGCTGAGATGAAGGTACTTCTACAGCTGTGTTAACATCAGTTTTAGGATGAGGATGGCATAGGTTTATGTTCTCTGAGTAGAGCAGTAAAAACACAGACAGGGCCGGCGCGATCGATGGGTTTTACTGTGTCGCTCGCCCACAGTGTCTCCAAATTTTGGTACACTCCTCTGCCTCGGGCTCCCAAGTGCTGAGTTACAGGCACACGCCGCCATCATGGCTACAGTCTCTAAACATTTGTTTTTAAGAGCCATAGCATTTAGAACCTAGGCTTGGCTCTCTAGTCAGCGCCCTGGTACTAGTTGGAGAATCATATGTTTGCAGATTGAACTTCTGTGCACATGTAATTAAAGGAAACATCCATTCACCTTTCTTTCATTTAAAGTTGAGTCTGAATTTGAATGTAGAGTTATAGATTCCGATGAGAACTGGTGCAGTGTTTTCACTAAATGGACGTTGAGTGTCTGCATGTGTGTGTACTTGTGTAAAGACTGGAGGTCAGTTTGGGGTATCTTTCTCTGCTGCTCTCCACCTTCTATTTTGAGACAAGTTCTCTCACTGAAATTGCAGCTCACTGATTGGCTAGGCTCCTGGCTAGTGAGTCCCCAGGGTCCTCCTGTCTCTGTCTTTCCAGCCACACTGCCTGGCTTTTATGTGGGTGCTGGAGATGGTTACTGAGGTCCTGAGCCCTCTGCCCTCCCTTGACTGTCTCACGTGTGTCTCCTGCCTCTGCAGGTCCTTACTTCAATGCTCGCTCTCGGCAGAGGATCCCACGAGATCTCGCCATGTGCGTTACTCCGAGCGGCCAGTTTTATTGCTCGATGTGTAACGTCGGAGCCGGTGAAGAGGTGGAGTTCCGGCAGCACCTCGAGAGCAAACAGCACAAGAGCAAGGTGTCCGAGCAGCGGTACAGGAGCGAGATGGAGAACCTGGGCTACATACAGTGACTGCTGCGCTCACTGAGAAGCCAGTCCTGCCTGCTGTCTGCCTTCTGTCAACCTGCCTTGCTTTGTGGTCCCCTCGATGCGTACATTCCTCATTCCTCTGCTTAATGCGAGTAACCTGCAGTGGTGCCATGAGTTGTCAAGTCAGGGTCGGGGAGGGAAGTGTGCTTCTTAGGTCACCGTGCTCCTGTGGGCCAGCTGTGTCAAATGACTTACTGGGTGTGTGAGCTGCCTGCCCCATCAGAAGTAATTTCTTATCTCAGCCAAGTTCTGGTTAAGCAGTAGTAGCCTGACCATTTAGAGCTATGATTATTTAAAAGTGGCATCTACTTTTGCAGTTTTAGTTTTATGTACATTAGAGGAATTGATTTGAGTTCTTACTTCAGATTATAGTGAAGATAGAGATTCCCATTTCCTGACGCTCCTGGGGAACCATCAGCACAGTGCTCGGTGTCAGTAAGATGTTCTTTATGGTGTGTGCTTGGGTCTCTCAGCAGGAGTTGGTTCTCTGTGGCATATCCTTCTGTAACCGACACATAGGTTTTCTTGAATTCAAATACTTCCAGAATACTGTGTTCCTCTGAACATGTAACTTCATCTCCAGTTGTGAATTGCACACATGTAATTCCCACCTCCTCTCCTACCTAGATCAGCTCTCTGCTAAGTCCATTCTCACGCCCTGGTTGTGCTGTCGGTTTCTGAGACCCAGGTTTGACTGTCCAATGAGTAGAAGATGGGTATTCTTCTAAAATATATTTCCAAATGACTCAAGGAAATGTGAGGATGCGTTTGAGATCTCAATTTGGAATTATATTTTCGCTGATAATTACATGAACTCATGGGATAGTCATTGTTTTGTGGCTTTTTGATGATCGTATCCTGACCCTGCCCTGACAGGTAACGGGCACTCCTGGAAAATACTGCTCTCTGCTATTTCTTGGGTGGAAAATTTTCTGTTTTCTTTTTTAAAGCTGATCAGGTTTCAGTGTCATTTCCAGTAGAAAAACACGTAAACATTGCATTTTCTTCTTTGCCTCCTTGAAAAGACTGAAAACACAGATGACCCTGGTGTCTGATGTTATAATGAGATTATTATTTTTTAAATAAAAAGCCATAGTGTATGTCTAGATTGACTAATGGAGTATTATGTGAACTTGTGTTCACTGTGCTTTCTCTATTTCCTACATTTCTTCACATGGGTAAGCCCAGCATGCCCGTGCTTCTCAGGGAAGCACGTTTCTGCAGAAGGTTCGTAGCACGCAGTATTGTGCACTGTAGCAAGTGCACATTTTATTGTCATGTCACCAGTGCAAGCCCCTTGTAGCCTGGGGACGTCTCCAGGCAAACAGGTGGAGAGGAAGGAGGCACACCCCTCCTTTCCATTCTTGCTTCAGAACAGTTGAGACCCATATTTAATTTTATGATTAGCTTCTAGAAAAGTACGTGGTTACTTTCTCCTGTTGAAATGCTGGTTTCTTGAAAAGTAGAACTATTTGGTTAAATATTTTGTCCTTAGAAACAGAAGTAAGAACAGGGTTTGGTTGAGATTTGATCTATCTCCATTTGCAACTCCTCATACCAAGAACCCCTCTTGGGGCCATCTGCAAAGTTTGTCAGTTTAGGGCAATTTAGGGCATATCTTGTTGGCTATTTGGTTGCTCATTTTGCTGCTAAATATAATTAATTCTTCAATAGACTTAAATATAGTGCTGGCCACTTGGTTCTGTGATTGTTTAACAGTCTCATTTGCTCTGTCTGCAGGGGTGCGTGTCTGTGTGTCTCTGTGTTTGTGTCTGAAGATACATGCTTTCCCCTTCCCCCAGTTTTATGTGATATCCCAGAGGATTTACAGTTTATAAAAGTGATATTCACCTGCTTTGAGTTTTTTCCTCTGGGAATTAAGTCAAAGGATGTGCCCCCTCTCCCAATATCTTCCTCTTCTGTGTACAAAAAACAGTGGACATAAGGGCTTGATTTGCTTTCAAGCCTCGTGAATTCAGGTTTCCAGTCTCCCAGTGCCCTTAATGTATGTTAGGGATGCATAAATGT
Organism: Lophiomys imhausi; assembly: GCA_907164525.1. Lineage (NCBI taxonomy): Eukaryota > Metazoa > Chordata > Mammalia > Rodentia > Muridae > Lophiomys > Lophiomys imhausi. Next base: position 198,267 of record CAJQZJ010001215.1, read on the forward strand.
GGTTTCCTTTAGAGAGAAATATTAGATTTATAGAGTTATTTCTATATTCCTTTGCACTCCAGTGCCAGGTTGCCTACAATAACTCAATTTGTTTCCAAACTCTGGAAGTTGATAAGTAACTGCCATGGTCATTGTTAGAGGTTATATAGATATCTGAAGTGCTCGCAAGGTCCTGGCTGTGATTGTACCGTACTCACTTTTATTCAGTGGGTGGCAGAGGGTGCAGAGGCTGTTGGAGCTTCATGGCGCAGTGTCTTATGTGACCTCTCTGTGGACGGTGTCCCTTCTTGGTCTAATCAGGCTATGGTGGCATCTGAGTCAGCTAAGTGTACTCTCTGTTGGTTTCATTTTGCTGTAGGATTGGCCCCATTTTCCCCAGGAATCGTGTATATTATGATATGTCACAGTCATAGATGGATAGAAGTCTAAACAAAGGGAGAGTTTAGTCCAAAATTAAGTAGATTTAAATTTCATCAGTTATTTGTAGCATTGAGGTCTGTTCTGTGGCTCCCTTCCTCATTATGAGGCCAGTCAGAACACCCAGATCCAAGGCTTCAGGAAGATCCGTCCGGTTCAGTCAAATGATCTGGATCCCATATGCCCTCAGAGGGCATTAGCTTCTGAAGTCCAGCTATAGGCCTTGTCCTTTGAGCTCTTAGACTTCACCTTGACCAGAAGACTTTCCTGGTCTGCGTTGGTCTCTCCGGCCCCTTGTAAGTTTGTGCCTGCTGTTTTATGCTTGTCTGCTTGCCTCTTACAAACTGAGTTCTACATCTTTTCACAAATATTTCTTCACACCATTTGTCTTGATAAAAACCCCCTCCTCAACTCTTTACCTGTTAGTTCACCATGGGCTTAGAAAATCAGTGAGGAGTTTAGAAGCCCTGGCAGTGAATGGAAAACCATGGCTGAGAGCTTGTGATCCTGAGGTGAATCTCCCACCTCACCTCACAGAGCTGCCCTGCACAGCTTTGTGGAGCCCTCAGTCTACAATCTGAATACAGAGAAAAAATTATACTTCTATATGTGTACCTGATTAAGTATTCCTGTATAGATGAGATCTAAAGATTGACAATGGGACTTGGGACTGTTTGAACCTGTGTTGTCTGGGGATTTGAGCAATGGCATTCTAACTGCAGTGATGGCGGATGAATCTGGACTCAGGTAACTTCCACACAGTGCCTTCTCTGAGGAGAGGCATGAGGACAGTGGGTTTGGAATGTTCTGGGCATGTCAGGACTTAGGCTGGAAGTATTTACTGGGAAATTGGTGAGCTGTGTACCCAAGCAGTGGAGTGTCTTTAGAAATGGGAAAATATTCTGTTGATGTATGCAGAAGTTTAATGTAGGTGTTTGAACAGCTGTTTAAAAATATTCTACCTTGCCCCCACTTTGAGTCTCTATTAGGAGTTTTATATGTGATTTAAAAAAAAAAAAAAGCTTTGTTGCTTTTGTGTCCTGTTGGGGCGAGTCTCCTGTGTGCCGCCAGTGTCAACGTGGCCGAGTGGGCACTAGCTGTGCAAATGCCTCTCCTGAGACATTTGTATGGATAGCTCTGTGGTATTTCCTTCTCATTATCAATGGGGACTCTTTGTGAACACCCTTTCTCTGTAGCTACCAAAAAACAAAGAAACTGTCCTGGCTTATGGTCCCATGTGACCTTGTGTCCGTTAAGCAGAGAATATGAGTGCCTTTAGCAAGCATTAGCTTTTCACAGAGGGTAGAGATGACACAATTTACTGCCATTAACCACAGTTCATAAAACAGCTTGAAATAGCAAAGGTCCTTGTGAATTCTGTTCTGTGTCTCTCTCCCATCCCCCCTTTTAGTGCAATCTCAATTAGCTATTGGGTAAGTTGCACTCCGGGTGGGAGCCTGGTTGCTGAGGCTGGCAGTAGGCACCTTGGTGACTATGTTTGATGATTCGGAGTTAAAGCTCAAGACGCTGATGTTGGAAAAAACTTCTACACTGATGGTGTTCTGGCTTGGCTCTTCTGGAGAGAGGAGAGAGTTATGTATTTGTAAACAAAGTGCATTGAGAGGCCGCCCGAGACAGTAGCTCCGCCTCGGGTCTACTTCATCTCTGCATGGATGGAGGGGCCTTTGCAAGCAAGCTTGAGGCCTTTGAAAATGACAATTTCCTTACTTTGATTAACTGAAAACTTTTAATTTCCTAAGTCTTTGCAATCTTTCAAACATATGATTAAACTGGTTTTCATGTAGAAATAGTAACATTTGCCTCAACATTTTATTATGAAGAATTTTGGACATTTGATAAAGTGGAAAACATTTTGGACCATACCTAACTCTATGTACTATCTGTCTATTCTACTGTCAACTTGTATTTCCACGTATCTCCTGAGCCCATCACTGTAGTCATCTGCCTGCCCATCAGAACAGATGTCTCAGTGTAAATTTCAGACAGTGCCCATACCGTGGGCACCGTACACTAGGATTTACTATTGAAATGTTCATGTCTTTGGAAAGCTGCACGTGTAACTCATAACCTGAGCTAATAAAGAGTCTCAGCTCTCTCCTGTGGACATCAGTCTTCCTTGGTTCTGTTCTTGAGTGTGCTTAGAGTTACCAACAAATCTGCACTAGGTTACCTGGCCCACAGAGGTTACATTCCCTACAGGACTTGCTGTGAACCCCTGGGCGCTATAATCACTCTTCGCCCATCCTGTACATAGCAGAGTTAAACACTGAGCCATCTACTGTCCACTGAGGGGTGGGCAAGCCTTGGAGCACTGTGCAGCTCTCCTCCAGTCATGCTGAGGGAAGCTGCTGACCACCTCCATCCTGTGCTCGCCTTCTGTGGACTGCGCTGCAGAACTGAAGGGGTTTGCTCGAGTCAGAGAGATTGGATGAGTAGAACCAAATCAGAGAAAAGCACTTGTTGCTTTTGGATTTTGATCTTAGTCTTACAATGTAACCAAACAGTTCCCATTGGGCCCTTAGGAGGGCTGTATATATTTTTATGAATTAGAATTTTGTTTGTAGACATTTCACAGTTCTTTTAACATAAAGATATTCCTCTGGTCATTTGTTCTGTGAAGTTTCCTGTATCCTGGGCGAGTCTTAATTTTACTTTGTAGCTGAGGATGACCTTGAACTCCCCATCCTCCTGCCTCCACTTCCTGGTGCTGGAATTACAGGCATGTACCACCATGCCAGGATATAAATTGTAGTTTCTAACTAAGTCCAAAGCAATTGCTAAAATCTCACTGCACTGTTGAATACCAAGTAATGCAGGGTGTGTGTGATTCTTTTTGTCTTTAGATGGCTTTTATGATCACTCTGTCAGTGTGAATGCTCAAGTGACCCCCCACTAGTGAGAATGGTGTTTTCTACCACTGACCACACATGCAGTCTCTACCTGATGCTTTTATTTTTATGTTTTAAAGAAGTGACTCCGTATGTCAGAATGACTGATAATGCCTTAGGGCAAACCCTCTTGTGAACAAACCTCTTGGAAGTGGCTGGTCGTTGTTCTGAATGCCTGCCAAAGGGTCTATAAGCCAGTGTGTCATTTTGTAAATCTCATGTTGACTCTAACTCACCTGTACCCCCCTCCCCAGTCAACTGAGGTGACCTGGTGTGTCGCCTTTGAAATGCCTTATTGGGTATGCCAGGCTCTGCCGTCAATCGTTCCAGCTGTCTGCTGAGATGTAAGTGTCCTCTCTGGGGTGTGTGCCCTGGATCCAGAAGCAAAACTGATCTTGCTTTCAGTATCAACGGTGCATTTTAATGCAGTTTCTGTCTTAAGTTGGAAATGAAGTTGAAAGTCAGGAGAGAGCTTGGAACCCTTCATGTGATCACGGCGGCTACTGTAAATCTGCTTTTGCTGTTTTCATCAGAAAGAACGCATCTAAGAAGTGCCAGTCCAAACTGCAAAGTGGGGCTGTGTTATAGAATGCTCTCCACTTGTCACTGGGTGTTGAGAACTGGAGCAGGCTATTGGGCAGTGGCCCAGTTTCTGTTTGGGAATCTCCTGTTCTGGGGCTACAGGGCTGACTGGCACATCATGGGATTCAAACCAATCAACTGTGAATTGTGAAATTGAAATTGTTCTTTTGGTTTTATTTTCTTCAGCCTATTAAATAGAGAAGTCTGAATGTTATTTAAGCTCATGCCACTTATGTTGATGGCTCATCTTGGCTGTGTGTTCTCATGTGTGTACTGATTTCTGATAACAGCTTGATGATATTGTAACAGGCTTTTTGTGTTCAGTTTAATAAAACAGTTTCTGAGTCTTGTCTCAAAAGTGTTTGGTTATGGAGATCAAGGTGCTGAACGGTTAGCCCACAGGCATCATCCCCGTACTGCAGATGATGTCTGAGTTTCCCATAGTGGTGTGTGGCTGCTGCATGCTTTCCTAGACTTAGAACATTGCATTCTCAGACTTGCTGCTGTCTGTGTCCTGAGTCCTATCCTGTCTGTGTTGTGTCCCTGTCTGCACACCCCTCCCCCCCCGTTGTTGATACCTTTTGATATTTATGTTCTCTTCAGATTCTGAGCAGATGAGCCCAGAACGCTCACCACTGTTTCTGGAAAGAAACACATCAGAGAGCAGACTCTCATGAATCTCTTGGGTGTTTCACCGGTAAAATGCGGGTGCAGATAATCACTGTGGAATGCAGTCTTCATAGTGGTACAGCCCTTGGAGTGCTGTGGGTTGTGTGGATCATGATTTTGAATTTAAATGTCCATTTGAAAAGTAGATTATAAGTTTCAAAATGGCCGTTAGGGTTTTAAAAATTGGGACACGGAATACCTTTAGAATCGGAAAAACTTTTGTGTCCACCTGGAAAAATGTTTCTGAATGAAGGAGATGAATCATGTTGAACTTGTGAGACGCAGCTTGAATTTGAGGCATCAGTAAGTTTTATTAAATCATTTCGAAGAGATTGTGAGCTTAAAAGCCACCAAAGAGGGGAATCAAAAGCACCTCACTCACAGGAGCCTTGCAGTTTCTCTTCCTGTAGGTGTTCCGAGATGGGTGCAATGCCTCACATTCCGGGATCACACACAGGTCCACTGTTCACAGCTGCTTGTGTGTAAGACAGCAGTGGACACTCCTAGCCCGTTGCTGACCTGATGGGACAGTGCAAAGGGCCACATGCAGTGTTTCTGAAGAGCTTTGTAAGACTTTGTCTTTTGAGTTCAACTAATGAAAATTTATTCCTTTCTGTGGGATACTCAAACTATTGAGAACATAGAAATGACGAACAGTTTATACAGTGCAATGAAAATATTAAAAGGACAAAATCTTCTCAATACAAATGTGCCTAGCACACGTGTGCCCCCTTAACATATGTGGGATGTGTACTTGGTGGGGGCCCCTGACATTTACTGTGGAGTACGCGTGATACAGCCTGCAGATGTAGACCTGCCTTTGGAAGAGAGAGACGGTAAAGCTTGGCGCTTGGGTTTTTCAGTGTGTGATTAGAACTTCAAATGTATTTCGGATGCCAGCCTTCTCTCCAGACAAGAGCAAGATGATTTTCATATTAGCTTCATTTTCTAATCTTTGTTTAGCCTGCGGCTCTTTTGCTCTGATTTCTCCAACAGTTTTTACAAGGTTACAGATTTGGCCCATTGGTATCTAGCGCCACCTTGTGGACTCTTCAAATCTCACAGCTAGCTGTTGTGATGAACTTAAATCAGGATTTTGGTTAAAAACTTGCAGAGGATATGAGTTTTACTGCTAAGTGAAACAAAACTTATGTTAATATGAAGATAAATAAAATCCAGGCATAGTGTCTTTAAGAATTTTGAGTGAAATTT
>CAJQZJ010001215.1:204716-227590 GCA_907164525.1 Lophiomys imhausi
TTCTTTCTTTCTTTCTTTCTTTCTTTCTTTCTTTCTTTCTTTCTTTCTTTCTTTCTTTCTTTCTTTCTCTCTCTCTCTCTCTCTCTCTCTCTCTCTCTCTCCTTCCTTCCTTCCTTCCTTCCTTCCTTCCTTTCTTTCTTTTTTTTTAAAGTGTGTAGTAATCTCTTACCTGATAACCTAAGTTTTAGTTTGGGGAGTTCCCCTCCTGATGGGCACATATAATTATTTTAAAGTTAAAAACTTAAAAGTGTAACATACATAAAAGAATGGACTGCTTTAATCATGTATAGGGTACAGTTGAGTGGCATTAAATTCATTTGCTTTGTTGTGTGGCCATGGCCACGATCCCATTCCTGAGCATTTTTTAATCTTCCCAATCTGAAACTGTTCTCATTAAACAAAAGCTTCCATTGCCTGTTTCCCCCCCGTTCTGTCTTCTGTCCTTATGAATTTGACTGATTGAAGATGTTTATATCAGTGGGATTCTGTAGCTGCCCCCACATCTGTCTTACTTCACTAACACAATGTCCACAAGGTTCTTCAGCACTGAACTGTGTCAACATTGCCTTCATTTAAAAAGACTGAACAGTATATTCTATTGCATGTGCAGGTACATATAGCTTCCTCATTCATCCATCAATGGGTATTTGGGTTCCTTCTACCCTTGGCTATTATAAATGACACCTCTAAGCATATGGGCATATGAAGGTGTATATAAATTAAGAATTAAAACTTATTCAATACATGCAAATTGTATAGAATAATCAAGTGGTCCTGTATGCGCACAGCACAGAGCTCAGTCCTCTCCTAAGACTTTGCTTTATTTTGTTCTATTTTTAAAGAAAACATTACAGATTTAGAAGAGGCTCACTGTACACCCTTCCCCTCCCAGTTAAAGCTGCAGTCTTGAGTTTGATGTTTGGGTGTATACTTTCAATACTATAGACGGATAATATGTAGTCTGTTGAACATTGTTATTTATCTTATTTCAATGTGATTCATTGTTTGCACGCACTGTAGTTCTTCCTCTGCCAGCAGACACGCAGGGTCAATTCAGTATTTCCTCATAGCAAATACTACTGCAATGCATCTATGGTAAATTCTTTGTCTCTTTTTAAATTTTCTCCTTTTGAGGCAAGGTCTCATGTAGCCCAGGCTATCCTCAAACTCCCTATATAACTTTGGATGACCCTGAACTCATGGTCCTGTCTACTTCCTGAGTGCTGAGATTGCAGGGATGTGCCACCATGCCTGGTGGTGGGGATCAGAATGAAGGCTCAGCATTTTAGGCAAGTGCTCCATCAACTGAGCTACAGATGAAGACTCTCTCTTATTCCTTCTTTAAAGACCTGCTTTTAATTATGTGTGTGTCTTGTGTTTGTCAGTCATGTTTGTGGGTATCCTCTTATGGATATCCTCGGAGGCCAGAAGAGAGCATTAGGTCCCCTGGAGAATTAAGGCTGTCTGGGAAGAGCAGCACATGCTCTTGTCTGGTGATCAATATCTCTAACCTATTCCTTTCTAGTTTCTTGAGGAAGACCTGGCCCCAGGTCTTGCGGAATTAGAACCTGTCTTTATTGAAGAATACAGGTAATTTGTGGGCACATTAAATTTGAGCAGTCATTCTCCCACTCAGCAAGTAGAATTACCTGGAGACTTGAAGCAAAGTTTTCCTTAGGAAGTTCCAACTTAGTCACTCCACTGTGCCCTAGGGTGTCTAGGGATTGCTGTAAGCACCTTAGGTGGTCTAATATAGCCCAAGATTTAGGGCGACTGTTGTGGCTATAGTATGTGTGTCACTGGCTTTAATGGAGTCTTCTCCACAAATCCTTGCTTCATTCAGGAAGCCAGAGCAAGTGGGTAGTGGAATTTCTAATTCAGTAAATTAGCAGAACACTTGAGCAAATATTTTGTCCTATTATTTTAAGTACAGTGAGTTCTTAGTTGATAATTTGATTTTCTTACTGACACTTATAAGGCACCAAGCATGTATCAGGTGATCTGAGAAGAGCAGTGTTTGCTGAGAAACTTACCATGTAAGTGGACTTTGAAATCTTGAATGAAACCATTTCTCCGGAAGATCAGAGTGTTTATGATAAGAGCTCCCCAAGGGAAGATGAGGTCCCTTACAGTAACAGCACTATGTCTGCACCTGCTCACAGGGGAAACTGGGACCCACCACCTGGCTGTTGTGCCAAGTGAGTAGACTCAGAGGAGAATGGAAGCCAATCTGTTCCTGATGTAGGGGGTTCTGCCCAATGGCGTGGTGTCACTGTGGTCAGAACTCCTGGGCTTTCAGCATAGGCTTGAGGCTGGTTATCATCTGCAGTTGCTCCATGCCTTTGAGAATACAAGAAAGCGCATTCAAAGCAGCCGCATCCTTCCATTTCAAAGAGCCTTCTCAGACTGAGGGAGCTTCCTGCCGCTCAAATAAACACATTTGCACTTTCAAATATCCACGCTTTCCACAGATTCCAGTGTTCCCTGACTCATTTTTTCTTCCTCAGAAGTAACTGGCATTGTCAGCATAGTCTGTGGTCCCTCTCTAGCTTCTCCTGTATACTTCTAGAATGTTCTTACATTTTACTGTGAAAGAGTTTCTGAGGCCTGTGCTTTTAGTATTTATCATGGTGCTTCATATGTAACTATTTTCTTGCCAGCCTCCTGGGTTTGCTAAATTCTTCCATCCGGGTGTTACACCAGCAGTGCATTTACTCACCTAGGGGGTGGCTTTAAAATAACAATAACAACAACTAGGAATATGGAGAGTTCATTTGTGTACCAGAGCACAGTATTATTAATAATAGTCAATGGAATCAGCCTGGACATCTATCAGCAGATGATGGGGAAAAGTCCTGGAAGCAGAACTGTGCGTGGGGGCTCCACTTGTAGGTCTCAGAAGTTCGATAGCGCGCCACTGCAGAAACTCCACCCACACGCCCCCTTGTGGTGGCCAGGTCATCTCGTGTTTATGATCGTCTTTGCAAACTCCTCCTAAAACAAGCCCCCTGCACCTTGCTCCTGTCTCGGGCTCTGATTTTGGAGGAAATCACCTGTTTTTTATTGTGTGTGTACGTGTGCACAGTGTCCCTTGTGTCTTGAGGTCTTTCTCCAGTCTGCATCCTGTCTTTCTGTGTATTTGTGTCCTTTTTCACTTTCACTCCCAGAGGCTTAGGTCTTTACTTAGCAGGAGGAATAGGAGATCGTCCATTTCCACCTTTGCATAAAGCAGCCACCCCCCACCCCAAGCTTTTTAACTACATATGCCACTGAGAAAACGTGAACTCCAAGTTACACTCATATTTTATTGTGATGTTTCTCTTGGCATGATCAGTTCCCCAAACACTTCTGTGGGTTTGGGACCAGGTCTTGTTCTGTACTCAGGCTGGCCTAGAACTCATGTACCTGTGGTGGTTTGAATAAGAATGGCCTCCATAGACTCATACATTTGAACGCTTGGTCACTAGGGAGTGGCACTACTAGGAGGTGTGGCCTTGGTGGAGTAGGTGTGGCCTTGTTGGAGGAAGTGTGTCACTGGGGGCAGGTTTTGAGGTCTCAGAAGCTCAAACCAGGTCTAGTGGCTTGCTCTCTTTTCCTGCTGCCTGTGGATCCCGATGTAGAACTCCCAGCTACCTCTCCAGCACCATGATTCCCACTGTGACAGTAATGGACTAAAGCTCTGAATCTATCTGTAAGCCAGCCCCAGTTAAATAGAGTTCTCCTTTATACGAGTTGCCTTGGTCATGGTGTCTCTTCACAGCAATAGAAACCCTAGCTAATCCTTGGCTGGCTTTAGACTCATGGTAATCACTCTATGTGAGCCTCTTGAGGACTGGGATTACACTTGTATGCTACCACTTCTGGCTTTAAAACACCCCATTCAGTGGTTCTACAATAGAATATTACTTTAATGGGTTTTGATTTATTTAACCAATCTCTTAATTTTTTGACATTTAGTCATTAAAAAAAATAGTGCAGGCAACACTAAAGCAGATTTTCTGTCCCATTTTTCTGTGTTTTTTTTGGGGGAGGCTCTAACCCAGTTTTCTCTTGAGCCAGTCTCTAGAAACTTCTCTGCTTGTCCTGCTCTTTTTGGCACAACATTGTTGTAATTCCTTGTTTATTTTTTGCAGGGTTTTGAGGGAGGGGTTACTAGGTGAGATGGTAGAAAAGCATTTAACCAGCCTACAATAGACACACGTTCATAGAATGTCTGTACTGACTTTAACTCCCAGTGCAGCCTGGAAAAACATTAGACTCATCACTATCCACAGCTGGATATTATTTAGAAATCTTTGCTGGCTTAGAAGGCAAAAATGGAAGTTTGGTTTAAAAATATAATTTCTTTGATTAATAGTGATCTTGGATTTCATACACTGGTAATTCAACAAACTCACCAGCATTATGGCAGTTTAAAAATAGAATTACTGCACTTATAAAATTTAAAACTTGGTCTATATACATAAAATATATTTATTTTAAAATTATATAAAGCACACGACTATGCACATACAAACACGGGAAGGCCTATATGCAAAGCCAGTTAAACCGAGTAAGGTTTAGGTTACATGAATGAGGAAATCCTGGCTTTGTGGCTGCCCTATTTTTTTTTCTACCTCTGCTAATGTCTCTTTTTGTAAAAGAATTATTTTTCATTTTACATCCCAATCGTGGCCCCCTCCTTCCCCTACTCTGGGTCCCACCTTCCCGTCCCCTTCTCCCATCCACTTTCTCCACAGAAAACGGGAACCCTCCTCCCCCCCTCCCACATCATCCCACTCCAGCATATCAAGTTAAACCCACCCACAAAATCTTCAACCCCAAATTTACCCTGGATACAACATGTTCAGGGATATAAAGATATAGATAGCAGACAATGAGGGAATGACCAACCAATGACAGACCCAGCCTTAGACCTACCTCACAGGAGAGAGCCAACCCCTGTCACTATTAATGATACTCTATTATGATTACAGACAGGAGCATAGCATAACTGTCCTCTGAGAACCTCCATGCGGCAGAGGATCCAAACAGGCTGAGACTCACTGCCAAAAATTAGGCTGAATGTGAGGGAATCTTGTGGAAGAATGGGGGGAAGGATAGATAGACCCGGAGGAGACAAGAACTCCACAAGAGGACCAACATCATCAACTAACATAAGAGGCTTGCAGAGTCTGAACCATCAATCAAAGGGCATGCATGAGCCGCACATAGGTCCCCTACACATATGGAACTGATGGGCAGGTTGGTCATCATGTGGTCCCCTAGCAAGTGGAGTGGGGGCTGTCTCTGGCAAGGACTGTGAGGCCTGGTTTTTTTGGTCACTTCTCAACGGGGCTGTGGTGCCTGGCTTCAATGGAAGAAGAAGCTGTCATGTCATTTTTGTCTATTACTGATGCAGGAACAGGTGAAGAGGCCTGTGAGGACTTGCAGCTTCAGTGAAATTGTTTTGCAACACAACTCAAGAACAATGATAATCAGTATGTTCAGTTTCACTCTATTTTCATAAGTGTGCTCTTGGGGTATTTGAATTGATCTGTCTCTGGAACTAGTGTCTCAGAAAATTTTCTGCCTTTCCTTGCTTTTTTTTTTTTTTTATCTTTATGACAGAGACTTGCAATGCAGCCCTGGCTGCTTGGAATTTGCCATGCTGAGCAGACAGACTCACAGAGATCCGTCTGCCCTTCCCTCCCGAGTGGTGGGACTAAAGATGTTACCACAGCTAAGGGCTGGCCTCAAACTTCTAACGCTTCTGCCTCCAACTACCCAAGCGTACCCTACCTGCCTGTGCCACTATAACTGGCACTATTCCTGGACCAGGTTCTTACGCAGTCTGTAGTGGATCATGGGGAGGCCTGAGTCCCCTTAGCGGGTCGGCTAACGACTGGGACGCTGCTGATGAGCAGGACAGCACTGCAACTGCAAACATCTCAGCCCCGGGGCTTTGCTGGGTGCCATGCTGGGTACTCATCCCCAGAAACCTGGAGTTCCATTGCTCACTTTGTTATTTTGCAAAGACTCTGTCTCACCTAACCCTAGCTGAAGTCGTAATCTTTTCTTAGTCTTGCTTTTTTTAGTGAGGATCTTGTAGTTGTCCTTAAGACCTATAACATTGGGGATTATGAAGAATATTGACAGGGTGTTCTGTGGCCAAAAGGAAGAATTCAAAGAGCTGAGTATGTAGTTTAGTAGTAGATTGTTCATCTAGGGTACATGAGATCCTGTGTTCAATCCCCAGAACTCTAAACAAAACCCAAATAAGAGCATAAATATAGAATAATTAAAGTTTGCTTATATATTATATAATCATATATAATTATATATTTGTATATATGATTTTTATATAATACATAATTTGTATATGGTGTTTTGCCTGCATGTATGTCTGTGCACTGTGTTCATGCAGTGTCCATGAAGTCTAGAAAAGGTCATCAGATAACTTCCTGGAACTGGGGTTACAAGTGGCTGTGAAACTGCCCAGTGGCTGGAGGGAGTTGAACCTTGGTCCTCTGGAAGAATAACCAGTGCTCTTAACCACTGAGCCATTTCCAAAGCTTTTAAAATTATTAAGTTTTAAAGTAGCATTTTTTTTCAAAAGACTATAGTAGTGTAGATATATTTCAACTGAAAGAGTAACCGAATAGAAGAATACTCCCAGGCTGAATGTGACTCGTCTAGATGTCCATCAACAAATGAATAGATAAAGAATGGTTCATGTGGGCTGGAGAGATGGCTCAGAAGTTAAGAGCACTGGTTGCTCTTCCAGAGGTCCTGAGTTCAATTTCCAACAAGCACATGGTGACTCATAACCATCTATAATGAAATCTGGTGCCCTCTTCTGGCATGGAGGCATACATGCAATCAAAACATTGTATACATAATAAATAAATAAATCATTAAAAACGGTTCATGTACACAGTAGAATTTCATGCAGCCTTAAAGAAATTATGCTCAGCATCCTTAATCATCAGAGAAAAGCAACTCAAGATGACTCTGAGATTCCATCTCACACCTGTCAGAATGGCTAAGATCAAAAGCTCAAAATACACCACATGCTGGCGAGGTTGTAGAGAAAGGGAACTCTCCTCCATTGCTGGTGGGAGTACAAGCTTGTACAACCACTGTGGAAATCAGTCTGGTGGTATCTTAGAAAACTTGGAATAGCTCTACCTCAAGACCCAGCCATACCACTTCTGGGTACGCATCCAAATGATTCCTCACCAAATCACAAGGAAGTTTCCTCATCTATGTTCATAGCAGCCTTATTTGTAATAGCTAGAAACTGGAAACAACCCAGATGTCCCTCAACCGTGGAATGGATTAAAAAAAAACTGTGGTACATCTACACAATGAAATACTACTCAGCCATCAGAAACAACAAAATCATGCAATTTGCAGCCAAATGGATGGAACTAGAGAAGCTCATCCTGAGTGAGCTAACCCAGACTCAGAAGGATGCACATGGCATCTATTCAGTTATAATCGGATTTTAGCCATATAGGACAGGATAACTATACTACAACCAACGCGCAAAAGGAACAGGAACATAGACTTTGTTATCTGTCAATGAGAAACTTTGCTCTAGTTGTGCTGCCTTGTAGGCCCCCAGTGTATGAGGAGGCTCTTGGCCCTCATATGGCTGCTGAACCGGGGCAGGAGACTGTTATGTAGGGACACTCCACTCCAGAGGAGTGGGATGGAAGAGTTAGGGGGTAGAAGGTGGAAGGGTGGGACTGAGAGGGGTGGAAAGAGGACACTGTGATGGAGATGTAACCTGAAGTAATAAATAAATATTAAAAAGGAAATTATGACATTTCACGAAGACACTGGAAATCATTATGCTGAGAAAAATAATCCAGGAGCCAGGTAGTAATGGTACATCCTAACACTTGGGAGACAGAGGCAGGGGCATCTCTGTGAGTTTGAGACCAGCCTGGTCTACAAAGTGAAGTTCCAGGACAGCCAGGGCTACACAGAGAAACCTTGTCTCAACCTACCCACCCCCCAAAAAAAAGAAAAATAAGTCAGAGGCTTGCAGAGTACCAAGATCCTAGCACCTACTTGGCAGCTCATAACCACCTGTAACTCCAGTTCCAGGGGATCTGATGCCCTCCTGTGATGTCTACCACCTCCCAACACTCATCAAATTATGAATCCACTCTGGATTAACTCACTGATGAAGGCAGAGCCCTCGGCATCCAACCTTTCCTAGCTAGCTTTAACTCTCAGCTTGACACAGCCGGGGTCATCTGAGAAGAGAGTCTCAACTGAGAAATTATCTAGGTCAGATTGGCCTGTGGGCATGTCTGTGGGGTTGTCTGGATTGTTAATTGATGTAGGAGGGCCCAGCCCACAGTCTCTAGGTAGGCAAGCAGGCCTGGGCTGTGAGTATTAGAAAGCTAGCTAAGTAAGCCCAAGACAAGAGGCAGCATCTGTTTCAAGTTCTTGCTTGAATTCCTGCCCTGGCTTCTTCACTAGTAAGTGCAAAGCAAACAACCCTTTCCTCCTCCAAGCTGTTTTAGTCAGGATGTTTTCAGGACAGCAACAGAAGAGACAGTAGAGCTTGATTTCTGAACTCCCAACTTGCATTGGGAGCTAAGCCTATGTGAGTGGTCGGGGACATGGCTTTTCAAACATGGATCTTTCTGTTATGTGTATAGGACGAGAGGCTTAAACATTCTGGTTCACAGTCCAACCTAGATTTTCTGGCTAAACCAGGACACAGGTTGAGGGAGTGTGGATGCAAGGACTCATTCTTTGTGAGCTTTCTAGAAGATTAGTCATAAATTCTTGGGTTTTGTTATCAACTGTAAATACTTATTTAGGGACACAGGCTTGGAGAGGGCAGTAATTGCCTTGATCTTCCAAGTTTTATGAAGGGCATACCCCTATTCTAGAAATGATGCTGTCAGTAAATGATCAGAGTTTCAGATTTTAGACAAATATGAAAAGAAAAAGATGTTTCTTTTAACTCAGGAGTAGAGTGCAGTTCTTCCCTGGCTTTTAGGTTCTATTAACTTTCAAAGAGCCCACAACCTGTCTGGACAGGAACAGAACCTAGGTCTCTAAAGTACTTGCAGATGTGCACACCGTAGCAGTGCTGTCTTCAGGGTGTTCTAAGGATCTGCAAAGTTTTTATTTTGTAATATTCTCCTGCTAAATCTCTGATAACTAATATGTTACTCTTCTATCTTGAAGTGTTTTACCTGATGACACTAGACTGTAAACCCTTGTGGTATGAGGAATCCCCTAGATTCTCCAAAGCTGAGTTTCAAATGCTTCAGGTGCTGCACAGCTAGGAGACTTCTATTACCTTTTTGCTTACCGAATGACAGGCTTATCAGGCAGAAAAACCATGCTGAAACTCATGAAACCCATCTTTCTTTTTTTATTTTGCAAGTGTGCACATCTTTTACTCTCTCATGTTGCTTTGAAAATGTCTGTGTTCGTTTCTGCCCATTGTTTTGATTTACTGAGACAGCTGTGAATTTGTAAGTTTGAGAAAATGACTGAACTCAGAACTGCTTTTGGATGGCTTCGCTGACAGCCATGAACTGGGTGACCCTCTTGAATCCATTCTAGGTCCACAAAGGTCAAAGGTCAAGCTGTATTAGTTACTCTCCACTGAGAAAAATACCTGACCAAACAATTTGAATGTGGAGAGGACTCTTTTGCCTCATGTTTTCAGAATGGTTAATCATAGTCACCTGTTCTTAGGCAGAACATCACCATGATGGGACCAGGAGGAAGTTCTCAAGTCATGGTGGACAAGAAGGATAAAAGGAGATATAGGAAGAGGCCAGGACAAGAAAGAGTCCTCAAGAACATGTTCCTAGTGACATTTTAGGGTCTGGAACTCACTGAAGAAAACACTCCAAACTCAAATAGTATGAAACTACAAAGAACATTTATTCTGCAGAAATCCAGCTTGCAGGAATTACCATTCAAGTAAAATGGCGACCCTGAACAAAAGCACCAGGCCTTTTAAAGCCATTCAGGGAAATTCCAGGAAACGTTAGGTAATTTTCTTTTAATTGAAAAAAATTTCGTTTTGTGAATTTCACATCATTCACCCCCCGCCCCGTTCCCTCCCATCTCCCACCTCCCCCCAGACCCACCCAAAACCTTTGAACTCTGTCCCTGCATAAAAAATAACAGTTCATTGTGGAAGCTGCAGTGTGTCTTACAATATTCCCCTTTGCCCACACATTCTGCTTGTAAATGTTTATTTATAATGACTCCTTGGTCTGGTATGAGGCCCCTGGTTTCTGCTACTCCATCAGTACTGGAACCTCACTGGAACTCCTCTCAGATATGTTGTTACTGTCCTGTGTCATGGAGATCCTGCAGTCCTGGGTTGTGGAACTGGCCTCTTCTTGCACTCCAGCAGTTCATCCATGGGGTAGATGTTGGGGTGGGCCAACTCAAAGCCCTGGTTCTAGACCTGCAACCCCCACTTCCATGGCCAGTTCTACTATGGAAAGGTGCAGGGCCTGCTCTCCCGAGTGCTGTAGCATGTGAAGGGCAGGAACAGCTCTCCTGCTCTTGTGACCTCATCTGGGCCAGATCTCCTGTTGTATAGTGGTGGTGAGGGCAAAAGAGAGGGGAGGGTATCTCTCCCTAGCCAACACCACCATATAGCAGACAGAAGGCAGGGCTGGCTCTCCCACATTCACTCCCTCACCCTCAGGGCTGGCTCACCCACAACCAGGGCCAGGCAGGGTTCTTCTGGTTTCTAGTTTGTTTCCTGTCCTGGGAGCCCTTCTGTTGCTTGCCTGGTACTGGTCTGGTAGTCATCATAGGCTACTCCATGGTGCCAAAATGGTGTTGGTATCCTGCTTGCTCCCCCCCCCCAATCCAGGAATGTTAGGCTACTATTCATTCAGATGTTCATAGTTCAGGACACTGAATGTAGACATAGCCTCTCTCCTCTCTGCCACCTACTGATGCACATGTGACACAGAAGTCACATCTGCAATGCCTTTAGGGGCAGGTGATAATTTTTAATATAATTGGCACATTCAAACTAAGGAAATGCAGGTGCAAACAAAAGCTCAGGGAATCTTTAGCCAATGTTCATGAGTTTATCATATATGACAAGAGGGGTATTAGCGCCAGCAGTCAAGCAACCTTGAGCAACTTTATCTTTCTTAAGTTAGATGGCCAGTTCACCTCTGCTTGGCTGTACTGTGTCTGAGGTTTCTCCAGTAACTGCTGAGCTCATTTCTGAGAAATGTAGACTTAGGCCTAGTTAATAAAAGAAACTGAAGTCTGCCATGGAGTCGGCCTGGCCCATAGGTTAAGCCTCTTTGGGCCTCACGGTCCTGTGGGATTTTTAATTAGGGGGTCCCTCCAGGGTCCTTCAACCTACTTCCTACACTTAGTCCCCCCTCTTAACTTTCACTGTCTCTCCATAATGCCATTGTACTGTGGATCCATCAAGAGATCAATCCATTGATCAGGCCAGAGTCCTGTCACTATCTCTGGAAACACTGTCGCTGACATTTGCAGAGATATGTTTTACTAATCTTCATATTTAGTAATCAGATCAACTCAACAATCAGAATGAATGATCCCAAGTTCACTGTTAGAATGGCGTATATGTTATTCTACTGTTGTTTTCTTTGTGAATAGCGTGACCACTGGTTATCGTGGAACAGAGACTGCTATAGTGACATATAGGGAAAGTTGGCCCTGTTGTCATGGTAATGAAATATGTAGGACAACAGTGCTTTCTGGGTCCAGTCGGAGAGGGGGAAAGAGTCACAGGACCTTCATCTGCGCTTCCAGCCCTACTTGCTCCTTCCCTCTCCAGCTGCACATTATCTTGGTGGGAAGGCAGAGTATATAGGAGGTGGAAGGTTACTGAAGGCAGGAATCCATCTGGGGTTGGTGTTTTCATTGATACAGCTGCTTTTGAGTCACATGCTCCTAGACGTAACCCCTTACCCATGCTTCTGTAAGCCTCACAAGCTCCCTGGTTCACTAAGCTGGACTTAGATATGTTCCTTTGGTCAGTTCTTGGTTCCCTATCTGGTGTGAATAGACCAGTTCACATTGCCCTAGAAAAAGTCATGTAACTTATCCATTTACACCTGCATGTGTAATATGTGATAGAGAACGGTATACCCTAGGAAAAGAAGCTAAGAGGGAGTGTTGAGCCTTCCGTATTAATGTTATTAATATTTTTTAGGAGGGAACATTGTAGGAGAGGCAGAAACCCATTTTGTCCAGCATCTTCACAGAGGAATGGATACCTACTAATAGTAAGTCATGCTTGCTTAATAGTGGGAATGGCCTTTTCCTGGCAGGTGACATGGTATGGAAAATGCCCAATGTCTAGCCATTCTTGTTTCATTGAAATGTCCTTTCTTAAAGGACAATAATAATGGTGCTAACCTTTCAGAGGGGGTTTGCACATACCTCCTCTGAATTAAAATATTCCTCCTAAGATTCAGAAATCTCTGAAAATTACAAGATACATGAGATCCCTCCCCAGGGTCATATAAACAGTGAACAGCTGCTGAGGAAAGGAGACTGTCCCAATTAACTGTCTACAAGTGGGATAGGGAGAGCCAGGATGTAGTTTTAGTGAGCTGTCATCCATACTAGGGTGGGCTCTTCACTGATGCAGGTGCCTTTGAGTCATCCATGTTCTTGCAAGTAACCTCTCCCCATGCTCTGTACGCTCTGTCTCATGCTCCTGTAGCCCCTCCCCCACAGTCCTGTTTACACTCCTCTGTGCTCTTATAACTTGAGGTTTTATAGCCTATATGCCTCTGAGTAAATTAATAAACCCATTGGTTCTGGGCTAGACTTGTATGGAATGGAATCATTGCTTTGGTTTCTTGTTGATGCCCTGTCTGAAGTGGGTAAAATGCTATAGTTTATGGGTCCCTAAGAAGAGAATGTGGGGAAAAGCCTTGAACTCATTGGCACAGGTGCCAACTTCCTGAACAGAACACAAATAGCTCAGGCTCTAAGACCAACAATCAGTAAATGGGACCTCATGAAACTGCAAAGCTTCTGTAAGGAAAAGGACACTGTCAGAACAAAATGGAAGCCTACAGATTGGGAAAAGATCTTCACCAACCCCACATCCAACAGAGAGCTAATATCCAAAATATATAAAGAACTCAAGAAATTAAACACAAACAAATCAAATAGCCTAATAAAAATAAGGAACAGAGCTAAACTGGTATTTCTCAACAAAGGAATCTCTAATGACTGAGAGACACCTGAAGAAATGCTCAACATCCTTAATCATCAGAGAAATGCAACTCAAGGCGACCCTGAGATTCCATCTCACACCTGTCAGAATGGCTAAGGTCAAAAACTCAAGTGACAGCACATGCTGGGGAGGTTGTGGAGAAAGGGGAACCCTACTCCATTGCTAGTGGGAGTGAAAACTTGTACAACCTCTGTGGAAATCGTCTGGTGATCTTAGAAAACATGGAATAGCTCTACCTCAAGACCCAGTCATACCACTCCTGGGTATACATCCAAACGATTCCTCACTAAACCACAAGGACATCTCCTCAACTATGTTCATAGCAGGTTTATTTGTAATAGCCAGAAAATGGAAACAACCCGGATGTCCTTCAACCAAAGAACAGATAAAAAAAAAAAAAAAAACCTGTGGTACATTTACACAATGGAATACTGCTCAGCTATCAGAAGCAAGGAAATCAAGCAATTTGCTGCAAATGGATGGAACTAGAAAAACTCATCTCTAGTGAGCTAATCCAAACCCAGAAAGGTGCACATGGCATGTATTCACTTATAACTGGATTTTAGTCATATGGTACAGGATAACTATCCTACAACCAACAGACTGAAAGGAACAGGAACATGGATTTTGTTACCTGTTAGTGGGACACTTTGCCCTAGTGGAGCTGCCATGTAGGCCCCCAGTGCAAGAGGAAGCTCTTAGCCCTCATGACTGCTGAACTGAAGGGGCTGATATGTAGGGGCACCCCATACTGGAGGAGTAGGATAGGTGGGAGAAAGGGTAGAGATTGTAAAGGTGGGCCTGGGAGGGGTGGAGAGAGGGTACTGTGATGGAGATGTAACTTGAAGTAATAAATAAACGTTAAAAAAAAGAAAGAAAAGCCACACAACAGGTAATTCAGCAAAGCAGTGAAATTTAACTGAACTTCTTGGAACAGATACATTGATAAAAAATGTTACTACTGTCACACTGCTGAATATCTTTTCTGTCTTTCTGAGCCAGTGTCTCAATATAGAGACTTGTGTTACATGTGTGATTCCCCTGTTTCTACCTCCCAAGTGCTAGGATTATTAGGCATCCATACCATACCAGGCTTCTACCATCATTTCTAAAATGAAATGTTCCCACTTGCTCTTCCCCCAAGGTCTTACTCTGTAGCCTAGGTTATCCTTATATTTGATATCCTCCCACCTGTACCTACTAAGAGCTAAGATCAGGGGCATGTACCACCACACTGGACCTTACACATATCTACTGAGTACATCATTTTTTTTTAACTTTTTGGTTTTTTGAGACAGGGTTTCTCTATGTAACAGCCCTGGCTGTCCTGGAACTCTCTTTATAGACCAAGCAGGCCTTGAACTCACAGAAATCCACCTGCCTCTGCTGGGATTAAAGATGTGTGCCACCACACCTGGTTTGGGTTGGCTTTTTTTTTAAATGGAATCTGGGGATTGAATTCCAGTCCTCTGGTGCTTGCCAGGCAACCCAGCCTTATAAAATGTTCTTAATGCTGGCTTTTCATCATTCTGCTCATCTTTCTGTGTCCTCTTTTTATTTCCCAGAGGGTGAGAAGGGGGCAGATGGGAATGGGGAGTTATAAAAGTCCCATTGATTGGGTCATTTTTTTTCAGTCCAGTTGGATTGTGGCACATGATAGATGTTCAAGAAATACTAGGCAAACTAAGAAGTGAGTAACAATAGCCCATATCTGACCAGCAGGTACTCTGACTAAACAGGATATGAACTCTGGCTCCAGACTACGGATGTGTAGCTAGGGTGTGGGGCACTAGGCACTTGCTGTGTTTGTCTGCCTCAGTTGTGCTATCTGTAAAGTGCCTATAAACCCCCTCTGCTGTTACATGTGTCGCATACATGTGAGTGTGCAGGTGTGCCACAGAAAGGCATCAGCTGTCTTCCTCCTTTACTCTCTGCTTTATTGCTTTAAGACAAGGTCTCATTCTCTGACCTTGAACTCCCCCTTTAGTCTAGGCTGGCTGACCAGTGAACTCTCTGGATCTGCCTGCCTCTGATGCTAAAGGTGTGTGCTGCCATGCATGAGTGCTGGGGATTCGAACATCGATCCTTGTACTGACTGAGCAGTGCTCTTACCCACCGAGCCATCCCCCCAGCCCCCTTTAAACTGGCTGTGACAATTAAGTGCTTCACTAATTAACTGCTAAGCAGGAACACTTGGTAGATTCAACACGTTATGTGCTGGGATGCTCTGTAGACTCTCACTTTATCCTAATGGTGACTTGTTAATGTACCAGATGAGTATTTCTAGACCTATCAACAGAGGGATCTCTAGTTAGTGGGCATGGGAAGCTGAAAGCTCTAGCACTTTGTTCTGATCCAAGGCTGGATTTTCAATGCTAAAAGATATTTGTTTTGGAGATGACTAAAATATTTTTTAAAAAAGAATTGCAATTAGCTTTGATTTCTCTCGAGATTAAAGATCTTAAGCTGTTTGGTCAAATCGCTTTATATAGTGGAAGAAGATGGAAAGAGGTTGGAGGAGGTGACAGTCCCAGGGAAGCCTGTCCCCTTATGAAAACACCTCAGTGGACTCTGGGCAAGAGAGAAAGAAGCTGAGGAAAGATGACCCATCAGCCCAGCTTAAAATAGAAGCCCCAGGCTTCTGCTGAGGACTCTCTTTGCTCTAAAGTGGCCTCAGTTTCCCTTTTACTTTGCATTTCCCTTCCTGCCCAGATGCAGCTGGCAGCAGCCCACTGGTGGCCCTGGGAGAAACTGCTTGCTCCTGCACCTCACCCTGGACTGGCTCTTCTTGTTTGTTTCTTGATTGTTCTGTCAGCTGCACACTAACATCCTGCCAAGGCACAGAGGAAGTGAGAGGGCGGTCCTTCCGAGCAGCTGGCAGAGGGCTGGCGGAAGTGTGAACACATTAGCTGTTTGGAATCATTTTCAAAGCTTCTTGGCAATGAGTGTGGAAACAAAACAAACAGAAAGGGAGTGACAAGGGGAAGGTACATTGTTCAAGCATTTGGTGAGTTCAATCACTAGCCCAGGGAAACTAGGCATATAGCTGACTAGCCCAAGGTCAATTTTGTTTTCTTCTTCGCCAGAAAGAGTGTGCTCTTGCAGGTCCGGAGAGCTCACTGGGCAGCCGCCTTAGAGAAGAATGGGCACTTCTCAACTGGCAAAGAGAAGCTTGTCTGCATAAGGGGATAGTGCAGTTGCTGGAGGTCGGCAGGAATGCTCTTGGATGTTAAAATCCTCCTGTGTTCACGGTACAGTGTGAAACCCTTCACAGGGAGGGCTGATGTCCAATAACTGCCCAGCACTGACTGCTGAAGTCCAGAAGAGGGCAGCCCCTCATGCCTTATACAGGACTTATTTTATTAGAATTCTAGGGAAGGACACTGGTCTTTGATTGAAAATGGTAATATTTGCTTTTCTAAATGAACGAGTGCCTTGAGTCTGTTAATAATTTCAAATTTTAAATGTGAATAAAAATGCTGTATCACTCTCTAACTTCAAGGGACTTCTGAGTTCTAGTGGGGACCAGCTGTACCAAGCTTGGTCTAGAGGCTGTGTGTGTGTGTGTTTGAGGGGGGGGGGCTTCCATGGGTCAAGATGCTTGCTCTTCAGGTTACCACTGATAGAAAGAAGCAAGCAGAAATGGGAAGAAAAGAAGAAACAAGACAGAGAAAGAGGGGGAAGGGGAAAGGGAGGGAGGAGGCACTAAGTCAAAGGCAGAAGGGAGTTTTTCAGCTAATCTGCTCTGGTCTGGTGTCATTTGTTGGGCAAGGTTACCCAGGCAGTGAGTGCTGAAGTCAGGATTAAAGACCAGGCTTTTACCTTGTATTCCACATTGTTTTCCCTCTGAGTCTTTCTTGGTCTCAGGGTTACTTTGGCTTACTTTCAGAACCCTTTATCTTCCTGTTAAGACATACATGTTGCTATTTTATATTTGTCAGTAGTTTGATATTCTAAGACTTTTTTGATTTTTCACTTTAAAGATTTGTTTATTATTCTGCATATGTGTACCTACATATTTTTATGTGTACCATGTATGTTCAAGTTCCTGAGGAGGCCAGAATAGCACATTGGATTGGCTGGAACTGGAGTTACAGGTAGTTGTGAGCTGCCATGTGGGTGCTGGGAACCAAACCTGGGTCCTCTGGAAGAACAGTAAGCACTCTTAACCACTGATTCCTTAAGTAAACACTTTACTAATTGAGATTTTATTTTATTGTATGGGTGTTTTTTCTGCAAGTATGTCTGTGCACCAAGAGGCCAGAAGAGGATATCAGATCCCCTGGAACTGGACTTATAGACAGTTGTGAATTGTCATGTGGGGGCTGGGGAGATGGTTCAGTGGTTAAGAGCACTGGCTACTTTTCTAGATGATCCAGGTTCAATTCCCAGCACCCTAACCAAACACTTTAAACGCAGAAGAATATACTTAGTTTCTTTCCCAAACTGTCTTACTTCTTTTCATCTAATGGTGTTTAATTCAGATATTAGAAGATGAGTCTAATAAAGGGAATATCAATTTGAAAGCAGGGCAGGTGTTGACAGGGTGACAAAAGTTTGCTTCTAATTACCCTCTGAACTTTGTGTAATTTTCATGGTATACATGAGCATGGTGCTTTGTGCTGAGTGCATGATCTCTTTAGTGACCCTGTTTGAAACTTGAAATTGGTTGTTGTAATACCTTTGTTTCCAGGAGAGCATCTAGAACATCTAAGAATTATTACACTTTCAGGGAAAAAAAATCCAAGTAATATTGCTTTATGAGATATCTCATTTCTGAGCCTTGCTGCTCTCCCCTGAACACCATTGGACAAAAAGAGGCATGGCTGTAGCATACATTACTTGGTAATTAAAAATAGAGCTTCCACATTTAAAAAATTGCAGGTTTTTGTTTTGTTTTGTTTTGTTTTTTTGACACAGGGTTTCTCTGTGTAACAGAGCCTTGGCTGTCCTGGACTCACTTTGTAGACTAGGCTGGCCTTGAACTCACTGAGATCCGCCTGCCTCTGTCTCCCGAGTGCTGGGATTAAAGGTGTGTGCCATCACTCCTGCTAAAAATTGCGCATTTTGAAGTTACCAGTTTCATGTATTCTTATCAAATCGTCCAATATAATGTCTATCATTGCTCTGGGGGTCTCTGGAGTGATTAATTACTCTGAAGTACAAAACACTGGGCACTGGGGACCAGAAGGTCCTAAGACAGGCTCTTCTGATGGGTTTAGAATCCAGCAGTACTTGTCACAGCTGAGATCTAAGGACCTTTCTGTTCTTAGATAGTGTTTAAGGTGTTTCCAGAATGGACACCATATCTGTCTGCATTCTGGTCCATGCCCATATACTTCCTGGTTAGTGTGCTTACGGGCTGTCTATACATGTCTGAAACTAGCATTTGTCTGTGTTTTCTTCTTCATAAGACTAAGATTGATGTTTGCACATTCCTTTGTATTAGTCTCATGTTTTCTTTCCCTGCCTCCTGGGAGCTCTCACTCTGCCATAAATCCTTAACCATTTAAGCAGAGCTGTTTCTGGGGGGGAGGGGACCATGGAAGGGAAATTAATTCTAAATGCGTCCTTTTGGAGAGGGACAAAACAGAGAGAAAAAGTTGCTTAAGGGGCTTTTAAATAAATTTAGCATCAATATTTGCAGGACTATAATGGGAACCTGAAGAATTGATGAAAATGGTTACATATTTCAGGACCAAGCCCTGTTATTCAGTTTATATGCTTAAAGAAAAAAAAAGAAATAAAAATGAGACTTAGTCACAGGACAGAGAGAAAGCAGTCTGAAACTGAGTGGGAAACACCCTCCCTGATAGTTAGATTTCACAGCACTGACAGGTGCTGTGCTGGCTGTTGGTGGAGAAAAGACTTCAGTGATCTTAACCAATGCTGGCTCCTGCATGCTCTGACACCAGCCTGTCAGGCAAGATATGCCTACTGGTACAGGAGTGGCATGGTGTCTGTAGATGTTACATGGCTAGTGTTATAACCTGGTTGAAAGCCCATGGTTGGGGAGTTCACAGACCATAGGGAAGAACCTACTAGTGTTTTGCTAAATGTAGTCAAATTGCCTTCTGAACATACATTTATTTATTTGTTTGTTTGTTTAACGCATAGACCTGGGCTGCTTTCAGTCTTGGTCAGAGAAACTTCATTTTCTTTGGGGAACAGACAGTGCAGGGCCTGACAATTGGTCAAAGAACAGAATAAGTGACTATGGAGTGCCCAGCTTAGAGGAGACTCCCTCCCTTAATGCCTCAAAGATCAGGACACATTGCTTATGATGGGGATCTAGAGAGAACACAAGAGCTACAGGGCAAGGAGGAATGCTGTAAGATATTGTCTTCTTCATATACATTGGTCATTGCACTCATAACCACACAGTCAGCTGGAGTTGCCTGCGTAAGTCCTGTACAATATCAAGCCAAGGGATATTCCAGCATAGATGGGTAGCAGTGGGTTGGCTCATAAAGCGCCACCTCTTTTGGCAGTTGATAGCCACTGGGAAAAGTAGAAGAGTTAATTTTCTTCAGTGATGGTGCCTGGTAGGTTTCCCATATGTCAGTGGGTGATCACACCCCCATGTTCATGTGAGCAGCACTAACTGGACTCTACAAGTTATAAAAAAAAATAAAAGATATGAAAGTAGGAGGAGGATGTGTAGAGAGGGTCTTCAGGGAGAGGGAGGAGAGAATAAGAGCTGAATATTATTAAGATACATGGCACACACTTAAGAAATTATCAAACAATAAATAAATATTTAAAAAATATAAAGAAATGAGGATATGAATTGTTCAGGCAAATTGAAGGTCTGTGTTTTATGTATTGTAAATGTACTCTTCCAAGTGTATGTTTACTCAGGATTGATGGTGGTACAGGAAGGCTGTCCCTCTTCTTGTTCCAGTGACGGTAAGAGTGGGAGTTGCAGGGACCGCTGCCTTGGGTACTGTGGCCCTGATCAGATGAGAAATAGGCCTCCAACAGATAAGCCATCAGATGGAGGAGACAACAGACACCTTCAGGTCTCTCTTGATTCATGCCCAGTAGAGTTTCTGGTAGAAGTCATCCTCCGAAACTTTTAATTGGCTTAATCAGCATGGTTACCAATAACTGTCTTATGCGGATCATTTCAGAATCAAACTCAGGCCTTTATGACTGCATAGCTTGCGCTCTTGACCACTGAGCTATCTCATCAGCCCATACTTACTGTCTTTATCAGAACCATCTGTGTACTCACCTCCTCAGAGCCCATACTTAGGCAGTAGAGTTGTGGGAAGGAAAATAGATTTATTTAAGGGCTGGGCCCCAGAAGAATGGTTATTCTCCCCTAAGCAAAGACTATTTCAAGGAACTCAGGAACAAAAAAGTGCTTTTTTAAAATGTTTATTACTTCAGGTTAAATCTCCATCACAGTGTCCTCTTTCTGCCCCTCTCAGTTCCCCACTCCAACCCTCTACCCCTATCCCTTCCATCCCACTCCTCTGGAGTGGAGTGTCCCTACATATCAGTCCCCACCCCAGTTCAGCAGTCATATGAGGGCCAAGAGCCTCCTCATACACTGGGGGCCTACAAGTCAGCACGGCTAGGGCAAAGAGTCTCATTGACAGGAACAAAGTCTATGTTCATGTTCCCTTTGGTGCATTGGTTGTAGTATAGTTATCCTGTACTATATGGCTAAAATCTAATTACAAGTGAATAGATGCCATGTGCATCCTTCTGAGTCTGAGTTAGCTCACTCAGGATGAGCTTCTCTAGTTCCATCCATTTGGCTGCAAATTGCATGATTTCATTGTTTCTGATGGCTGAGTAGTATTCCATTGTGTAGATGTACCACAGTTTTTTTTTTTAAATTATTATCCATTCTTCAGTTGAGGGACATCTGGGTTGTTTACAGTTTCTAGCCACATCTGACAGAGGGCTAATATACAAAATTTACAGAGAACTCAAGAAATTAAATGCCAAGAAACCAAATAATCCAATCAAAAAATGGAGAACAGAGCTAAACAGAGAATTCACAAAGGAGGAATCCCTAATGACTGAGAGACACTTGAAGAAATGCTCAGCATCCTTAATCATCAGAGAAATGCAACTCAAGATGACTCTGATATTCCATCTCACACCTGTCAGAATGGCTAAGATCAGAAGCTCAAATGACAGCACATGCTGGCGAGGGTGTGGAGAAAGGGGAACCCTCCTCCATTGCTGGTGGGAGTGCAGGCTTGTGCAACCACTATTGAAATCAGTCTGACGATATCTTAGAAAACTTGAAATAGCCCTACTTCAAGACCCAGCCATACCACTTCTGGGTATACATCCAAATGATTCCTCACCAAACCACAAGGAAATTTCCTAATCTATGTTCTTAGCAGCCTTATTTGTAATAGCAAAAAATGTTTTTATGGTGAGGAAATGAACATAGGGGACAGTGGGTGGGAAGATCACATGATTGGAAGGGTCTTCTCAGCTAGGGCTTGTATTCTCTCTTTTCTTTCCATCTGTGTGTTAGCAATTGGTTTTGTCTCTGAGGCCAGTTTCTGTAGTTCTTCAGATCAGCACGTTATTCTCTTACAAGTTAACCGTTATCCCACTTTTCATTAAAGAACAAGACTAATGAGTCCTTGCTCTGCACTTAGTGCTGTCTGAAGACCATTAGCTATTCTAGGTTTTGGAACCTGATGGAAGATTAGTGATTATGGAGTCCTGGGACTCACATTTACATAGCTACTTTTTTCTGCAATCATTGGATCCAGCAGCTAGTGTTCCGCTCAATGAAGGGTGTTCTTGTTTGTTTATAAGTTACAGTAGTGAGTAAATGGGGGTGAGGAGGAAGGCAGGAAAGAATAACTTAAAAATATTTAAAAAGATTATTAATTAATTAATTAATTAATTAATTTATATGTGTATGAGTGTTTTGTCTGCATGTATGTCTGTTTACTCTGCTTATGCCTGGTCCCTGTAGAGGTCATAAAAGGGCACTGGATCCCTTGGAACTGGAGTTATAGATGGTAGTGAGCTCTCATGTGGGGTCTGGAAATAGAACCTAGGTCCTCTGGAAGAACAAGAAGTGATTTTTGTTGTTGTTTTAAAAAAAAACATTTATTTATTTCTTCAAGCAACAAGTGTTTTTAACCACTGACCCAACTCCCTCTCCAGTCCCAAGAATAATTTTGCAAAGGGAAATTTGTAAAATAGAGATAACTCAATACTTAGGTGACATTAAGACACAGTGGCACTATCATTATTGCTATTATAGTTTGTTATAAATGATATGACTCATGGGTTGGGTAGATGGCTTTGTCAGCAAAGTGCTTTCTTTGCTAGTGCAGAGAATCAAGTTTGATTTTCAGGATCCATGTATCAAGCTTCAGGTGGTGACATGCTCTTAGAATCTTAGAGCTGGTGAGGCAGAAACAGGAGGCTTCCTTGGCTCATTACCCACCCAGTCTAGCTCATTCAGTGATCTTCAGGCCAATGAGAGACCCTGTCTCAAAAAACAAGGTGAATAGCTTCTGAGGAACAACACCTGAGATTGTCCTCTGGTCTTCACATGCAGGTGCCCACATGTGTACCTACACATATGCACACACATGGGCATGCACACACACACACACACACACACACACACACACACACACACACACAC
>CAJQZJ010001215.1:227600-258457 GCA_907164525.1 Lophiomys imhausi
ACACACACACACACACACACACACACACACACACACACACACACACAGGCAGAGAGACAAGGATAGAGAGGAATAGCTAGGTGAAAATGTTGTATTACTTTTCTTGGGAGATAATGAATAAATAGATGTCTTTTCCCCCCAGAGGGAATACTGATGCTAGTCCAAAGACACGATTCTACTCAAGTTCAACTTGGTGTGTTCAGAAGAATGTGTGAGGAGTTTTTTATAGGAGCATGGATGACTGAAAGCGGTCATCACCCAAAACCCCACTGAAGCATGGGTGATGACTCATTAAAGCTATATCCTGGAATTCTCAGCATGGTCATCAGGCAGCATGGCATACAAGGAAATCGATTCCCTGAAGTTTTCATGGCTTGTATAATCTTGGATAGGGAAGAACCTGGTAAATCTTGTAAACTTCAGAGATTTACAGGGACTTTTGAGTTGTATATGTCTCAAGTCATAGCAGCCTCCTTCAAGGTAAATTGTCCTGGTGTTCAACATCCCCAAAACTCATTAAATCCTGAGTTCATCAGCTTCCAGCTATTTCCTAGAGAGAGATGGGCAGGAAGGAGCTCTCCAGCCTCTGATCACTTGCTCTTCCTGCTGACTGTTCTTTCAGCGAGCTGTCTAGAGGTTTTTCTCTGTCATTTCATTAGAGTAAACTCAGGTGTTATTAAAGGAGGCCAATTATGACAACAAAAGCCATTTCTGTCACTCAGGAACTTGGAATAATTCCAGGATCTTTCTCTCTCCTCCTCCTGAAAAGCATGGGAAAAGTCCAAATGGTTTTTACTTTATAAACTCTATGACTGTACGGCTCATATGACCTTACAAAGTGGATATATGATTATTATTAAATCCATTTTGTCCATGAACTCAGAATCTACATAGTGACACTTGTGTCAAACCTAACCCCCCAGTCATTTGCTTCTAATCCAGAGGGAAAATCAGACACAAATTTAAATGCCATTTGAATGGTAGAGGAAAAAAGGAACTTCTTCCTCCAACTCCTCTTCTTCTTAAGATTTGCTTTGCTTTTATTATTTTTTATTGCTTGTGTGTGTGTGTGTGTGTGTGTGTGTGTGTGTGTGTGTGTGCGTGCTGACACATACCATGGCATTTGTCATACCATGACATTTGTGTGGAGGTCAGAGGATAATGTTTTGGGAGTTAATTCTCTGCTTTCACCTTGTATGTGAGGCAGGGTCTCTCTAATTTCTGCTGCTGAACTGTGACTAGTTCTGTACTCCACTGTGACAATAATGCTGTATTCTCACCACCTCCTCATTTTTACCACAGAAGCGTTAGAGCCTCTGCACCTAGGTTTGTTGCATTCACTCTGGAGACTGAAATCAGGTCATCAGGGTTGTGTGGTAAGTGCTTTTTACATGCTTAGCCACGTTGCCAACCTGTTTCTCTCTTCTGAAGATTTTATAGCTAAATGCTGATATAAACTGACAATAGATGAACTGGAGAAAATGCACACACGTTTATTATGTGCAAAAGGCACCCCAGGAAAGAGAGACCCTGGCGATATAATGATTTAGAAGTCTCATGCTTTATCCACTAGGGAGAGGAAAATGGGGACCATAGCGGTTTAGATTGAGAATGTAGGGTTTTTAAGGGAAATGAGTGGGCACAAAGAGTAGACAACAGCCTGTAACAATGTTCCTATGGCTGCAGCTTCAGTTCTAGTTTTGTTTCATTCGCTTGAAATTTCCTGTTTGATGAGATTTTGGTGACAGGTTCACAACAATTACTTCTGGAAGAACTTACTTTAGTTACATAAGATGTTGGGTGGATATCTGAGGCTGCAGTTGCTTGGAGCAGAGATTTGCACCCACATGCAAAAGTAAAGAAAATGATTCAAAGAGGTTGAATTCTTTAGGCTGAAACACTAAGGATGATGTTTGGGTTTAAAGGACTGAGTGAAGTTGTTATCTAGTTCCTAGAAGTCTCCTGAGAGCTGCTGAATTCTCCACTTTTGTCCTTTATCTCGTTCGGCGACAGATGTTCTAAGGTAGACATAGTACTTTTCTACTTAGTTAAGACTCGAGTCTAGAACAGAGAAATTTTTGAATTAAGAGTTACAGTAAGTTATCATTCATAGGTGTCTTAGTTCCCTTTCTGTTGCTATGATAAAACACCATGACCAAGGCAACTTCTAGAAGAATTAGTTTATTTAGGCTTGTGGTTCCAGAGGGTGAGAGTCTGTGATGGTGGAAAAAGGCCTCGTGGCAGGAACAGAAAGCTGATGGTTCACATCTTAAATCTCAGTCACAAAGCAGAGAGAGAAAGAGAGAGAGAGAACATTGGAAATGGTGTGAGGCTTTAAAACATCAAAGCCTGCCCCCCATTGACATAGTTCCTCCAATAATGCCACAACCCCTATACCTTCCCAAATAATGATATCAAGTGAGGACTGCAGTGGTTTGAATGAGAATGGCCACCCATATGTTTGAATGTTTGGTCCCTAGTTAGTGGAACTATTTGGGAAGGACTAAGAGGTGTGGCCCTATTGGGGAGGGTGTATATCACTAGAAATGTGATTTGAGGTTTTTAAAGATCACACCAGGCCAAGTCTTACTTTTTCTTTTTCTACCTGTTGCTTATGGATCAGAAATGAGCTCTCTCAGCTACTCTCCAGTGCCATGCCTGTCTTCTGCCAGACTCCTGCCATGATGATCACAGACTCACCACCCTCTGAAACTCTGAAGCTGTAAGATGACCCCAATTAAAAGCTTTATTTATAAAAATGCCTTGGTCATGGTGTCTCTTCACACACTAGAACAGTAACTAGGACAGGGACAGAGTGTTCAAATGTCCAAGGCTATGTCAGACATCTCATTTAAACCACCACAACAGGGGTCTTTCTTTTCCTGTGCTGAAAGACAGAATGGGGGTGGAGGGGCAAGAAGATGGGAGAAAATATGAGAGACCTTGATTGTAAGGCTTTCTTTAGTTCAAAAATCAGCCTGCTGAAATACCATGACTTGAGATGTTTCCTAAGTCCCAACAGGAGCCCGACAGGTAGCATTAATGAATGAGAAGGATAGCTAACATTAATGAACATTGAGAAAAAAAATAACGTCCCAGTTTCTAGTTTTGATTCCATTAAAAAAGTTTTCATGTATTTATTTTTGTGTTTGTATGAGGTCATGCATGGGGTATAGGGAGAGGGAGTGTGGAAGTCACAGGAAGTGCAGGAGTAGGTTCTCTTTTCCTGACATATGGTCCCCAGGGACTGAGCTCAGGTTGTCAGGATTGCCTACGAGCGCACTGAGCCATCTTGTTGGCCCACTTCTCTCTCTGTCTCTTCTCTCTCTTTAAAGATTTATTTATTTTTTACATATACATTGTTCTGTCTGCATGTATGCCTGAAGGCCAGAAGAGGGCACCAAATTTCATTATAGATGGTTGTGAGCCACCATATGGTTGTTGGGAATTGAACTCAGGACCTCTGGAAGAGCAGTCAGTGCTCTTAACCTCTGAGCCATCTCTCGGGCCCCCACTTCTCATTTTTAACAAAGAAATTTTTACAGAAAAAATATTTATCTGTGATAATAAGAAAAAGAAAGCAATATTGATGGTAGTGAACATTTGTTCTTAGTGTCAGGAGACAATAGGGGCAGGTGAAAATTGCAATGTATTAGATTTCTTGCCCTGTCTAAAATGGTTGTCATTATTATATTTGAGGTCTATTCGATTTCTTTTCTCATAAAAAGAAGGTATTTTATGTGAAATATGTGTACTTTTAATTTTTAGATAAATTTTGTTATTACATTTATTTATTACTCCAAGTTACATCTCCATCACATAGATAAATATTTTTGAAGACACAAAAAGACCTGAGTCTTTTTAATAAGCCAGATATTGCCAGTTTATGTCTCTGAAATGATGTCTTGTGGTCATGTTTGTGGGAGGTCCAGTTTAGAGAATCATCAATGGCAGCTGTACTTTCAGTTTCAAATGACTGAGTTTATTAACCATGTGGTAAGAGAAAGAAAAAGAACAAATATCAGGATGATAGATAATAAAACATCACCAAATCCAGTGCTTACAACATCCAGCAGAGAGGATAAGAGTAAACTGAGTTTGAGACAAAGGCAACATCACCAAAATGAGCTTAAAATTTCCACCACAAATCTACCGGGGAAGACACAGCCGTGTTGCTGTTGTCATCTGAAGTCTCTCTGTGGACAAACTTCTGGTTTCTTGTTCCCACCACAGGCACTTTTATACCACGAGATAAATGAGAGTGATCTGTTGGAAAGGGATTCTCCCTTTAGCTGTTCTTGGGTACACAATATTTTTAATACCCTTGGGTGCTTGGTTTTTTTTTTTTTTTTAATTACAAAGCCAGGGAGCCAGTCTATCACTGGACAAAGAGACCTTAGAGGACACTTAGAAACAATCAGACTTGAATTTGAAATGGAGTGGGAGAGGCTTTACCCTAATTTCAAAGCTGGCATCCTGGTGAGCTTAAACAGTTCATAACAATTTGCAATACATTGCATATTACAGTGTGAGTGTGTAGGTAGAAGAACAGATGGGAAAACAGATCAAGTTACTTGCTCCTTAGTAGCACCCAAGTCAATTATAAATGAGTCTGCATCACAAACAGGCATATTTTACTAGTCAGAGAAAGAAGAGCTATGAAAACTCTTCATAATGATAGGTTTATATATTGATGAAGTATTAAAAAACTTCATAAATATTTAAAGTGAATCAGTGCAGCCTGTGAACAATAACAATAGGTGAGTCTTTCTCTGTGCATAATTTGCAATCACTATAGCAATTTACATCTTGATGGATGGATATTTAATATATTCATTTGAACTCTTGCTTTTATTCTGTACAAATATAGGTTTAGGCAATTCTGCTCTTTTCTTTCATTATTGAGTTACTTAGAAAGAGTAGAAAACAAGCAAACCCAAAGGATGGGGGACAACACTGCTTAAACCTTTCTCTACCTTGTCTCACTAGCTGTTCAAAGTGAGCATTCTGGAGTCATCAGTCCCTCTCCTTCCTTGGAGGTTAGCAGAATCTAGGCATGCATGGTGCATAGTTCAAAAGGAAATAGTCAGGTGATCAGAATAGGTAATCAGGTTAATAAGTATGCAAGGGCTGAGGGGCAAGATGGCAGCGATCAAGTAGGATGCATTTCGATCGTCAGAAAGACAGATTGGACAACAGCAGAGATATACTCCTTCTGAAGGCAGTTTGTGAGGTGCAAGCCTATCTGGGCTTGCTCAGCAAAACAATAAAGAACTTGCTACTGGAAATATAGACACTGGAGTATCAGAGTCACCAGACATGGGCATGGAGACTTCCAGACGGCTGGAAGACTGCACTCTCTTCTTATGGGATCCTTTTAGGAATACAGTTGGTGGTTCCAACCTCCAAACATAGGACCTCTTGAGTCTGCAGCCAGTGTAGGGTAGGCTTGGACACGCAGGAGCATACCTGAAGACCTGCCACAAAGTAAGACTGAGGGATTCTCCCTGGGCAGCCTCTGGCAGTGGGATCTACCTGGCAGGAACCGAGCTTCCCTGAGCCCAAGCACACTGTGGGTAGGACACAGAACACAATTTGGAACTCCCTCCTCCCCCCCCCCCCGCCTCACTACAGGGGGTCTGGTAGAAGTCCCTTCCAGGCTGGCTGCTTTGGAGCATTTCGATATAGGCAGGGAATTAGTGAATGAACTCCATATTGGATCTCCCGGCTCCACCCCCTCTACTTGGCCCCTAAGCCGGGCCCTCCACTGTGCAGCAGGGCACAAAAGCAGCAACAGCACTGGTTCACAGAGTTTCAAACTGAGAGATACAGACTGGCTCTAAGACTCCTCTGAGAGTGGATTGAGAAGACCATAGCCACAGCCCTGACACCATAGCTACAGGGTGTCTGGTGGGAGCCCCTGCCTATCCAGGCAGGCTGCACCAGAGCACTACAATTCTGGCAAGGAAAAGGCACTGAGATTTGATGAGTGAATTCTATACTGAAACTATCTGCCTGTGCTCATTTTAGCAGGGCACTCAGTCTACAGACCCAGCCTAATATATTCAGATCTCCCAGAGCAGTGAAACGGTTCTGGACTGGGGTGTGCTACCTGAGGGGGCAGGCAGCACCTGACCACAGAGCATCTAAATGAGAGGCACCCTCACCTTTTCCCCTCTCCCAGTCCAAGTATTGGAGACACTTTGCAAACTCAGTGCCTACACCCACTTTGGGAAGGCTTTCATTCTACTCCCTCAGGTCTGGAGCAGTAAAGCAATTCTGAACTACTGCATGCGGCCTGAGCAGGTGGTTTGCTCTGACCCAAAGACCTTCTGACTGAGAGGGACAGGGTGATCCTGACCCCCCCCCAACCCGGAGAAGAGTGTGGAAGGACCACAACCAAGTCTTGATACCCTTGCTACAAGGAAACTGCCAGAAGCCATGTAAGTGCAGGCTAACTACACTGAAGCACAGTGATTTTGGTGGAAAAAAGGCAGCTGAGCATCCCCGATTCCAAATACTGTTGTCAGGGTGTGAATTCCACATCAGATCTCCCTGACTGCATCTGCCTTGCCCCTCAGCTGATTACCCAGGCTACAACACAGAGAGCTCTGACTCAGGAGCAGCGAAACAAGCCCAGACCATTGCTCATTGCCTGGGTGATGTGGGCTGTACCAGAACACAGTGCTTCTGGCTATAAGTCGCACATTGAACCTGAGAACCCCCTGAGAGCAGCTTGGGAGGACCACAATCATGGTCCTGACATGTAAGCTTCAGGGGAGCTACAGCTCCAGCCAGCAGTCTGTGGCCTGACAACATGCACCATCATTGCAAAGACCAGTTGGATCTCAGGATCCTGCAGGCAGGAAAATCACATCCCACCACAACCTCTGACCTGAGTTCCCAATTGGGATGCAACAGGAAGGGGTGAGCTCTGGGAGACACACTGAGAACCAACCCCCACACAAGGCCCCATACAGCCAGTGGAGAGCTACAGATCACCAAGCTATATGGCCTCTACACCAAAGTGCTCTTTTTGGCACCAAGCCCAGAAGGCACCAGAAACAAACAGCTAAGAACAACCAGATGGCCAAAGGTCAGTGAAAGAACAGATCTGACAAAAGTCAGGGAAATATGACTCCAACAAAATGCAGCTATGCTAGTACAGCAAGATCTGACCATCCCACCACAGCTGAAACACATGAAAATGATGACAAATCTATACTCTGGAAAGTGATAGAATCCTTTCAACAAGAATTTAAATCGCTGAAGGAATTCAAAGATTCCTCAGTTTTACAAATGAAAGCAATGGAGAATACCATTAGTGATCTCCAAGCTAAAGTGGATCAACTTGAACAGGAAAGAGACAAAGTAACAAGCAAATTGGAGCAGGAAATGTCAAAAACAAATAAAATTGTCAAGACTTGAAATTGGAAGTGGACGTAATAAAGAAAACACAAACTGAGGTAATCCTGGAGGTGGAAAATCAAGGGAAGAGAACAGGAACTATAGACACGAGTATCAAAAATAGGATACAAGAGATGGAAGACAGACTCTCAGGCATGGAAGATTTGATTGAAGAAGTCAGTACAACCACCAAAGAAAATGAGAAATCTAAAAAAGTTCGCACCCACAATTTCCAAGAAATCAAGGACTCAATGAAAAGATGGAACCTAAGAATTATTGGCATGGAAGAAAGAGAAGACTCCCGACTTCAAGGTCCAGGAAATATCTTCAACAAAATCATAGAAGAAAACTCCCCAAACATAAAGAAAGAGATGCCAATAAAATTCCAAGAGGCTTACAGAACACCAAACAGAATAGACCAGAAAAGAAACTCCTCTCGCCACATAATAATTGAAACTCCAAATGTACAGAACAAAGAAAGAATATTAAAAACGGTAAGAGAAAAAGGTCAAGTAACATATAATGGCAGACCCATCAGAATTACACCTGACTTTTCCTCAGAAACTTTAAAAGCCAGAAGGGCCTGAGCAGATGTCCTACAAGCCCTAAGGGATCATAAGTGCCCAGCTAGACTACTATATCCAGCAAACCTCTATCAACATAGATGGAGAAAACAAGATATTCCATGACAAAATCAAATTTAAACAGTATCTACCCACAAATCCAGCCCTACAGAAGATCCTAGAAGGAAAATTCCAACTCAGTGAAGATAACTAAACCCCAAAAAACAGAGGAATCAAAAACTCCACTGCCACTAAACCAAAAGAAACACACAACCAACACCTACATCAACATAACAGGAAATAATAACCTTTGGTCATTAACATCCATCAACATCAATGGACTCAACTCCCCAGTAAAAAGACATAGGCACACAGAATGGATCTGCAAACAAGACCCAACATTTTGCTGCATACAAGAAACACATCTCTCTAACAAAGATAGACATTATCTCAGAGTAAAGGGCTGTGAAAGGTTTTCCAAGCAAATGGACCAAGGAAGCAAGCTGGAGTAGCCATCCTAATATCAAATAAAATAGACTTTCAGTTGAAGTTACTAAAAAACGTTAGGGAAGGGCACTACATTCTCATCAAAGGAAAAATTCATCAAGATGACATCTCAATACAGAATATCTATGCCCCAAACACAAGGGCACCTACATTTGTAAAATAAACTCTTCTAAAGATTAACACTCACATTGATCCCCACACATTAGTAGTGAGAGACTTCAACACCCCACTCACAACAATGGATAGGTCATTGAGACAGAAACCAAGCAGAGAAATAATGAGCCTAACAGAGGTCATGAACCAAATGGACCTAACAGATAGTTACAGAATGTTTCACCCAAACAGAAAAGGATACACCTTTTCAGCACCACATGGAACCTCCTCCAAAATTGACCATATAGTTGGACACAAAGCAAGCCTCAACAGATACAAGAAAGTTTAAATAATCCCTTACATCTTATAAGACCACCATGGAATAAAACTGAAATTCAACAACAACAGAAATAATAGAAGACCTATACATTCATGGAAATTGAACAACTCTCTACTGAATGACCACTGGGTCAGGGAAGAAATAAAGAAGGAAATCAAAGACTTCTTAAAATCCAATGACAATGAAGGCACAACATACCCAAACCTATGGGACACATTGAAAGCAGTGCTACAAGGAAAGTTCATAGCACTAAGTGCCTTCAAAAAGAAAATTGTAACAGTTCATATTAGCAAATTAACAGCAGAACTGGAAGAACTGGAAAAAAAGAAACAAACACTCCCAAGAGGAGCAGAAGTCATGAAATCATCAAACTTAGGGCTGAAATCAACAACTTAGAAACAAAATGAACAATACAAAGAATTAATGAAACCAAGAGTTGGTTCTTTGAGAAAATCAATAAAATAGACAAACCCTTAGCCAAATTAACTAAAAGGCAGAGGGAAAAAACCCAAATCAACAAAATCAGAAATGAAAAGGGAGAAATAACAACAGACATTGAGGAAATCCAGAGAATCTTTAGGACTTACTTTAACAATCTATACTCCACCAAATTTTGAAACCTAAGTGAAATGGACAATTTTCTTGATGGACTCCGCCTATCAAAGTTAAATCAAGATCAGTTTAACAGATTAAACACCCTATAACCCCTAATGAAATAGAAACAGTCATTAAGCATCTCCCAACCAAAAAAAGCCCAGGGCCAGATGGCTTCAGCACAGAATTCTACCAGACCTTCAAAGAAGAGCTAATAACAATATTCTTCAAACTCTTCCACAAAATAGAAACAGAAGGAACAGTGCCAAACTCATTCTATGAGGCCACAGTCACCCTGATTCCTAAACTACACAAAGACCCAACAAAGAAAGAGAACTTCAGACCAATTTCCCTGATGAACATAAATGCAAAAAAAAAAAAAAAAACTCAATAAGTTACAAAAAGTCCAGAATAGCTAAATCAATCCTGTACAATAAAAAAATGGATCTTAGCCATTATGACAGGTGTGAGATGAAATCTCAGAGTTGTCTTGAGTTGTATTTCTCTGATGATTAAGGATGCTGAGCATTTCAAGTGTCTCTCAGCAATTAGGGATTCCTCCTTTGTGAATTCTCTTTTTAGCTCTGTTCCCCATTTTTGATTGGACTATTTGATTTCTTGGCATTTAATTTAATTGAGGCATCACCATCCCTGATTTCAAGATGTACTACAGAGCAATAGTAATAAAAACAGCATGGTACTGGTATAGAAACAGTGAATCAATGGAATTGAATTGAGGACCCAGAAATGAACCCACATACCTATGGTCACTTAATTTTTTGACAAAGAAGCCAAAACCATACAATGGAACAAGGACAGCATGTTCAACAAATGGTGCTGCTCTAATTGGATGTTGACATGTAAAAGAATGAAATTAGACCCATACTTATCACCTTGCACAAAACGTAAGTCCAAGTGGATCAAAGACCTTAACATAAGACCTGACACACTAAATCTATTAGAAGAGAAATTGGGGAAAACCCTGCTTAGAGATATCCCCCTCCCCCAGATAATATCAGGCAGAGAAGAGGAAGCCAGGCTGAGAAAGGGAGTCTCCTGCACCAATCTTGGAGAGCTTTCTGAACACGGTGGTCTATGGCCTTACTAGCAGGGTCTTCAGACATTTCCCCGTTATATTTTATAGTGGAGAGGTGTCATCACAGTCCTCAGCCTCTATGTTGGGAAAGGTTTGGTACTGAATCAGAACCTGATTGGCAGTGTTTTACAATGCTACGTGTTTGCTGTTCTAGAAACTGAATAAGACAGGGTGCCAGGAGGAGTAGGGCACCGATGGCCAGTACAGGGCCAAGGAGAGTAGGAAGTCAAGCTAAAGAGGGTTGGAGTACCATGGGGTTAGGGTATTGGGCCCATACTGTGCTTGGAGATCCCACCAGAGATCTTTGAGCATTTGTATTTCTTGTTCCACCAGCCCAGATTCATTAATGTAGAAACAGCATTCCTCCCCCAACACAATGCAAGTCCCTCCTGTTCAACAGTCATTAAGTTCAGGGCTTTCTGGTTTTGGAGAACAACTCCCATTAGGGAAGTTATCTGTCATTGATGGGTCTTGAGACTGGAAGCCATTGCCTGGTCAAGTTTGTCCTGGAAGTTGCTGGCCAGATAGTGTGTTTGGACAAGGGCTGTTCTAGCAATATGGCAAGACCCAGTCTGACAAGCAGAGGGATGAAAATCTCTCTTTTCTTTTAGTGTCCTCCCAGCTGTAAGGTTTTTCAGGCTCATAGAGATAAACCTGTGGGATAATCACAACAGGGGGTTCAAAAACCTGGCAGGGGATGCCTATGCAGGGGGTTATCTTTCCCTTATACCAAAGGAAGAAAGAGGGTAATACTCAAGTCAAGCTGGTAACAGTTTGATTGACAGCACATCAGTTGTCCAGGGGTATAGGCCTAGAGGGAAGGGCAAAGGGGGAGGATTTGATCAAAAAGGGGAAAGTCATGAAGCTCCAGATGGGTGTCCTTTTTCTTGGCCAGTATTATCACAGAAAGTATTTGCAGGCACAACAGCAAGCCAGGGGCTGGTGCTAGAGGCTCAAAAGAAACAATGGGAGGCATTTGGGTGTATGGTGAATGAGAGGAAGTCAGCAGCATGTTGAATGTATTGACTCCAAGATGCTATTGATTTTATCTGTTCCTCCATTTGTTTTTCCTGTCTGTCTGTCTGTCTGTCTGTCTGTCTGTCTGTCTGTCTGTGTATCATCTTATCATCCAGTCATGTGTATCTGCCTATGTGTATCTACCTATGTCTCTGTGTACCTCTCTTTTATCTTATTTTTGTCTCTTTCCTTCCATCTTTTAGTTAGCTAGGTGCATCCCTGGGTCTAGTCCCTTTCCCATATGTGGACAAGTACCTTAGCAGAGTCTACCTTCCATGGTTGAAGCTGAGAAGCCAGACACAAGTTCCTCAGTTGCTTTGCAGCTTGCCCAGGCCTAGTGTGTAGTGGCTTCAATACAGGTGAGCCACCCGTGTGCTGTATAACTGACTTCCCTTTTGCTCCTAGCTGCTGCCTAAATTGTTTATCTCTGCCTGTTCTATTGTCCATTTCCATATTTTCTGGTGATTTAGGAAGCTATAAGTTAATAGTTTCAAACATACTTTTTACCTTTTGAATGAGTCAGGAACCTTTTGCTATTTGCATCTAAGAACTCCATATGCTCAAGATTTCTCTCAATTTCACACAAATGGAAGATCTGATTGCTTTCTGTAGGATAATGAACCACCTGACCCTACTTATCAGAAGCCCAGGCCTTTAGAGCATAAGAGTGCAGGAGATGATGTTGTCACGTGTGCTTGAGGGGACCAGCTACTGTGGCAGGAAGACAAAGGTTGAGAGCTAGGAGCTCACTGTCCCTTGGGATAGCTCTCAGTCCCTAGATATGTGTGTGTGTAAATATGAACATAGATGACTCCTAACATGGAGAGTTAGATTTGGATTTTCTTCAGAATTGGAATTTTAAGTTTATTTTTTGTTTTGTTTTTCTTTTTTTCTTAATAAATAAATTTATTTATTTGTAGCTTCAGGTTACATCTCCATCATATTGTCTTCTTTCCCCCTTTCCCAGCCCCACCCTCCCACCTTCTACCCCCTAACCCTTCCATCCCACTCCTCTGGAGTGGAGTGTCCCTACATAACAGTCTCCTGCCCCAGTTCAGCAGTCATATGAGGGCCAAGAGCCTCCTCATACACTGGAGGACTACAAGGCAGTACCACCAGTGAAAAGTGTCTCATTGCCAGGGAGAGAAAACTAAAAAACAAACAAACAAACAAACAAACAAACAAAACAGTCTATGTCCATGTTCCCTTTGGTGTGTTGGTGGTAATATAGATATCCTGTACTATATAGCTAAAATCCTACTATAAGTGTATAGATGCCCTGTGCATCCTTCTGAGTCTGGGTTAACTCACTCAGGATGAGCTTCTATAGTTCCATCCATTTGGCTGAAAATTGCATAATTTCATTGTTTCTGATAGCTGAGTAGTATTCCATTGTGTAGATGTACCACAGTTTTTTAATCCATTCTTCGGTTGAGGGACATCTGGGTTGTTTCCAGTTTCTAGCTATTACAAATAAGGCTTCTATGAACATAGATGAGGAAACTTCCTTATGATTCTGTGAGGAGTCATTTGGATGTATACCCAGAAGTGGTATGGCTGGGTCCTGAGCCATTGTTTTGTTTTTCTAGACAGAGTTTCTCAGTGTATCCCTGGCTGTCCTGCACTCACTCTAAGGACCAGGCTGACCTTGAACTCACCAAGACACACCTGCCTCTGCCTCCTGAGTACTGTGATTGAAGGTGTGCACCATCACACCCTGCAATTACAGACAGCTGTGAACTGCCATGTGGGTTCTGGGATTTGAACCCAGGGCCCTTTGGAAGAGCAGCCAGTGCTTTTAACTGCTGAGCCATCTTTCCAGTCCAGAGTTCTAAGTTTTTAAGCATATCTAAAAACTTTGGGTTCCATCTCAGTTTCTGGTTCAGAATTCTCATTAATTACATAATGCTGAATAAAGAATAAATAATAGTTAAAGTATTGAAGAGATGGAACAGGAGTGAATCTATTTTCTTCTAAAGCTTAAACTCATGTGACTTTGTAATGACTCCATTTATCCAATGAAGGGCATGGTGTGCTCAGCTTCAAGGTCAAGACATGGAACAACCTTTTGCAGTTACCACATTAATGTCCTGTACTGTAGCTTTTCAGTCTGAAAAGGAAAGTTCTTAATTTTTTAATTTTTAATTTTTTTTTTGTTTTTTGAGACAGGGTTTCTCTGTGTATCCTTGACTGTCCTGGACTCACTCTGTAGAGTAGGCTGGCCTTGAACTCACAGAGATCCACCTACCTCTGCCTCAAGTTCTTAAATCTTATTAACAGTGTGAGTGTGATGGCTCTAAACAGTCCTTTAAAAACTTACCATTTCAGGTGAAACTTGAACATTCAAGTCAGACACAGTTAACTATAACCTGAAAGGCTGTTATTGCTCTGTTGAGGAGTGTGACCCTTGCAGTGTGGCTCATTGATGGTGTATGTTTGCACTTGGGTACATGTGCCCTTGTGTTCACGAGTATGTGAAGGCCAGAGGTCAAAGTCAGGTGTCTTCCTCAGTTGCTGTTCATTATATATATTTATATATATATTTATTTATTTATTGCTTCAGGTTACATCTCCATCATAGTGTCCTCTTTCCACCCTTCCCAGTCCCGCCCTCTCACCCTCTACCCCCTAACCCTTCCATCCCACTCCTCTGGAGTGGAGTGTCCCTACATAACAGTCCCCCACCCCAGTTCAGCAGTCATATGAGGGCCAAGAGCCTCCTCATACACTGGAGGACTACAAGGCAGTACCACCAAGGAAAAGTGTCTCAATGACAGGGAGAGAAAACAAACAAACAAAAACAAAACCAAAAAGTCTATGTCCATGTTCCCTTTGTTGCGTTGGTTGTAGTATAGATATCATGTACTATATAGCTAAAATCCGACTATAAGTGAGTAGATGCCATGTGCATCCTTCTGAGTCTGGGTTAGCTCACTCAGGATGAGCTTTTCTAGTTCCATCCATTTGGCTTCAAATTGCATAATTTCCTTGTTTCTGATAGCTGAGTAGTATTCCATTGTGTAGATGTACCATAGTTTTTTAATCCATTCTTCAGTTGAGGAACATCTGGGTTGTTTCCAGTTTCTAGCTATTATAAATAAGGCTGCTATGAACATAGATGAGGAAACCTCTCTCATGAACGTAGATGCAAAAATACTTAATAAAATACTAGCAAACTGAATCCAAGAACACATCAAAAGTATCATACACCATGAACACATCAAAACTATCATACACCATGATCAAGTAGGCTTCATCCCAAGAATGCAGGGATGGTTCAACATATGAAAGTCCATGAACGTAATTCACCACATAAACAAGATGAAAGAAAAAAACCACATGATTATCTCGCTAGATGCGGAAAAAGCATTTGACAAAATCCAACACCCTTTCATGCTAAAAGTTCTGGAGAGAACGGGCATACAAGGACCGTACCTAGAAATAATAAAGGCGATATACAGCAGGCCAGTGGCCAACATCAAATTAAATGGAGAGAAGCTTGAAGCATTTCCTCTAAACTAAGGGACAAGACAAGGATGTCCTCTTTCACCATATCTCTTCAATATAGTACTTGAAGTCCTTGCTAGAGCAATAAGACAACTAAAGGAGATCAAGGGGATACAAATTGGAAATGAAGAAG
Source organism: Lophiomys imhausi (assembly GCA_907164525.1). Lineage (NCBI taxonomy): Eukaryota > Metazoa > Chordata > Mammalia > Rodentia > Muridae > Lophiomys > Lophiomys imhausi. The sequence continues at coordinate 242,858 of CAJQZJ010001215.1, forward strand.
TCAGATTATCCCTATTAGCAGATGATATGATCGTGTACATAAGTGACCCCAAAAATTCCACCAGAGAACTCTTACAGCTGATAAACACCTTCAGCAAGGTGGCTAGATACAAAATTAATTCAAAAAATCCTAAGCCCTTCTGTATACAACAAATAAATGGGCTGAGAAAGAAATCAGGGGAACAACCCCCTTCACAATAGCCACAAACAATATAAAATACCTGGGGGTAACTCTAACCAAGCAAGTAAAGGACCTGTACCACAAGAACTTCAAGCCCTTGAAGAAAGAAATTGAAGAGGCCATCAGAAGATGGAAAGATCTCCCATGCTCATGGACAGGTAGGATCAGCAAAATAAAAATGGCCATCCTACCAAAAGCATGCAATTCCTATCAAAATACCAACACAATTCTTTATATATATATATATATATATATATATATATATATATATATATATATGTATATTTTTTGTTTTTTTGAGCAGGGTCTCTCATTGAACCTGGAGCTTGTTGATTCAGGGAGTTGGTCAGCAAGCCCCTGGGGTCCTCTTGTTTTTTGTCTCGTCAGTGCTGGTATCACAAATACATCCTGACACCTTGGCATCCACATGGGTACTGAGGATCCAGCTGTCTTTTTTTCTTGACATATATACATGCATATTTTCAGTTAAGATGCGAGACTGGTGCATCCTGACAGCAGTACCTAATGGTTAGAATAAAGGAGAGCAGAGAGAGCATTTCACAGGGATGGGCTCAGAAACACCTGTGTGGATAGATGTGGAAACTGAAGGGCAGCTGCCCTGACTTCTTAGGCCCGCTTCCTCCCCACGCCGGTGGTTCAGCATTTCCTCCCAACCTCAGAACCCCATTTCATTTTCTGCTTTGATGTGCTGGTGTTTTCTCCCTCTCCGATGGATCTATTTTCATACATAAAAAACTGGTTTTGTGGGGCTTCTCATTGTAAGGTCGGTAGTTCTCTACCGTTAGAGGGCCTGTTTGAATAATAGAAAATGGCAAGAAACACTCTTCAGGCCGGCGAGGTGGATCCGTGGGTATGGTTGTTTGCTGCCACATTTGACAAGCTGAGTTCTATTCTTGGTGCCTTTATGGTGGAGGGAGAGAATGGACTCCATGAAAGCGTCCTCTATCTTCCACATGTGTGCCATGGCAGGCACACACGCACACGCACACACGCGTACCAGCTTTGTCACATCTGGCCTTATAATGGGGGTGTTCAGATTCAAACTCTGGTCCTCATGCTAGCATAACAGGTGCCTGCTCTCACCTGCTGAGCAAAATCCACAGCGCTGCTCTGAGATTAACCCACTGCGGTAAGACATTCCCAGAGTTTAGCTTGTGCAGGGACCTTTCTGGCTCCTGTGACATGGTATTGTGAAGTTTGTTTTTAGCTTGGTGTTAATTAAGAGATGAGAGAGAGAGAGAGCCATGGAAGAGATCTGGGGGAGACAGAGTCAGCTGTGAGGCAAGGTAAGAAGTGTGCTTTGAACTGTTTACGAAGTTCTCATGTATGCAGAATATTCCCAGCAAATTTTTCGTTCTTCAGTATGCTAGTTCTGCATTGATTTATGAGCTATGCAGTTATGGGGCAGGAAATATTTATAGAAATGCTGCCTCAAGGCATTGTGGAATTAGGCATTCCTAATTTCTTTTTAAATAAAGGACTTTTAAATTAAATAAGTAGTTTAATGGAAGCCTTTAAAAAATGAAACTGTATACAGAACTACCACATGAAGCAGGTGGAGCAGCATTGTAACCATGAGGGGTTGTGGTAGTGGAGGGGTTGAACCTGCTTTGCTCAGCTGCCCTGTACTGGCTTTTCCCACACCTGATTCCCTGGCTTCATATGAGTGTAACATATTGAAAAAAAACTGAAGTCTAATTTTGGAAATATCAATTTATATCGAATGTATATCAGGATTCTCTATTAGCTAGGACAGAAAACTCATTTTTAGACATTGCCAGATCACACCATGCTATCAAAGCTGAGTAGATTTGATAAAGATGTTGAGTAAATGAGTTCACTTATGACTATATATGAGGGGTATTAAAGGACCCCAGGCAGAAATATTCCCATTAAAAGACTGGAGGTCTCAGCTGAGAGAATCCAAAGGACCCCATGAAAGCTGTTCTTCTAGGTGGTGCCACATTAGTAGGGGAGGCAACGAAGTCCATCGGAGGTGCTGACTGATGCTGGAACCTACACTGTCCTTAGGGTGCATGAAGAGAGTGTAGCAGGTCTTGCACTTGGAGAGGTTTTGGTGCTGGAATTCACTTTAACGAAACAAAAGAGAGTCCTCTCAGGATCAAGCTGTTAGCCAGGTCCTGATCTCCCCATATGCATCTATTTTGTTTTCTCAGTAAGTTTTACACTCTAGAGTTTTTGTTTGTGTTGAGACAGGGTCTGTTATAACCCAAGCTCACTTTGACCTTGCTACAGGGCTGAAGATGACCTTGAATTCCCAGATTCTCCCGAATGTACAGCAGGGCACCTCCATGCCTGTTTCTCCTTTAGCATTCCCCACGTCTAGATCATTCTTGCTGCAGTTTCCTGCTACAGTTCAGCGTGTTCCTTTGACCTTTGTATTTTCTGAAATGTTATAGTAGGTTAGGTTTAGAGGCTTCAGATTAGATTTTCTTGACCAGAGATTGGGCTATGGTCTGTGTATTTCATTCAACTTAAAATCTATATATCCTTTCCTTTCTCTCCCTCCAAGCCCCATTTCCCTATTTTCCACAAAAGAAATATCCCGTCATCACTAAAAAGAATGTTATAGTTTGTGTAAAAGGCAGGGCCAATATTTAATACACCCTTGCTCATATACAAGCTTTCAGAATAATAAGTTGGTTCCCATTTTTCTTTTGTATAAATAGGTTGTCCTTGAACTCACTATCTAGCTGAGGATGATTTTAAATTTCTGATCCTCCTGCTTCTACTGAGTTGTGTGTTGGAATGTTGGAATTGTAGGTGTGTGCCAGTATAACCCACTGAATTAGTTTCTCATCATCCTCCTAGGACCAATAAGGATTCCCTCACCCTACTTAATTATTTTCCTGGTTAACATATCCAGATTACTGCCAGAGCTGTTTTATTTATGTGTGTCTGGGTGGGTGTTTCCAGCAGAGACAGCATTTGATTAGCAGCTGGAATGAATCTTTCTCTTATTAGAGTTGGTGACATAGTCTTATCCATGAATGATGTGAGGAAACAAAAGCTGGTGACAGTTGGACTTTGTCCTGTATGAGCCATGATACTCATCTTCTTCTCTTGCCATCAGCTCTCCTCATTATCGGGCCTGTGGCCTGGGATTTCCATTATGGCTTTGGACTGGAGTCACACACTTAGCTTTCCTGGGCTTGCAACTTAAAGATAGTAGATGTCCGTTAATTTTAGACTCCATCATTACGTGAGACTTTACACAAAGTCTTCTTCATATGTCTACACATATGTTGTCATTTTAGTGTCTGGGGAACCTTGACCAGTTCAAACATCAATGGGCACATGTGGATTTTAATGGCTTTGTGTTTACCCCACCACACTTATTTTTATTGACATGTTGGCTTTTCCATCTTTGTGCAGTATGGGCTCTTCTCTTGACTTCCTGTGCCCTTGGTGTGACCCCAGTACCCACTGACATCTTCTCTGATATCATCTAAGAAAATATCTCCCTAGTTCATCTTCTAGATTTCCTGCTTAATTATCAATACTTAAGGAGGGAAGCATTCAAGCATTTTAAAAGTTTTTGGGTTTAGGACAGTGTCTCAGTTAGGGTTTCTATTATGGTTATAAAACACCATGACCAAAAAGCAACTTGGGGAGGAAAGGGCTTATTTCAGTTTAAAACTCTCAGGAGACACTTCATCTCTGAGGGAAGTCAGGGCAGGGACTCAAGGCTGGAATCTGGAGGCTGGGGCTGAAGCAGAAACGGAGAAGTGCCTTTACTGATTTGCTTCCCAGGGCTTTCATACCCTGTTCTCTTATACAACTGAGGAATACCTGCCCCAGGGGGTGGGGTGGTGTCACCACCCACAATGAGCTGGACCCTCCCATATTAATTATCAGTCAAGAAAATGCCCTATAGGCATGCTCACAGGTGAATGTGGTGGGGGTATTTTCTCAAATGAGGTCCCTCTTCCCAAACGACTCTCACTTTTCTCAGGTTGACAGAATGCTAACCAGAACAAAGACAGAGCTTGACTTTCTCAGGCGTCTTCCTGGTTAGTCACTGCAGGATGAACTGCAGAGGCACTGGCTCGGAGTCAGCTTGTGCCAACCAGAAGTGACCAGCCCCGTTTTCTGTGCAGCATCTTGTTTGAGCCAAACACAGCAACCTCCGCTGTTGTGATTTCTGCAGTGAACTCATTACCCCGATGCCCTATTGCTGTGTGACCATCAAGGGAGAATCAGAGCCATTCAAGCACAAATCAAAAACAGGCCATGAGTTAATGGCACAGTTGTGCTCCTGTACAGGGTGATCGGGAGGATTCTGGACCATGGGCAACCTGCCAGGGATTCTGCAAATGCTTATCAAGCAATTAATATGTTTAAGGGACCAACGTCACACTTGATTTATGACGCCCCCCCCCCAGCGCTGTCCCAGTGGATGTTTTATAGTCATCTTTTACTTTCATCTTCCAATTTTTTTCCTTCAGGTTTAAGTAATTAAATTACTTAGTTACTTAGTCTGTGTTTGCTTTTTAAACAGAAGAGTTGGCTTTATTTTGACTCTGCTTTTTATTGAATCCCTTTTTGATAAAATGCCTACCTCACAGATGTGAGAGGATTAAAATAATGGAAACATCATACAGTGACACATGTCACTAGTTTGAGATCATGTCATCCTAACTCATGGCTTCCAGGCACCTCTCTTGGGTTCCTTAGCTCGGGACATATAAAAAGAGTTGTCTTGAGCTTATAATTTGTTCTGCCTACAGCCCTGTGACCACACAATTCCCCCTAACCACATGGAGGCCGGGTAATGTAGGTTGGCTCCATGGTCCAGTTCAGTCAGGTTTGGCAACATCCAATAGTTATGTTTCTTAACTGTGAATCTGATAATTTGTGAACAGCTTGGTGCTTTGTCAGTTTTCTCACTTATTAAAAGGGAATCAGAATACATTTGATTTTCCTTTTGGTACTGGGGTTAAACCACGGGCCTGACATGCAATTGGCAACTGAGTTATATCTCTGGTCCCTCTGTCCATTGGGTTTTGTTGTTAGTTGTATGAATGTACATGTGTTTTGCCCATGCATGTGTGCAGGTGTGTATGTGTGTTTCTGTGTTTGTGGGGGCCAGAAGGGATCTTCCTTAATCACCCTCCATTTTATATTTTGAGACAGAGTCTCTCACTGGGCAAGAACTATCCCAGTAGGCTAGTCTGTTTGGCCAGCAAGCCCCAGGGATCCCAGCCTTCCCAGCTCTGGGGTCACAAACAAGGTAGTATTGTTTCTAAAAAACTAAAATATCTGATTTTACTCATGATGACTCAGAAGCCAGATGCTGGGCTGAAAGCCTGCTAGCTCAGAGAGGCAGAGAAAGCACCCATCCGATCTTCCTATTCAGCCAAAAACCCTAGAGGAAAAAGCCCAGAGCCAAAAAGCCCAGAAGAACCTAGAGGAAGAAGCCTTGAAGGAGAAAACCTTCTGAAGGAGAAAACTCAAGGAAGAAGAACTCCTGACTCCTTCTCCATGCTGTCTTAAATACCCCTCAGTTCAATGTCCCTCCTTTCTGTTTAATCCCTGTCAGCTGGTTTCTTGCTCCACCTCTTGATCTAGTATTACATTTATTAATCCTATGTACAGAAAACTCTTGGATTAAAGGTGTGTGCTTAGAGCTGAGCCACACTGTAACCATTTGTTTACAATAAACAAAAAGTTCTAGGATTGAAGGCTGAGCCATACCTCAATTAGAAACAGGCTTTTACTGTTTCTTGGAGTTCACAATATAATCAAATATTCTGCAACGGCAAGATTACCAGCCTCCTGGTTTTAAAGGATCAAATTCAGATCCCCATGCTTGCAAGGCAAGTAATTCACCCAGGAAGCCATTTTCTAGGTCCTAGAACACATCTGCCATATGGTGTTACATAAGTAAATAAGTGTAAAGGTCCATAACAGTCTCTCTAGAAAAATTATGATTCTGCTCATGTTAGTGGTAGCTATCCTGGGAAACATAAGTATTTACCAATTTAGGAAGGTAACATGAATTCAAATACCTTTGAATTGTCACACACATACCTGTACACACACACACACACACACACACACACACACACAAACAAAAAACCAAAAAAACGTGAAAAGCAGAGACCGTTGTTCAGTCAACAAAGCTGACAGGGAACTTGAATAGGTATCTGAAAACTTGTCTCTTCACATATAAATGGAGAAAATGCAACTAGACTAGAGGGAAGAGAACTAGTGGATTTCAGTGGATTTGGCCCAAAATGGGACATAATTTTGAGTAAATAACACGTGACAGGTATGTGTGGTGAGGTAGTAGTCCATACTTCCAAACAAGCTGAAGATTTTAGCCTGAGTTCTCAACTTTTACTTGTGCTACATGGCTGGAAACATGTCCATCTCAGCTAGGACCCCCTCATGGCTTAACCTCCCTGACCAGAAAAGGGGATTCTGGTTTTCTGGAACAGGGAACAGCAGATATTCAAATAACCCTTCAAAGAAAATGAACTCTCCTGAACTCATTGGCCAGGACACAGGAGGATAGGAAGTGCTTCTGCCTTGAGACTCAGCCTCTTCCAGGTTCTCCTATCTTTTCTTTCAGACCTAGGTCCTGACATCTGTACTTGTCTTTGATATAAGGGATTTGTGAAGTCTCATCTCATTGGTTTGCTTGGCCCATCCCCCCTTTAGTTTATGAGTCTGAAGACCCCCACAATGTCTGATGAAGTATTCCTTCAGTTGACTCTTGCCTCATTGAACTTCTTGGCTGAGGCAACCTAGGCTCCCTCCCAGCTCAGTCCCAGGAAGCTTTCAGTTTGTCTCTCTGGTTGTGTTTCGAACAGACAGAGGCAAGGCCTTGTGATGTAGTCCTCAGAGTGAGTAGATACCATGGGGCCAGACCACCTGACACTGAAAAGTTTCAATTTTATATTTGCCACAGACCACAGTGATGGGTACAAGACACAGCCACCTTCTCAGTTTCCTCACTTGCAAAAATGGGGATAATAAGAGTAGCATGAGCCTGGTGGATTGTGAGGAATAAATTAAATGAAGGAAAACATTTAGAACTATACCTGTTAAGCCGGGCAAAGTGGTGCATGGCTTTAATCCCAGCACTCGGGAGGCAGAGGCAGGTGGATCTCTGAGTTTGAGGCCAGCCTGGTCTACAAAGTGAGCCCAGGACAGTCAGGGCTTGGTACATAGAGAAATTCTGTCTTGAAAAACCAACAAAAAGAAACAAAGCAAAAAAAAAAAAAAAAAAAACCCAAAAACTATACATGTTAAATCGCAAGTGCTTAATAATTTTAGTTTATTATTATTTACTATTAAGAGAGAATGTGCCCTAAGAGTGCAAGAAAGGAAGGAAGGAAGGAAGGAAGGAAGGAAGGAAGGAAGGAAGGAAGGAAGGAAGGAAGCAGATTAGCCCAGCAGAACCAATAAAATCTCCAGGGAAAGGCTTAAAACTCAAAAAAAGAGTTTTGACCCATGAGTAGTTCCCCAGAGGATGGGTTGAAAGTAGGGTGATCCACAAAGAGAGAGGGGACCACACAAGGGCTTAGAGGCTTGGGTATGGGACATTACCCGGGCAGTGGATGAGCAGCAGGGATGGGATGCAGTAGAACTAGTGTAAAAACGGGAGCGAGGGGTAGGATGATGGCTAGCTGGGAAGGACTCTGTGCTTCAGTCTCAGGGTACATCATTGATTATGATGGTCCCACCAAGGTGGGATTGCTTTGTCTGGGGTGCCAACCAGGAGATCTTTGGGACAGGCTATTCCATTTCTCTATGCTGAGGATTTTACACAGTGGCTCATTAACATCAAAGGTACTGCCTTTCTCTTCTCCCTGATGGGATTCTTATGGCACTACAGCTTTTGCATTTATGCTTTGCTTACCTTATTTTTTTCTTCAAAGATGTAACACGTAAAAATATTTTCCTTCTTCGAGTGACAATTTATAGCGCGAATCTCACCCATTGCTTTCCCTCAACCCATGCCCTGCATTCCTCAGTGTTCACACAGCTACAGCATTTAAATGAGCAGACATGCATTTGACTCTCCTGCAGCTTTAGGATTCCGAGTCACCCCACAAGCCAGCCCTTGCATGCATCACTTGTCACACACCATTAGCAGTATCCCTGGGTGAGAAACCTAGGGTTAAGGGTTAAGTCTGAAAGCCATCTTGGCATTTTCCTGCTTCCATTGGCTGGACTCAGACTGAGAATTCATTAAATATTTAATTTTGTTTCATTTGCTTCAGGGTAAAGCTACAAGAACTCTGGCTGATGTGTTGTTGTTTCCTCACCATTCACCTATAATTTTTCTTAATCTTCAATGGGAGGATCCTTTCTTTAGATGCATAATTCTTTTTGGAATTTGACTATGACACAACCTGAGGGAAGTGTTTGGAAATGCTACCCTTAGAACAAACCTAGCAGGTCTACAGAGTGCAGCCAACTGGAATTCTGAGTTGAATTCCTTCTATACAGACTTATTTATAAAGCTCCTGTTATTTTCTCTTGCTCGGCACCTGCTAGAAGAAAACAGCAAGGCTATCCATGGTGTGAAAAAAATTCCTTTCATCAGTTTCTCTAGGGCAGAGTTCTACAATAACTGAAGAGAGTCTGGGTGGAACTTTCCCCCTCAGATGTCTTTCTGTTTGGTTGAGAAAAGCACTTTCTTCCCACCATGTGTGTCAGAGCTCCTCATCAATACTGAGAAAAAGGCTTTCAGAGTTGACTTGTTCACCCCTCTGGAACATTCTTCTTCCTTTAAGCAACCTTACAAATGGGCACCAGGACGGGAATAGGCACAGGCCCTTTCCCTCTGTCTGAGTCTTCAGATAAGAGAAAGTAACTGGTGCTTTCTCCAAAACTGGCTCTTCCAGAGGAATGAGCGAGTTGGTAGATGACTGCTGCCTGCACCCACACTCTCTACGCTCATCTGTGGGTTGCTGAAGACACTGACGTCACTTTGCCTTGACATCATACCAGAATCTCACTGGCTGTGTCAGAAAGCTCCAGGGAATTAAAGATCTTCAGTGCCTTCAAAGCCAATGGCTTAAGTATTTCTCTTCTTACATATTTTTGTCCATTCTCCTTTCCCAGTATATGAGGAGGCTCTTAGCCCTCATATGACTGCTAAACTGGGGTGGGGGATTGATATGTAAGGACACTCCACTCTGGAGGAGTGGGATGGAAGGGAGAGGGGGCAGAGGGTGGGAGGGTGGGACTGGGAGGGGTGGAAAGAGGGTACTATGTTGGAGATGTAACTTGAAGTAATAAATACACATAAAAAAAGAAAAAGAAAAAGAAAAAGAAAAAGAACAGTTGGCTTATATGCAGCCAATGTAGAACTGGGAAGTTCTATAGGAGCTGTCATTTTTTTTTTTTCAGGTGATGGGAAGCCCATCAAGTGGAGGAAAATATAAAGTTTACTACAGCTTAGAGGAATGATTCTGTTAGGATAAGTAGGGAAAAAAGTTAGGAGGCAAACATATATCCCGTTGTGTTTTCCTCATGGATGTTGGGGTTGTTATGTGGAGGGTTCTAGGCAAAGCTGTAATCAGCTGTAGGCAGATTGCTGTCTTTGTATTTATTTATTTATTTTTTATTTATTTTGGGTTTTCGAGACAGGGTTTCTCTGTGCAGCCCTGGCTGTCCTGGACTCACTGTGTAGACCAGGCTGGCCTTGAACTCACAGAGATCCACCTGCCTCTGCCTCCCGAGTGCTGGGATTAAAGGCGTGAGCCACCATGCCTCGCTTTTTTTTTTTTTTTAAACCAAAGCTAATGACTGTTCTTAGTTTCCAGCTTCTTAGGCTTTTTGGACCACAGAATGTTTTTCACGTATATGTCAAAGGATGGATGTTCATTGGAGCATTCAGAAAGTGCTTGGCTGGGATGCTGAGATGGCTCAATAAGTAAAGACATCTGCTGCCAAGTCTGATGACCTGAGTTCAAACACCAGGACCCACAGGGTAGAAGGGTGGAAAGAGAGAACTGACTTCTACACGTTGTCTTCTGAACACACACACACACACACACACACACACACACACACACGCACACACACACTAACTAAATAAAAAAGAAGTCTAAAATGGAATTATGTTTTCCTTTTGACACTTCAGACATGAGTGTAAGTGTGGGGTTTGTGGACTGTGCCTCCAAAGGATTTGGCATAAAGCTAGCGAGAGGGATCATATTCAAACTTCAGAAATCTCAAACTTGAGGTATCATGCCTCATTCTGAGAAAGAAAAGTGTGGGAGAAAGTTCTGTCCTTTGTTTCTACACCTGCCTTAGGAGCACGTAACACAACCCCAAGATGGATATAGGTGGCCAGTCACGTAAGCTGTCACCTGTTATCTTTCCCCATGTAAACAGAATCACCAGCATCCTAGTCCCAGCCAATCAAACACATTCACCCCCCCAACCCTTCTCATTGCCTAAGGTTTATAATGTTCCTGTTCACCAAAATAAACCACCCACATCTACTTCATCAAAGATCATCTGAGACTTGCTGTTTATTTTGGGCTGTAACACTTAGAAAGGAAGGGCCCCTTCCTTCCCGAAGCATTCATTTTTGGATCCGATTGCCTAGCCAGGTTCCTGCCACTGACAGCCAAAGCTCACTTCAGGGTGCTTGGGAGCAAGCTCCTGCCTCTGCCTCATTGCTGCCACTGCTGCTGCTGGTCAGGTTCATATCTTGCTCACTTCTGCCAGTTGCCATAGCCACCCCCAGAGGCCACCCCTCTGCCTCTGAAGCTTGCAGAGCTGCCCAGCTTCTGCTGTTTGTCGGAGCAAATGCCACCTTCTCCTGTGCTCCATGATGCAGTCAGTGTTCATCTGTGGTGGCAGGTTATTGGTAGTTTCTGAATTTTCAAGTTGGGCTTCTGCTGACACTTGGCTTGGTTCAGGAGCCTTGAGCTCCCTGCTGCCACCTGACCAGCCTGGTGCCTACAGTTTAACTAAAAGAGCTGTGACCTTATGCTGCATGGCAGAGAGGGTCTCTCTCTCCTGCATGTTTATCAGAGAGCTGTAACACTTTCTAGTGGAGAAAATCCATTTTCCTGCCCCTCTGGCCAGACAGGATATCTTGTGACAGGGACCCCATTCAGTGTTTCATCCTTTTCTACCCAGAAACCAATGGTGCTCAGACCTTCTGGTGGAGAAGTGCACAGTTCCAGCTTGGTACCCAGCAGCAGCTCAAACTTCCTAGAAGATGCAGAACAACATGTAAGCCATAATCAAATGTCATAAGGGTGGAGAGCCAACACAAAAATGTGAGTACCCTTGGGATCTAGCTCATGGTATGACAATAAATAGAAATGGATGTTTCTGAGGTCCTCCAGTGGCTCTAAAAGGCATGTCAGCTCTATATTTACTGAGTGTTTTAGTTATTTTCTCATGTCTGTGACCAATACCTGACAAGTAGCAACTTAAGGAAGAAGGATTTGTTTTGGCTCACAGTTTGATGTGATACTGTCCTTTTTGGCAGGGAAGGCACGGTGGCAGGAGTGTGAGAATTCTGGGCACATTTCATCTTCAAACAGGAAGCACAGAAAGAAGTAGTAGAGTGACCTATAAAAACCTCAAGGCCTGCCCGCAAGAGACCTATATCCTCTAGTGAAAATGCACCTTCTAAGGGTTCTATATCCTTTCAAATAGCATGACCAGTTGGGTAACAAGTACTGAAACACATACCCATGCCTGTAGGGGGCATTTCACATCCAGACCACAACAGGCTTGTATTGTTTTGTCATAATAATGCTAATATGGTGATGACTCATTTTAGTTTGGAATTTCAAAGGCCAGAGAAGAATTTATATTATCACCGTCCAGAAGGATCACGGTGTACTTAACATTTGATTCTTCCCAGCCATACGTGATGAACTTTCATAAAGGAGGAAGAATGTGTTATAGCAGAAACATTTTATGCCTTCATTGGAACCCAATCCAAAGAGCTTCTCAAGTGGTTTTTTTTCTCCCTTTGATTACAGTCATAAAAACGAGGAATAGATGATCACACTGGATCATTGAATGCGGAGTGACAGAAGTCTGAGCAGGCTAGAATGAGTGAGGTACAGGTAAATGTTGAGGTCTTTTCTTGGTTAAAAACAGTTTGAGGTGTATGGGTTAGAGAAATAACTCTGCCTTGCTACTATATTTGGGGCATGATCTTAATTAGCACTAAGTGCCATAAATTCCTTGAGGGTACCAGCACAGCAAACATGCACTTTACTTGCAAGTGGAAGTTTGATAGGTGAGTAGAGGATACAAGTATGCATGTGCAGCCCGGAAGTGAGTGGTATCCCTTGGCTATTATATTTGAAGAAGAATGAGGTATCTGAGCTCATTTAGATGAAAGAATCCAAGACAAGGAAGGGGATTCCACTGCTGTGGAAAGAGACTGAAGTTAGAGGCTGTGGAAACTCAAAACTCGAGGAAGGTAATGCAACATAATATCTATTTTCAGGCATCTTAAGGCTCATGGATGTATGAATGATGCTCTCACACAGCTTCAGGGGGTAGAATTTGACCAGCAGGCAGAAGCTGCAGGGAGTAGGTTATAGCTTTTTAAAAAATGATCTGCCAAGGGTTGGCAAGATGACTCAACAGCTAAGGACACTTGCTGCCAAGGCTTGATTACCTGAGTTTCATCCCTGGGTCCCACATTGTAGGAGATGGTTCTTCTGACTGACCACACGTGCACATACATAACACAGTCATACATACACACACATGTGCATGCACTCATGCATGCACACATATGCACACATGCACACATGAATGCATGCTTGCACACACATACATGGATGAACACAAACATTCATACACATACATGAATATTTTGTCAATAAGAGATTGTCAGAAGCAGGATGAGCAGCTACAACAGGGTTTTCTTGTTATTAGAAACTCCGATAGCATAGAGTTTGGCTTTTAGAACCAAAAGCTCTAAGATACTCCTATATCTAATCTAAATTTGACACTATGAGCTGTTAAACCTTGCTTAGGTGCACTAATCAGTCCTTACACATGCATGACCACGAAAGAGAAAGAACTTCGAAATAACAGTGAAGGAGAACAATTTTCTAGGGGCTACTTACCCTATTTATGGGTATCCCCCAGCCTGTAGCCTCGGGTAAACCAAGGGATGGATGTTCTTATGCCTTCTGGGGTGTGTGAATCAGAGCACACACTAGTGTCAAACTAGAAGATAAATCTACTATATTGACATATGCCTGGGCATCCTGGCGTCCTCTACATATGGTATGTAGTTCTTATAATTCTGGAACAACTAAATGGGAACTTTAGTTTTTAAAGCAAGTGAATATCAAACATCAGTTATGTGCTAGACAAGCAGTACACTAAGCTTAGCCTTGCTCCATAGGATTATAGAAGTAGCAATTTTCAATTATTATTTCTTTGGGAATGAGTTTCAATCCAGTTTCTATTTGTGAAAAAATTTTTTTGAGGCAGGGTTTCTCTGTGTATCCATGGCTGTCTTGGACTCACACTGTAGACCAGCCTAGCCTTGAACTCACAGAGATCCTCCTGCCTCTGCATCTCGAGATAACAGACAGTTGTGAACTGCCATGTGAGTGCTGGGATTTGAACCCAGGTCTTTTGGAAGAGCAGCCAGTGCTCTTAACCACTGACCCATCTCTCCACACCCTGTGAATTATTTTAAAACCAGTGATTTTATAATTTTCTACTGAGCATTTTCATAGTCTCTTCTATGGACAGTTTGTGAGAAAAGGAAACATGCCTAGTTCTTAGTTCAAATTATTGAGATAACAAGAACATTACTGAATTCATTTCATTAATTTATATTCACACACAGTAAATATTAAAATAGACAATTTTGTAGTTTCTAATGTTAGGCAGCACAGAAATATAATTAACAAACAAGAAATTCTATCTTTATGGTTTGCCTAGGTATGAATTGGTTTGTATCTCCATCACAGATGGAGTTGAAGAACTGCCTCCATTAGCCTGGCCTGTGGGTATATCTGTGGGGTGTTTTTCTGATTGCTTATTAATGTTAGATGGCTCAGTGTCAGTTATAATCATTCTGTCATAGTTTCTGCTTCAGTTCCTTTCTCCAGGTTCTTGCTTTGAGTTTCCACCTTGGATTTCCTTGATAATTGACAGTAATCTGTGAAATAAAATAAACCCTTTCCTCTCAACTTGCTTTTGGTCATGGTGTACCACAGCAGTAGACCTTGAGCTCCTGACCCTCTGTTTCTCCCTCTTTTTTTTTTTGGTTTTTTGAGACAGGGTTTCTCTGAATATCTCTGGCTGTCCTGGACTCGCTTTGTAGACCAGGCTGGCCTCGAACTCACAAAGATCCGCCTGCCTCTGCCTCCCAAGTGCTGGGATTAAAGGCGTGCGCCACCACCGCCCGGCTTCCTGTTTCTCCCTCTTAAGTGCTTAAATTACTGGTGAATGCAATCATGCCCAGTTTTGCTTGAAATTATTTGTTAAAAATGGACAGAGTTTGTGGAATACATATATTTAAAATTAATAGATGCAAATGTTTATATTTCATAAGTAATTTGAATAATTCAAGTTTTGTGTTAGTGCCAGAAGATGAGGTTTGATTATACAGAAAGATGTTCTATGAAAATATTAAATGTAATCTAAAACACTATGATGTTCCCTGCTTAATATTTTCACATTAAATGGAACTTTCCTTTACAGTGAGATTTTACAAAGCAAACACTGCCAGTGCCAATGATATACAAAACTTGTAAGTAATCAAATTCAGATACCTATTAGTCATGTCCCATACAAAGCCACAGATGCCAGAGGGAGAGAAACATGGAATGTCAAGAGAGAATTGGTATCAGCATGGAGCAGATGGGGGCTGGCTGAATAGTGTAGCTGAATCAGTGGGCTGGAGAAGGCAGGCAGGAATGAGCCACTAAGAGTTTTATTGCCTTGGGAGAATTAGGCTCAGGTGGGGAGATCCAACAGCTACTTAGAATGGTGGTCACCAAGTGAGGCTGCACACTGAGGTCTCCTGAGGAGTCTGGGTAAGTGGGGAGGGAGCTCAGCAGCCTAGGAAATGCAGGGTTGCCTTGGTGGGAGGGTTTTTTTCTGTAGCAGAATGAGCTATGTAAGAACCAGCACCAAGGGTATATGCCACTGCCAAAGAGTGTAGAGATGGAAGGTGCGGTCTGCTCTGCTATTATATGTGATCCATGCAAGCATGAAAAGATGAGTTTGGATTCCTAGCACCCATAGAAAAAGCTGAGTGTGGCAGTGTGTACCTGTAGTCCTAGAGCTAGGGATCCCGGGGACTCACTGGACAGACAGACAGACAGACAAAATGCACACACATACACATAAAACACACACACACACACACACACACACACACACACACACACACACACA
>CAJQZJ010001217.1:0-15260 GCA_907164525.1 Lophiomys imhausi
TTTTAAGAAAAGAATTAATAAGCTTAAAAATATAATAAAAATACAATATAAAATTTTCAAACTATAATTTACCTTACTGGCATGAAAAGAAAATGGCCTTAATTTCAGATTAGAATGTTAGACTGCGGGTGGCTACAGAGATTACACAAACTTGATAGCAGCTTAAAAGTTTTTTTTTTTGTTTTTTGGTTTTTTTGTAGAGGTATAGGCTATTTCCATGGTTTGGCATTAAAAAGCAGGTAACAGGTTTAAAACACTGTAAATAAATTAAAGGTGACAGCTGTTCAACCTGGTTTTACAAACCTCCAAGAGTTGAAAAAACTTAGAGCTAAGGTAAAATAATGCATGGTGTTTGCCAATGCCTTTACCTCCAGCAGAGACAGGAGTATCACTATAGAATTAGTTGTCTTAGAAATTATAGAGTTACAAGAAACAGGGTGGTGATGGTGCACACCCTTAGTCACATCATTGGGGAAGAATACACCCTTAATCCCAACACACTAGAGACAGAAACAGGCAGATCTCAGAGCTCAAGGCCACCTGATACAAAACAAGCTCTAAACAGAGAAAAACTTTGATCCAGGAGTGGAGGAGCACATCTTTAATCCCATCAGTCGGAAACCACATGTCTTTGATCCCAAAATTTAGAATGCAGAGACAGGCACATAGGATTTGGAAAGATTTAAGTTTAAAAGCTACTTACAAAAGGCATGCTGCAATTCAAACAAATTGTCCTTTGAGATCTCAAAATATATACACTAAAGGTTTGTTTAGCTTCAAAATATCAAAATAATTTCTTCTTTAATCCGGATTGAAAGGTAATACTTTATATATTATCAAAAAAACCAAATTTGCTCCAGGAAAAATATTACCTGACCCCCCCCAAAAAAGGTAATTGTCCCAGAGTTAGGATTAGGGCAGGGCTCTGTTCTTATCTTTCCAGGAGATTTAAAGCATCCATTCAAGGAATCCAGGGACAACTGGACAATGGAAACCTCAGCAGAAAACAGATCAGACACCAAAGAAGACGAGTGGCCCAGATGATCCAGCCTTGCAGACTTCTTCAATAGCAGTTTCCTCAAAAGTCTATAACCACAACAACTCAAAATCACTAAGATCGTTCAGCTCCACAGACTACTCCAGCCAGATCTTCAGTAAAGTTCTGAAGATCAGCTTCTGTCTATGAACTTCGTAGGACATCTAAATAGCTGAGCACAAAGGGACTGAACATCAAATGATTCTATTAACATTTTTAACCATTTTTCCATTCTTATTTGGGCCCCAAACAGGTTTACTACGTCCCAAATCAGCAGGAAGTCATTTTAAGAGAACAACGTCCCATCCCCAGAAGGGGGGGAGGGTGTTCTCCCCCTTTGGTTATTTGATAGATAATAGAAAATTTTGTTATTTAGGGGAAAAGACTACAAGCTGTTAAATGGTCTTGTTAAATGGGTTTTGGAGGTTAGACCCAGGGACTTCTCTCTTTTGCTTTTCTGTATCCTCCTTTCTCTCCTATATAGGAGTGAACAGACTTGAGAAAAATGGGACATAGACATAGTATAGGAAAGAACAAGAAAAAAGGACAGATTATTGAATATAGCTTTATACCTTTGTATACTGATACAAAATTAATATTATATTTGGCTAAATTGGTATTGATCATTGTATATTAATGCAAATTTAAGATTGTATAGGGCTACATCGGTATTGATCTTTGTATATTGATACAAAATTAAGATTATATTTGGCCACAATGGTATTGACCCTAGTATATTAATGTAAAATTAAGATTGTATTGGGCTACATCAGTACTGATCTTTGTATATTGATACAAAATTAAGATTATATTTGGCCACATTGGTATTGATCTTTGTATATTGATACAAAATTAACGGTAACGCTTCTTAAAGGTATTGTTTGTAGTAATACTTAAAAATGAAATGTCAAGTTTTGACCTCTCACTACCAACTGACATAAACTGTTTAGGATAATTAAGAAACGGAAACTAATAGTCATGAAAACGTGTCATTTTGTTAGTTACTATGACAGTCTATCACAGTTATTTTCTAAGCTACTCAGAAATCAAGTTGCTAAGAGACAAGCAATATTTGCTTATCTAAATATAGGAGATAGATAGGGCATCTTCAAAAACCTCAAGAGATCTGCAGAATATGGCATTCAAAGATGTTTTCTTAACTTAAGATTTTTTGATATCGAGACATGTCAGCTCCTGACAGCACCCCCTATTCTACTCCAAGTAGAAGATGAGCATCGAAGAATCTCCAGTGGGAGATGATTAAATTGGTGGTAAGCCATTCTCTTGGCAAGAAAAACCACTTGCTTCAACTGTAGACAGACTTCTGTCCAAAAAGGACAAAACTTGGAAGCAGGTAAGTCGACAGCCTAGCTCTGCCAAGACAGGGTAGGTAAGTCCTTCATAATTCCTGCTCTACAACCAATGTCTGTCAGAGAAATGGGGCCAAATGGCTGAAGATTGATGCTGTAATGTATGGAGAGAAAATGGGAACTGTCCAGGCAGCCACTGGTATGTCATTTTTTAGTTTTGGAAGCTGCAGGCCCTGCACTTCCTATATAATCAGATATATTTATCCCTCTCAGGTCTCTGAAGTGGTTGAAGAATAGATACCTAGAGTCTCATAGTTAAATTTTGAGTTGTTTAGGAATCAAGAGGGTGTTCTGGATCTAAGAAGATATTTTTAAAATTATGAGGCAAGTTAGTATGAAAGCTGAGTTAGATATAGAACTTTAAACTCACGGAGATGGTTAGATAGTAGAATGTTAAAGTCAGGTGCCAAATACATATGGACTGGACATTGGGAATGTATGCTAAGCCATATAACTCTTATAATCGTGGCCTATTTATTTCTGTTGTTTTGTATTGTATTTATAGTTATAGAAAAAGAACCATTATTTGGACTGAAAGGGAGAGCTGTTGGGGGGAAAAATAAATACCTTTAACTAAAAAAAAAAAGAAGGGAAGAGGATGGTGGGGCTGAGGGGGAGGAGGGTGGAAGGGTGGGACTGGAGGGGGGAGTAGGGAGGGGATTGTGATTGAGATGTAAATTGAAGAAATAAAAAAAATAAATTATTAAAAAAAAAGTATCATTCGTGACACTGGCAGGGTGACTCTGGGTGAAGCATTTGCCATGCAAGCCTGAGACTCTGAGCTGGATCTATGGAACCTACAAAATGGTAAGAGATCAGAACCCATTCCTCAAGGGTCTCTGACTGTCACACACACACACACACACGACCCACCCACCTCTGCATCTTACTCCCAACTCTGTTTTTAGAAAATTGCCGAAGTGGTCAGTCCTCAATAAATAGCTCTTACCCTGTAATATTTTGAAATAATGGATGTCTAGAAACATCTGAGAACTTCTAATCCCACCCTCTTATTCCATGTAAACTCACAGGGAAAGGAGCTGTGGGCAGAAATAGCAGCAGTTCCTAGGGGAAGTGGTAAAGACTCGAGCATCTGTTGATGCTTGGAGACTGATAACAGAGCTAGCCGACCTAGCTAGCTATTGTCCTACTAGAAATAGAAGTACACGCTGGAGAGATGGCTAGTGGGGAAAGGACTTGCTGCAAGCCTAAGGACCTGAGTTTGAATCCAAAAGCTGCCTAAGAAAATAATAATAGTAATGAATCAGAGACCTAGCAGTCTATGTCTATAATCCCAGTTCTCTTGTATTGACATAGGAATCAGATGCAGAATTCTCAGAAGCTCTTGGGCCAGCTAGGCTGATACATGTAATAATCAATCATATTAGACCTTGTCTCACAGGAGAAGGGAGGACCAACACAGACATTGTCCTCTGACCTCCCAACGTGTGCACTGGCACACTCCCACAAGCATATATGCACACACATGTAAAACAAAACACACACACACACACACACACACACACACACACACACACACACCTGTGTACACTTGTAAACTCATACATGCACAAAGTACAAGCACAAAAACTTAATATACTTTCATCAGTTAATATTTTTTCTCACTTCACTAATCTAAATATTAGTTTAAAAATATTTTTTGAGAGAGAGCATGGTTAGATGGGTAAGGAGGTGGGGGACGTCTGGGAGGCATTGGGAAGGGGAAAGTATATGATCAAAATATATTGTATGAAATTATTTAAATAAAATATAAATTAAGGATTTATTTAAATTAGGAAGCCTTTAATAAATAAAATTTATAAAAAAACAACAACAATTAAAAAAATGTTTGCATTGGAAAAATAAAGTGGAGCCTGCCTAACACCTGGCTAGCACAAAAATTCACATTTCCCTTCTTCTCACACTCCCTCTCCCAGATCATTTCCCTGATGGCTGAAATATTTGCTCCTGACAGCTGTCCCTCCTTGGCCCACATGGAAACACAGTAGCCATGTGTTGAATAAATGAATAAATCCCAGCTTCTCCTTGGGCTTGTGCCATCCATTGTGCCCAGCGACAATCTCTCTTGGGCCAACATTCGGATTAGCATAACTCTATCCATGCTCTTCACACAGCGTTTGCTTGGCATAACTTTTTTATGCTTTCATTTTCAATACCAATTTATCTTCATACCTAAGAAATATTTTTCAAACAAAATATATCTCTCATTGTCTGCCAACCTGCTTACTTTCTAGTGACTTTGTCTTTCAATTATAATAATTCTTCTACTTTCATTTAATATAATTTATAGGTTTAAAACTCCATCTCCTTGGTCATTTATATATATTATATATATAGCATATATATTATATATATGACCCATTTATTCAATAACCCCCTTCTCTTTTCATTTATGTTGGGCTATTTTTCTTATAATTCACCCTTCTCATTCAACACAATTGTACAAACCTGCTCTATGCTCTTAGTGGCTGCTGTGTTATAGTTCATTCTCAACTATGCTCAAAACACTCGCCTGGCTAAGAGGGTTAGGACCACTTGCTGCTCTTGCAGAGAGAACAGCTCTCAGTTTCTAGCACCCATCTCAGGTGGCTCATAAACACCATTTACTGCAGCTTCCTGGGATCTGATGCTCTCTTCTTGATCTCTCTGGACATCTGCTTTCATATATATATATATGAAAAATATATTAAATATATATTGAAATATATATATGAAATATATTACACATACCTGAACGTGTATCTTACATGGATCAGGGACTGCACCCCCCACTTGTTTCTTAAGTTGCTTCGGATTTTCCTAACCTCCTCTTGGCAGGTCCGGCACCATGTGACCTTGGCCTTGATGCTGAGGCTGCTGCACTCCACTGATGGTCCAGGTGCTGGCTGCCCAAGCTTGCCACCTCAGGGGCGGTGCTGTATTCATGTGCCCTATGAGCTGGCAGTTGCCATCTTTCCCTTGAGGCTGTGGTCTCTTCACCGTCCTTTGGCCTAGGCACAGGCCAGACCATTGGTGTACTTCCACTTGGGGTCAGGCCTTTTCTGTCAGTGAGGCCTCGATGCTGGCAGTTGCTGCCCCCTCACTGAGGTCTCTGGTGGGTCTCCAGCTTTGGCAGTCACACGCCCTTTCACAGAGCACTGTCTGGAGTCGTTTAAAGTGAATCAATGATGAGCAGCCATGCAAAGCAAGGCCAAGCAAGAAGCCCTCTGGAGTTTCCCAGGCCTTTCTTTGTATATATACTCTCTCTAATTATGCATCAGGATGGTTTCTCATTGGCCAACCTCATGCCCTCCTCCTGAGGTTCACCTGTTCCAAGATCACCTGCTCTCCCAGGTGTTCCCAACAGGTGCAAGTCATTTAGGCTGATTTCTTATACCACTTTTAAAAGACTGTTTTTCAGAAGCATTCCCATGACTTTTACACATTAATTCAACATAACTGTGTTCGAAAGAAATCCAAACCTCCGCCACAGATACCTACACACATACACAGAGAGATACCGTTTAGAAAACTTTAAAAAATAGTCACAATTTTCACTGTGTTCCTCATGCCAGAACCACCATAGGTAATTTAACCCTATCTACACCCTTACTTGCCTTCTGTTACAGTGCTGTTAAAGGTTTTAACTTTATTTCTAATTTAAACCACATGTAATTAAGATATACACATTTTTTCACATATATTCAAATATATTCAAACTTCTCAATTCCTCTTCATTTCTGCTTAGATGTTCATGCTTCCAGCTAGAATAATTTTAACGAGCATAAAGGAGTCTTTTAAAGTATTTCATTTAGCGTAAGTCTGATGTCTTAGCATACTTTTTTTTCTGGAAATGTGTTTATTTTGCATTCGCTTTTGAATTAAATCATTGCTGTGTGTATAGACTTCTAGGTTGGAGGCTTTTTTTCAGTATGTGGATTCTGAATTTCATCATTTTCCTAGAATTTATTTATTATTATATTTCTCAGAAGACAATTTACTCTTTTCTCCTCTGTTCACCTTTACAATATTTGTCTTTAGTTTCCCTTTTCTGAGATTTTCTTTTATTTACGTGTGGTATGTATGTGTGCATGCCATATATGTGTAGGTACCCAAGGATGCCAAGAGAGAATGTGGGTTGCCCTATAGCTGGAGTTGTAGGTGGTTGAGAGCTATCCAGTGTAGGCACTAGCAACAGCTTTTGGGTACTCTGTAAGAACAGCAAGCACTCTTAACTGCTGAGCCACCTCTCCAGCCCATGTTTGGTATTCAGCAGTTTCACCTGCATGTGACTCAATTTAGTTTCCTGCATGCGTCTCCTTTTTTTTTTTTTTTTTGAAAAAAAAATTGATTTTTATTACGCTCATTTGGCATGTAATAAACAAACCATTAAGCATACAGAACAACAACAAAGAGATATTAAAGCTTTCAGGTGAAAAAGATCAAGTAACATACAAAGGATAACATATTAGAATAGCTCCTGAATTTTTTAATCTGTTTTTTTATTTCTTCAAGTTACATCTCCATCGCAATCCCCTCCCTACTCCCCGCTCCAATCCCACCCTCCCACCCTCTTCCCCCTCAACCCACTCATCCCCTTCCTTGTTTTTAAGTTTAAGGTATATCTTTTCCCCCAACAGCTCCCCTTTTCAGTCCAACAAATGGCTCTTTCTCTTATAACAATAAATACAATACAAAACCACAGAAATAATTAGGCCACAATTATGAGAGTTATAATGCTTAGCATACATTCCCAATGTCCAGTCCCAGAGTTAGGATTAGGGCAGGGCTCTGTTCTTATCTTTCCTGGAGATTTAAAGCATCCATCTAAGGAATCCAGGGACAACTGGACAACGGAAACCACAGAAGAAAACAGATCAGACACCAAAGATGATAAGTAGCCCAGACGATCCAGCCTTGCAGACTTCCTCAATAGCTGTTTCCTCAAAAGTCTACAACCACAACAACTCAAAATCACTAAGATTGTTCAGCTCCACAGACTGTTCCAGCCAGAACTTCAGTAAAGCCCTGACGTTCAGTTTCTGTCTACAAACTTCTTAGGATATTTAAATAGCTGAGCACAAAATGACTGAACATCAAATGATTCTATTAACATTTTTTAACAATTTTCCATTTTTATTTGGGCCCCAGACAGGTTTACTACATCCCAAATTAGCAGGAAGTCATTTTAAGAGAGTGACATCCCATCTCCAGAAGGTGGGGTGAGTGTTTTCCCCCCTTTGGTCATTTGATGGGTTATAGATAATCTTGTTATTTAGGGGGAGAGATTACAAGCTATTAAATGTCCTGCATGCTTCTCTTACTTGAGTTTTTGTAATCTGTTAATCTGTCTTTCATCCCTTATGGAAAGTCACAGAATAATTTCTTCAAATAATCTTTCTGTCCATCCCAGTCTCTTATCCGGTTCTGACCCCACAGACACCTGTTTATAGATTAAAACAATATAACCCATGTGTGCCTTTCTGCCCTTTTAGTTTCATAAATCATCTTTCTTCTCTGAGTTTCTGTCAAATATTTACTACTAAAAAATTCTCAACTCCATACATGACTACTGTGTGATTTAACTTGTACAATATTAATTTCATCTTTTATCTAAAGTTTTCCTTATTTTCTTTACATACCACTTGTCATGTAAAATTCCTTTATTTTTTGTCTTTGATATTTTTAAACATCTTAACAAATCAACATTATTCTTTCAACCATATTTTATGAATTACCCAACTTCTGATTCTGATTTTCTATTCTTCACCTGCATTCTCTGCTGGCCTCATATACTGTTGTGCCTGGTCATTGCTGTGTGATTACCATACAACATGAATTTAAACAAATTAAAGTCAATTTGCAAGCTGCCAACTTCCTCTTGGTGGTATTTCTTCAGCTTCTAGTAAGAAATCCAAGAAGGCACAGGTCATCTAAACACAAGGTAGTTACCTCTCTTGTTGCTATTATAAAATGTTTGGACAAAGGCCACTGAAGGGAGAATGTTTATTCTGGATCATGGTTCAAGGCTACAGTCAATCAGGGGAGAGAAATCAAGGAGGCAGGAGATTAAAACAGCTGTTCACATCCCATATACAGTCAAGAAGCAGAGAGAGATGAATATATAGTGGTACTCAGTTCATTTTTTTCTGTTTTAGGTAGTTCATGGTGGCTCAGGATGGGTCTCCCCACCTCAACTAACCTAACAGGGATAACTCCCACAGGCTCATTTACTGGGCAAGTCTAGATTCTGTCAAGTTGACAACAGACACTATCACAGCATGCTTGAGTCTTATGAGGACACTTCTGTTCCCACTTCACCTGCCTCCCATGGTGTGACTTACATTGTTCCTAAGATGGGTCAGCCTTATTTACAAGGCCACTGAATCCTGAACTGAGTCCTCTTCCTCTGTGGCTGGATCCTCACCCCTGCCCTCCAAAGCAGCACCTGCCTGCCTAGTGTTCCTGACTCCCATTTCCTTCCTCCACCAATCAATAAGTAATTCAATGGGAAAAACAATTTAGATTGTTAAACTCCATTTTCATGCTTCTCCTTATCCTGGGATCTTGGCCAAATGGGTTCTGACTAACTTTAAACTTCTTTACCCCATGTTTGCTTTTCTCTGTGCCCTTTACAATCATATGAGACTGATAAAAGCTTACAGTGATTTCTCTGACTCCTAACAGATGCCTCCTGTTCAGAATCTCAATCGTAGATGCCACTGCTCAATACATTTCCCTTCTCACTAGAACCTCAATGCCAGCCAAGCTTTTGCTGTTTTTGAGAATATCAAAAATGTTTTAGAATAATAGGGTATTTGGGGGGGTACTGCTGGTGGAAATTGTAACACAGAGACTTTTTATTATTTTTGTTTAGTTACACACTCTATTTTACTATACTTAATACCTCTACTACCCTTCCAAGCCCCCAACACTAGCTGGGAGAGAAGGAAGGTTAAAGGGAAAATGGACACAGTTCTCTTTGACCTACTTCCTGCTGATTAAGGTCATTGTGTTCTTTGGGGGCAATACCAATCTTAGTAGTACAGCAAACCACCAAACCAAGAAACAGCAGCAGGAAGAAATAGCAGCAGGGAGATCAGTGACCTTTTTCTTCTTTGTAGCCCCCTCTCTTTCTTCTTTGTAGCATCCCCTTCTCCTTTGTACACCCCCTCTCTTCTCAGGGGCTCTGCTTTTTCCCCCTCTCAAGTCCTCAGATTTAAACTTGCTCAACTGGCTAGCTCACACCCCTGCTAGCTCACAAGGCAGTTAATAGTTTACACTTGCAGTCTTAACTGAAGCAGCCTCACACCTGGAATTAAACAAAAAACATTTTCATAACTTTTTTTTTTAATAAACAAAACTCTTACCACAGGAAGTCTTGCTGTAATATAAACATGTCTGTCATGATTGGAAATTTGGGTGTACATTTTGAGCTGTGTAATTTTTAGAATCCTGGATTTCTAGAGCAAAAATAGCTGCTATGTCTTCAAGCTGAGCCCAGAAACCTGAAGGCAATGACCTTTTAGGTCTATGGCTCTGTTCGGGAGCCTCTTGGCTGAACCCCCTTTTGTTGCATGAATGGAGATTCAGAGGAAGCCTGTGACTTACAAAACTGCAGTCTGTTCCATGCCAGCTCCACACCTACACTCCTCTTCTTCAGAGAGAGCAGCTTGCTCAATATGTTCTCCCAGACTGGAGCCTTGTCCAGGGCCTCCTTCCAAAAGCATGTACAATTTCCCTTTTTGGTAATGAATGGCTTTCCTTCTGCTTTCTTCTTCTTTTTCTTTTTTCTTTTTTTTTTATTTGTTTCTTCAAGTTTCAGTGAAAGTCATTTAAGGTGAATTTAAGTAGCAGTTATGAAGTCTGTCTTCAGAGTACAGGGGTTCACATCAGCACGAGATGTTACAAGTCAAAGAGAGATTCCTGGCCCCAACCTAGATGATACTGGTGATTGGAATCTGAGAGAGATATTTCCAGGCTTATGACTTCTTATCCAAAGAACTGAAAACAAGGGCTCATAGGGTTGTTCAAAAGAAGCAAGATGATTTTATTTGGAGCAAAGTGATGGTGCAGGTTCCAGACAGAGACAATCAATCTCAAGGCTGAAACAGGCCACTGAGTGTAACTGCGAAGGCCCAGACTATGGTCTGGGGTCTGCTTTTGAGGGCTCTAAAGTTTTTTGAGGGTTCTAAAGGAAGACAAGTTTGGTTACTAAGGTGAGTAATTTAGATTGTTTTCTATTTTGATTAATAAATTAGATCCTATGCTCATTTTTCTTACTGCTCATAGTCCTTTCTTATATATCTGGTTCTTATTGCATGACATTTTAATTTTTATTTTATATAGTTTTTATTGTAATTTAGTTACACCATTTCTCCCTCATACTTTCTCCCCCTAAACTTTCCTATGTGCCCCTCCCTGCTGTCCTTTATATTCCTCTTTTTCCAGTAATTATTATTGCAACCATATATATATATATATATATATATATATATGCATATACAAACACGTTCCTAAATGTAACCTATTGAGACTATATAATGTTAGTTTTGTATATATTTTCCAGCATGACCATTTGTCTTGTTTTTATCATATGAATGACTAGTTAAGATTACAGTAAATAGGGGGATCCTTTCTAAAAGATTACCAGAGGGCACAGTTTTGTCTTACTGACTCCCCCTAAGGTTTTCTGTGTCCTACCTGGCTAGGAGCTACCATTTTAAAGGTTCATAGAACAATTCCCTGAAAGCAGTTTCACAATAGCTGAAACATGGAAATGGTATGACAGATACCAACTGATGACAGTGGAATTGGAGTGCCGTATATCCTCTCAATAGAATATTACTCAGCAGCAGCAACAAAATAAGGAACTACAGGTGGACACCGAAAACATGATGCTCAGAAGAAAAACAGACAGCCAATCACAAAGCCCTACTTTCATTATAGATCTTCTCATATGGAAGGTACAGTATAAAGAACTCCATAGAAACAAAGAGCTGGCTGGTTTCTTAAGTGGAAATGGTGTGATAGATCCACATCTCTGTAAATATAATATAAACACCATTGCACATCACATTTGGGTGAGTGAAATTTTGGTACATGGAGTATAAACCCCCTTGACTATTACAAAAATTGAATATAAAAAATGAATACTTGGTGTGTCTTAAAAGAGCTTGTATGTGCCTCTTATCCCCTTGTGCCTTCCAAGGCCATCCCTCCTAAATTATTGACTTCTTTATAAACAAGCAACAATGAGTCCAGTGTGAGCCTGCAGTGGGAGAGTAGGGAGGAGGGTTCTCAGGCCTTGCATCTTAAGAAGAAAAGGAATAAAAAGAAAAAACAGTTGGCAAAGAGGAAGATTAGAAACTACCAAGCCCATCAGCCACCAGCACAAGCATAGAGGCATTCTAGGTGCCAGAAGGAGATCTATGGCTCATTATAATACTAAAACACACACAGCCAGGCAGAGATTTAAGATGTTAGTGAGATGTCACATGAGATGTGGTATTTTGAGCTATATGGAACAGAGCATGCTCAGAAAAGACCTTGTTATGTAAATGAGTCCAAAAGCCCACACTTAATGGCATGAAAGCATGGAGCCCCTCTGCACCTGTATCCTGAGATGCTGATCTCTCTGCTCAGGCCCACTTCCTCCCTTAGAAGTGTGTCTTTTGTTTATAAGCTGACTCTGCTCAGGCTGTAACTGTGTGTCTCTCCTCAGTTCTTTGTTCTGGAACACAAGGACCAGCAACCCCTTGGGAGTTTCCCACTGAATGAGCCTTCAGCATCACAGCACTGGAGACAAAGAGACAAGTAAAGCAGGAACAGTCTCTCTTGTTCTTCTTTTTTCTTCATTAATTTATTTATTTGTTCATTTTACATTCTACTTGCAGCCCCACTCCCTCCTCTCCTCCCAGCCCCAGCCTACCTTCACCCCCGGCCTGTATCAGCCTGCCCTGGCACATCAAGTTGCATCAGGACTAAGTGCCTCCTCTTCCACTCAGGCCAGACAAGACAGCCCTGCTAGGAGAAAGGGATCCAAATACAGGCAACAGAGTCCAAGTCAGAGACATCCCCTGCTCCAATTGTTAGGAGACCCATATAAGACCAAGCAGCCCATTGTACAATCACTTTGGAAATCAATCTGATGGTTTCTCGGAAAATTGGAAATAGTTCTACCTCAAAACCTAGCTATATAACTCCTGGGCATATACCAAAAATACGCTCCACCACACCACAAGGACCTTTGCAAAACTATGTTCATGGCAGCTTTATTCATAATAGACAGAAAATGGAAACAACCCAGATGTCCCTCAACCAGAGAATGGATGAAGAAAAGGTGGTACATTTACGTAATGCAATACTATTCAGCTATTAAAAACAAGGGCATCATGAAATTTGTACGCAAATGGATGGAACTAGAAAAGAACATACTGAGTGAGCTAACCCAGACCCAGAAAGATACGCATGGTATTTACTCACTCATAAGCAGATATTAGCCATATAGTACAGGATAACCATGCTACAGTCTATACACCCAAAGGATCTAAGTAACACGGAGGGCTCAACAGAGCAGGCTTGAATCCCACTAGGAAGGGGAAATAAAGTAGACATCCAAGTTGGAGGGATAAAGAGAACTGGGTGGGAGAGGCTGTGGAGAGAGGAAGGGGGCAACAAATAAGATGTGGGAAGACCAGAGAGGGGGGGGGGGTAATGAGAGGGCTAGGAGAGAGAAGGGAAATCAAATCCATGGGAAGGCATTACTGGAACAGCAGGAGACCTGGGACAGGGGAGCCTCCTGGGAGGATATGGGTGGGGAGGCCCACTAGTGGGGGGATACAGAAACTGAGGTGGTCACCTCATATGACCAGGCAGGACTTCCATTGGAGGGAGGGGACAACAACGCACCCACAAAACCCTCAATCCAAAATTTGTCCTGCCTATTAAAAATTAACCCCTAACAATATTAACAAACAATACTCGGCCATAATTGCAGACAGGAGCCTAGCATAGCTCTCTGTCATTCTTTTTTTATTTTTTATTTTTTGGAAGCAGCATGGTGATTTATTATTCGTTATATTTTTAATTGAAAACAACTTTATTATGTGAATTGCACATCATGCACCCTGTTCCCTATAATCTCCCACCTCCTGTCAGACCCACTCTCCACCCTTGCAATCTGTCCCCAGTATGAAAAATAAAATCTCATTGTGGAAGCTGCAGTGTGTTTCAGTGTGTTCCACAATATTCCCTTTTGTCCACACATTTTGCTTGCAAATGTTCATTAAAATGACTCCTTGGTCTGGTATTAGGCCTCTGGTTTCTGCTACTTTGTCAATACTGGAACCTCACTGGAATTCCTCTCAGATATGCTGTAACTGTCCTGTGTCATAGAGATCCTGTAGTTTTGGGTTGCGGAACTGGTCTCTTCTTATACTCCAACAGTTCATCCATGGGGTAGATGTTGGGGTGGGCCAAATCAAAGCCCTGGTTCTGGACCTGCAACCCCCACTTGCAGGACCAGTTCTACTATGGAAAGAGGCAGGGCCTGCTCTCCTGAGTGCTGCAGCATGTGAGGGGCAGGGACAGCTCTCCTGCTCTTGTTACCCTATCTAGGACAGATCTCCCCCCCAGAGCTAGGTTTCCACAACCCCCAAGTACAGAGCCAGGCAAAGTTCTTCTAGTTTCTGGCTTATTTCCTGTCCTGGGAGCCCATCTGGTGCTTGCCTGGTACCAGTCTGGTAGTCATCACAGGCTACCCCATGGCACCAATGTTGTGTTGGTATTCAGCCTGCTTTTTCCCCACGAAAGTTAGGCTGTTATTCATTCAAATGTTCATAGGTCAGAACACTGAATGTAGATATAACTTCTCTCCTCTTTGTCACCTACTAATGAACATGAGACATAGCAGCCACGTTTGCAATGCCTCTAGGGGCAGGATCTCTGTCATTCTTAAGGTGAAGCAGCTTCCTGTAACTTCATGAGGTTACACAGGGATTTATTGTGATTGGATATTATTATTATTATTATTATTATTATTATTTCAATTGTGATCAAGACCTACAGAACCAACGCAGTGCAAGCTGTAGGAGAGTATAAAAACAATTGCTTGTCCAGTCCAGACAAGGCTTCTGTCATCATGAAATTTCCATGCCTAACAGCTTCCACTTTGGACCATTTTGAAGCCCTTGCCTGGCCTGACCTCTTCACAAACTAAGTGAGTCTTCAGTGAGATAATGATGCTCCAGACAGCTGTGTGCATAGATTCTTGTGTCCTGCCACTATTGGGATTGGTGGGCCTGCCTCAGGCTCTGAAAAATACCCAGGGAGGTGCCTGGATCCTGCTTTTTTTTTTTTTAAATCAAATTTTTATATACATTTATTTATTTCTTTTTTTTTAATAATTTATTTTTTATTTCTTCAAGTTACATCTCATTCACAATCCCCTCCCTACTCCCCCCTCCAGTCCCACCCTTCCACCCTCCTCCCCCTCAGCCCCACCATCCTCTTCCCTTCTTTTTTTTTTTTTTTTTTTTTAGTTTAAGGTATTTATTTTTCCCCCCAACAGCTCTCCCTTTCAGTCCAAATAATGGTTCTTTTTCTTATAACTATAAATACAATACAAAACAACAGAAATAAATAGGCCACGATTATAAGAGTTATATGGCTTAGCATACATTCCCAATGTCCAGTCCATATGTATTTGGCACCTGACTTTAACATTCTACTATCTAACTATCTCCATGAGTTTAAAGTTCTATATCTAACTCAGCTTTCGTACTAACTTGCCTCATAATTTTAAAAATATCTTCTTAGATCCAGAACACCCTCTTGATTCCTAAACAACTCAT
>CAJQZJ010001217.1:35260-98327 GCA_907164525.1 Lophiomys imhausi
GTGTGTGTGTGTGTGTGTGTGTGTGTGTGTGTGTGTGTGTGTGTGTATTCAGCAATTGTAACATATATGTTAGAGCAATCATTGGGTGTGACTTTGAAGGAATATGAATCCCTGCAGATACTGAGTCTCTACAAGAGCAATGGTCCCATGCTCAGTACACTAGGTGTATGCCAGAAGTTCACTACTGCCAAGCTTTAGGGAGCCGAAACTGCATCCCCAGTCAGTCCCCTCAGGTCTGATTTTATGGAATCAACCATAGTGACGAATGGCCCTGCATTTGGAAAGCTGTCCCAGCTCTGGTCACAGCTGAACCTCTCTGTCACTATTGACATATGTGCACTCTGAGAGTCTGAGTGATATTGGCCATCTGTCCAGGAGGCTGGAACCACCTCAGCATTGAAATAAAAATCAGGAAACCAGCTCTTCTCCAGCATGCACCTGGAGCCACAGTTCACAGACACAGCCCCACCTGCAATGCAACAGGCCAGGAAGGCTCCCAATTCCATAGTAGGTAGAAGAGGGGGTCACACAAGATAGATGGATACTCAGAGCCAGCCCCTAAGAAGGAGCCAAGAGAAAGGCCTTGCTTGAGTACTAGTCTGGACAAAAGCAAAGTGTATGCCTTGTGGATTCAATCCAACTGAGGGTGGAATATTGCTTATGCATGACCTTCAGGAAGTCACTTTAAGAATTAGTTGAACTGGAAAATTATCAATAGGTTATTTTCCTCATTAAGTGAAACAAAATCATGAGGGCACCACACTGCATTTAGGAATGTTTCCGCTGGTGTGTTTAGCCACAACCCACCTGCACCACATTGATTTTTATTTACAGAGGAGACTGAGAGGGCAAAACCAGATGGTGTGCATTACGCTCATGTGGGAAGAGAAAAGGGAAGGAAGGATGATAAGGAGTGAAGAATAGAGACAGTGAAGGGAAGAAGGGAGGAGGAGAAGAGAGTGAAAGGGAGGAATTGAGAGAGAGAGTAAGAAGGGAGAGAAAAAGAAAGGGATGGAAGGATGGAGAGATGGAGGGATGAGGGATGGAGGGATAGAGGGTGAGGGATGGAGGGATGAGGGATGGAGGCATGGAGGCATGGAGGGATAGAAGGAAGACAAGCCTTGGGCATTTTGGTGGAGAATGGGAAGAAGAAACTGAGATTTCAACCTTTCATCAAAAAAATATTTTACATAATCAAGGAAAACTTAAATAGGAAAAAGAGCATGAAACAACTCCTCCCATCTTCCCCTCTTCCTGGTACATCTGCTTCACTACAAGCCCATAGGCTGGCATCCTGTGTGATCCCAGAACACTATCCATGGAAGGTCAAGAGGAGCGTTCTATTGAAGCCATTTCTATTTTTCTTGTTTTCAGTCTCTGACTCTTGCTCCACATCCTACCACCTGCACCTGTGTCTGCCTCTGTCCAGGTAGGCAGCACTCCACCGCATGGATACAGCACCATTTATCTTACTGTAGCCAAATGGAACTGGTTTGCACAAAGCCAAAGCAAGCACTGCCAAGAAATAAAAGAATGGAGGAAGATTTATTACCTGCAGCAGATATAATTTCCAAAGCAGTGCTGTCCTAGAACAAATAAAACATGGCGATTTTGTTCAGGGATCCTATACAGCCACAGAGAAAGCACTTTGAGGGGCAGCTACATGCATGAGCATGGTCAATTTCAGGTTTAAGAAAGAAAAATGGTAGACAAATCTGGGGTGTGCTTAGCTAAAAATCATGGAGTTTGTGTTCAAAAGGTCAAAGGTCATAAGAGCACCTGGTTTTGTGATCAGCTCATATCACAAAGGTGGTGGGTGGGAATAACTCCGCACATGCTCAGTGAGTGCCATAAAGATGGCAATTGGAACACCTGTGGGCATGCTCATCCTGAGTCATAAAGAAAACAGGTACCAACAAGTACAGGCATGAGCAGCTTACATTGCTATGTTTAACTTTAAAGAAAAGAAAAAGGCACTATTTTTATTTTAGTGTGAGTGGTGTGTGTGTGTGTGTGTGTGTGTGTGTGTGTGTGTGTGTGTGCGTGTGTGCGTGTGTGCGTGTGTGTGTGTGTGTGTGCGTGTGCGTGTGTGTGTGTGTGTGTGTGTGTGTGTGTGTGTGTGTGTGTGTTTACATGTGCTCATGTTCCTGGAGGCCAGTAGAGTACATGGGGTATCCTGCTTTGAACCTCTCTGTCTTATTCACTAAAGACATCATCTCTCACTGAACCAGGATCTAGGGATCTAGCATGGCATCCAGCTGCCCCAGTGGCCCTCTTGTCCCCCTCCTCCACAGCACTTGGTGACAGATGCATGTGTGGCCCTGACTAGCTAGAATTCACATGCATATACTTATGCTTGTGGAGAGCAAAAGTCTTAACTGGCTGACGCATCTCCCCAGCCCGAAAGGACACACTGAAGGTGTGGCAATAAAGGAATTGTCCCCGACAGGTCTTTGCTTCCCTCGAAGCTTTGTCCGACCTTTTGACTTTCCAGGTTGGGCACACCTCACCATTACCACACTACTACAGCAAGCCCTGAGGTAGATCTATTCATTTTCAATTTGCTAAAGGATCAGCCTCTCAAGAGAGGATGTGCACAGTAAGCATATCTGTCTGCACACTGTTTTCCCTGCACAACCTTAGCTCACGACATGCATGTACATTCTTTCCATCTCACTTATGTTTTAGTTTTTATTTTTTGCTTCAAGGGGATGACAGGAGGCTGATGGCAATGAACCGATTTATGAAGTATCTACTCTGAACTGTGGTTAATGGAGGGCTCTGGGAAAGGCTCCTTTCTCAGTATGCCTGCCACACTGTCTGCCAGAAGCCTGGCTAGCAGCTGCCTCTCATAGGAGACCTTCAGGATGTTCATTTTTGCAAATAATCAAGGCAGGAAAGGGGTGATTGCCTCTGTTCTCAGCTTTCTTCCTAGCAAGGAGAGGACATGAAAGGGACAGAAGGTAGGTACCACAGAGACTCCTTCAGCTCACACACTGAAGAGTCCATGCCCTGAGGAAATATCACAAAGGTCTGTCACCCATCACAAACACAACGCCTCACAGAAAGATAACTTGAGCTGAAAGGAGAAGTCATTCCCAGCAGACGCTCACATGAAACCAAGATAAATGGTGAACTCTTTGAAGGTAATTTATCCACCCCTTGCTGGACCTCAGATGAGCCTGTGTTTGCCACAAGCCGAGAAGAAAGGTAAGATAGGTACCAATCCCTCTGAGGTTGCTCCAGGTCAGCTTTATCAAAATGATAAAATGTTTTGAGTCTTAGCAGCCCCCTGGGCTGACTGCGGGCTGGACTTCCAGAGGTATTAAGGGGTGAAGGAGGTGAGCAAGCAGCCCTTCCCGCATGTCCCAGTGGCATCTCTGGTGTCGCTCCTGATAGAAGTTTTATCAAGATAAATCTAGTGCTGCCCAGGAAGGATATTAATAAATTATCTAGTAATGAAAAATGTGAGGGGAGCCATACTCCTCCATCAGACCCATGATGATTACTTTGATAGATGTACTGGCAGGATCTGCGAGACAAGGCTGAAACGAGAAACACGACATACAAACCTTTAAGGGTGACCTCAGAGGAAAACACAAGTCGGTGAATGATACCATCACTGAATAGGGAAAAAAACCAGAGCTCTGGGGCTCACATGTCAACTGATGGATGGGCTCTGTGATCAACTGATCACTGAATCTTGTGTCAGGCGCAGAAGGGGAGAGGAGAGGCATGAAGTGGGGA
The DNA here is from genome assembly GCA_907164525.1 of Lophiomys imhausi. Classification (NCBI taxonomy): domain Eukaryota; kingdom Metazoa; phylum Chordata; class Mammalia; order Rodentia; family Muridae; genus Lophiomys; species Lophiomys imhausi. Next base: position 39,008 of record CAJQZJ010001217.1, read on the forward strand.
GGAGGGAGAAGACACAAAAGGCTTCAGTGTTTGCACATGGACACAGGCTCTCTGTTAGGCACGATGTCATTTCTTATGAGGTTATTGCAATATCTTGTGTTGGTTAGTTTTCTAGTAGTACCCAGATATCTTACAAGAAGCAATGCAATACACCCCCCTGGGGTGGGGGGGGTGTTAACTCATGCTTTGCCTGTACAGTCTATCACGGCAGAGAAGAAAAGGGTCTGGGAGATGCTTTGAGCCATGTCAACAGGAAAATGGAGCTGTCTTCTTGCATCTTCTTGCACCAAGAAGCAGAGAGAAGACCAGAATGAGGGCTTGCTATAGCTCAGGATCCACCCAAAGGAACACACTTACTCTACCTGGGCCATACCTCCTAAGGGCCCCACAACCTCTCAAAACAGCACTTTCAGGGCAGGAGAGATGGCACAGTTGTTGCATAGTGCTCTGGCTGACGACCTAAGTCTTGTTAGCAGCACCTATGTCAGATGACCCACAACTGTCTGGGACCAGCTCCAGGGGGGGCCCTATGCCTCTGTCCTCCATAGGCACCTGAACAAATGTGTACATATCCTACATTCCACATACACAAATTAAAAATTATGAAATAAGTCTTTTAGTCATCAGCACCATCATCTAGAGATAAAGTGCCATGAACCTTTGGGGGAAGGTTCACATTCAAACTAGAACACATCATATTAGCTCAATCTCTTTCCTATTAATGAAGAGTTGTGTAATAGTGCTGAAATTATAGCTTTGTGAGGAATTTCATACAATGAGGACTGGGAATTTCTTAAAAGCAGAAAACTCTCAACGAACAGTCTTAGAACAAGAGGGAAAAATAGACATGTGCAGGATACAGCCTCACCTGCGAAAGTCTCAAAATCTACCGAAGTAAATCTATACACAAATGACACTGTGACAAGGTATGGGAGAATGGTAAACATACAGGATTTCCTGCAGTGATTTTTAAGTCAGGCCCAAGGAATGTTTGACTGGCGAGGTGAATTTGAGGTGCACTATTGCAAGGTAAGGAGATTTGGATGGAATGGATGCAGTGATAAGGAGATGATAGAGGTATTTTCCATAGAGCATGTGAGAAAGAAATGGAGGGAATTGGAAGTTATGAGGCACAGTGTGGAATGGTATCTGGTGACTACTCAAAAGAAGATGCTGAAAAGGTGCACCTAGGCTAGAGGGCCACGAGTCTCTCCATCCTCATGCCCAAAGTACTGTAGAATCATTCTGTTAACAAGTGTGGAGTACTGTAAAAATGAACAGAAAACAGAGTGAGTGGCCCTTCAGTGTATTTTTCCCTATGTGGGCAACTTCTCTCTGACTCACTTGGAGACTTTACCCTCCAACTCTCCCATTGATTTGTGAACCACAGAGCAGCACGGGAGGTTGGGGGCAGGATAGGAGGGCAGACTGAGACCCCCAGAGGCACACGCACCTGCTCATTTATCTCACCTGAGCTTCCATGAGCATAAAGGGCATCCCACGGACGGCTGGGGGGGCAGAAGGACTAAGAGACACCTTCAAAGGCTTGAGGATATGCAGGTGGCGAGAGAGCAGACAGAACTCTCCAAGGGTCAGAGAGCTGGATATATGATAGGGAAGTGGAGAGAGATCTAAGAAGTCTTGCTGGGACTCAGATCCCCAGCCCTGCAGAAGGGACTGTCTTGATCTCACCTTCAAAACATTTAAGACGGTGATGAACTGCAGCGAACAACAGCTACAGCCAACCCAGCCCCAGGGAAATTAGGACGAGATTAGAGGCAGGACCCTCTAACTCAAGTGTTTCAAAGAAGGAAACAGGCAACCCCTTTCTGCACAGATACAAGAACTCATGCTCTATTCTTTCACGCACACTTTTATTAGGTATTTTTTAAAAAGACAATGTGACTCACAAGTTAGAGAAAAACACTGATCAGTGAACCCACAGATAAGAAATATAAGAGTTAGTAGAAAACCCACTTAAAATAATCAGTATCAGTATGTTGAGGTGTCTAGTAGGTAAAGGAGCAATACACATGAGGAGAAGAAAAAAATCATTTGACACCATGAGGAGATAACAGAAATGTTAGAATGGAGCACTGTGATAAACTAAGGAAGAGAGCATCAAATGAGCTTAACTGTAGGTTGTCACCAATGAAAAACATCAAAAGGCTGGCTCAATGGTGGTACAACCATGAGCCCAGGTCCCAGGAGACTGAGACAGGATGATTTCAAATTTGAGGACAACCCGGGCCTCAAATTTCTCTCAGAAAGGAAATCACTGGTTATTTTTAAATAAATAAAATTATGCACGGGAATTCATCATTATTATTAAAGGAGTATGAGAAAGCTCAGGACAGCACCAAGCAGAATCATATGCAAGCAGTCACAGTTTCTGTATGAAATGGCAGTAAAAAGCAGCGTGGAGGGATGCTCGAAGAGATAATGAGGGCCGTGTACCTTAAAGTCAGGCATGAGTTCACAAAACCAGGGAACTCAACGAAATAGGGAGACAAATCTGAAGAAAAAAAAATCACCTGCAGACACACAGTGGGCCAGCTTCAAAAGCAAGCAATGAGCAAACACAAACTACCCTACAAAAGCCTTAAAAGTACCCAGAAGAACAATGTTCATGACAGTCACCAAGCTAAACACAAGTGGCAGACACTAATCAGAAACAAGAAAGCCAAAAGGCTCTGGGACACTACCTTTGAAATTGTGACATGTGAATAATTAATTAGCAAGTGTACCAGTCTCAAGTTTTTCCACACTGTGAAATGTTGGGGAAGAAAACGAAGGCAAATTAAGAATGTTTTAAATTGATAAACCTAGAAATTTTGGCTGTGGCAGTTATGTACTGAAAGTATTGGTAAAGGCTGATGGAGAGTTCAAAGCAGAGGGATGTTAATTTCTACAAGCAGGAATGAAAAGGGTCCCCCAAATAAATGTATTTAGCATACATACACATATATCTGTTATATTAAATGATATATTTCATGTTTATACTTCTATTTTTATTTTTTCAGTTATCTCACTTTTTTCATTAATTTATGTATTTGTTCATTTTACAGCCCAAAATAGCAGCCCTCCTCTCCTCCAAGTTCCACCCTTCCATCAACTTCTCCCATTCCCTCAGGAGAAGGAGAGAGACCCACCCCCAGGTACCAACTCACCCTGGCACATCAAGTCACATTAGGACTAATTGCCTCCTCTTCCACTGAGGCCAAACAACGCAGTCCTGCTAGGAGGAAAGTATCTAAAGGCAAGCAACAGAGTCCAACTCAGAAACAGCTCCCCCTCTAATTCTTAGGGGACCCACTTGAAGACCAAGCAGCCTGTCAGCTTCTTATGTGTAGGGGCCCTAGGTCTATTCCATGTATGCTCTTTGGTTGGTGGTTTGGTCTCTGTGATCCCCCATGGGCCCAGGTTAGTTGGCCCTGTTGGCCTTCTTGTGGTGTCCTTGACTCCTCCAGGTCCCTCTGTCCATCCCCTAACTCTCGCACAAGACTCTTTGATCTCTACCTGTTGTCTGACTGTGAGTCTCTGCATCTGTTTCCATCAGCTGCTGATGAAGCCTCTCCAAGGACAGTTATGCTACTCTCCTGCCTGCAAGCATAGCAGAGTATCATTAATAGTGTCAGGAGTTGGCTCTCTCCCATGGGGTGGGTCTCAAGGTGTGCCAGTCATTGGTTTGCCATTCTCTCCATCTCTACTCCATGTTTATCCCTGCAGATCTTGTAGGCAAGACAAATTTTGGGTCGAGGGTTCTGTGGGTGGGCTAGTGTCCCCCTCCCTCCACTGGAAGTCCTGCTTGGCTACAGGAGGTGGTCACTTCCATCTCAGTATTTCCCTCTGTTAGGAGTCTCATATATCCTCCCAGAAACCTCCCCCATCCCAGGTCTCTAGCTTGTCCCAGACGTGCCCTCTACCAGTTTTCCTTCTCTCTCCATCACCATCTCTCCCTATGCCTGATTCCTCCCCATCCTGTTCCCCTCTCTATCTCCTCTACCACCCAGTTCCTTCTTCTATTTTTAATACTCAGTTTAATCTACTTTTTTAATGCTCGATAAATGAGGAAGCACAATTATAATGCATTGTGGGTAACCACCTAGTTAGAAATAGTATCTATGAAAACAGTAGCAGACAGTGGGGGCAAGCAGTGTAGTGTGACTGGAATGTCTTCACACTGTCATAATAGCATGTCTACAGTGGAAGGCCATGCTAAGGACACATGCTGTAGTTGGAGGAACATCACGGAGCTGAATAAAGTAGAACAGACAGTCAACAGAACAAATGGGTGGAATGATTCCTGGCAATATACAATGAGATTGAGAGTTAACATCAAAGCAAATGTCAGGTATAGTAACTAGAAAAACAAATAGGAAGACACTGCCCTGAAACAATCACAAGAGACGCAAATCAATTAAAGGTTTCAATTAAAACATGAAGCCATCATATAAGAGCAGTAAGCAAAGCTAGACTGTTAGACAATACCTACCAGGGAGCTAGGAAGGCAGCTCTGTGGGTAAGAAACACTCACAGTAAAAGCCTAATAGCCAGAGTTCGATCCCTGGGACCCACATAAAAAGGTGTGTGTGGCAGTATACATTCAGATTCCCAGAACACCTAAGGCAGCGTGAGAGGTAGAGACAGAAGAGTTGGCTGACAGTTCAGAAGCCTGCTACCCTGAAATAGGATGTAGAGGAGCAGAAATAACAAGAAAGACTAATCCTTACCTTGAAAGAAAAAAAAAAACTGACTCCTAAAAGTTGTATTTCGTTATCAAGAGAAAGAGGGAGAGAAGAGAGACCGAGACAAAGACAAAGAGAGAGATACAGAGAGACAGCAACAGGGAGGGAAATAGAGAGGGAGGGAGGGAAGGAGAGGGAGAGAGACTTTTCAAAAAGAAAATATCCACTATAATATATGGCACAGATATAAATGTGAAAAGATATATGCAGAAGCACCTACCAGAAGAAAATCAATTTGCCTATATCAGTAAGAAATAGGTCTTGAAGAAGTAAAATGTGTTTAGAGATAGTCAGTGTGTAATAAAAAAGGTATATTAACCATGAAGACAAAAACAATCCCATATGTGTGTGGGTGTATGTGTGTGTTTAGTGATACAGATGACCAAGAATATCAAAATGAATTGTAGATATTGTATTGAACAAAAGGAGCAAGACACACAAGTATATATCCTCTGTGGATCCATTTATAAGATAAATGATCTAAAATAGCAAAATCTATCGTCTTCTGGGGCTGGAGGATGACTAAGGGTTAAAACACTTGCTACTCTCCCAGAGAAGTTAGATTCAGTTCCCAGCACTCCACCCTGGCAGCTCATAACCATCTCTCACTCCAAAAACAATAGTCCCTTTGTGTCTCCATGGGCACTCTCACACACGCCACACACACAGACACACACACACACCCCAGAATGCCACCCACGCCATTCTGCCACCCAATCTCACACACATGTCTTGACAGGCAAGACACCAAGTTTCTTCAAAAGTTGACCCTGAGAACACTACTCCTTGCCTTGGGTCCATTATCTATAAAGAAATCCAGCTGGCTGGCTTCCTCTCTAAAGCTGTTGTATTAATGGACCTTAAGAGCCTAATATGCTTTCTTTTCGTGAGTGCCTTCTCTGGCTTCTTCACATTCATGCAAACACCAGGGCTGGGACTGACTTATTTCCATACAGAACCTGGACTTAGAAGGGAGGAAGTGAAAGAATACAACCACTGCCCCTCTCCTCCTGGTGGGAGGGCTTAGAGGCTAGTTTCCTTCCCTGGTATTCAATACAAATTAGTATTCTTAAACTTCCCTATTGCTTTCTACCTTCAGCCCTCTGTGGACTTTGATCTTATGATAACTACCACCTTCCCTTGCTCTGTCCCCTGGTTGTCTTTTTCCCAAAGCCTCAAGAACCAAGTCTCTGTTCCACCTCAGTATCAGATGCCATGATATGGTCTCCCTCTTGCTATTAACTCAAAGGCATTAGAGCTGGAGAGATGGCTCAGAAGATAGGAGGACATACAGCCCTGGTACAGAGGACCTACATCCTCTCAGCACCTACATCAGGTGGCTCACAATCACTTGTTGAAAGGACCTGGCCTACTCCATTTTAGATAAAACCTCCATCTTGTCCACTCAAGTTTCAATCTCTGAAGGACAGCACAGGTTTCTCAGAATAAAACAAAGACCAAGAGCAACCAATCAGCAGTTACCTTGATATCTGACCAGAGGTTGAAGTTAGACAAAGAAAAAATCCCTATAAGGTAATCCTTCCTCCTTCGGAGTTGGGGCCAATCAAAATTAGACAAGTATCTCTCACCGTGGACATGCCCCTAAGTGCCTTTAAAATGGGCCAGCAAGCTCCTTTCATGGTCGCCATTTTGAAGGAATGGTTGACCCCCGCATGCAGGCTGTTTCTGCAAAATAAACACTCCTTGCTTTTGCATACTATTTGAGTATGGAGTCTTCCTTCAGTGATTCTTAAACCCTTACATTGTCACTACTCTTCTAGGAGAATTTAACACCCTCTCTGAATCCTAAGAGCTCCTGCACATATGTAGTACACACACATATATATTCACACAATATACATATTTATTTTGAAAAAGTAATATTGAACAATATGGCATGGATCATATTAGCTATGCAGTAAGTGATCAGTGAAGACTACTTCTGTGCTTATATATACTTTTACTTTACCTATTTTTTTTTTTGAGGCAGGGTTTCTCTCTGTAGCCCTGGCTGTCCTGGACTCACTTTGTAGACCAGACTGGCCTTGAACTCACAGAGATCTGCCTGCCTCTGCCTCCCAAGTGCTGGGACTAAAGGCGTGCGCCACCATGCCTGGCCATTACAGACAGCTGTGAACTGCCATGTGGTGCTGGGATTTACACACAGGTCCTTTGGAAAAACAGCCAGTGCTCTTAACTGCTGAGCCATCTCTCCAGCCCCTGAAGACCACTTCTGTAAGCACTAGTCATTGATGAAATCCTTCCTTCTTCTCTAGTCATTCCCTCAGCTGATAAAAGAGAAATGAAAATCTGAACATCCAGTTTACATGGCTTTTCAATTACTCTTCAGTTGCCGTGATAAACACAGTGGCATAAAGAAATGGGGGATGCAAAACTTTATTTTGTCTTATAGCTTACAGTCCATTATAAGGAGAAATCAGGGCAGGAAATGAAGCAGAGGCTATGAAGGAATGTTCTTTACTGGCTTGCATTCGATGGCTTGCTCAGTTTTCTTAATCAGCCCATTTACTACTAGGTGCTATACCTAATAGTTCTCAGCTTGACTGGATCTAGCTACTGAGCCCCCTGTAAGGACATTTTCTTAATCAATGTGAAGTTTGTCTGAATGGGAAGACCCTACCCGTGGGAGGCATGTACCTGTGGCAGCTCAGATGAATGGAGCTCAGAAGGAGATAGGCTTTCTTTTTGCATAATTGTCTTCCTGCCTCGAGAGTGGGTTCATCTGTCCCACTCCTGCTGCCACCTCTCTCACACCCATAGCCACTGCCCTGCATTTCGTTACTGACACCAGAACCCAAATTCTTTAGCCTACTGATGTGGACTGAAGAACAAAGGCTCTCCAGGACTCTTCCAGGCCTTCGGCACCTTACTGGGACTTCTCAGACATCTGTAGTAATGGAGCCAGCAGACCTTGGGTTCTTGGTCTCACTAGCACAAAGACAATCATTGTTGAACTACTTAGATCATAGCATACAAGCCAATCTGGTAAATCCCTTTTTACTACGTATTCATTATTTCAGTTATGTTCCTCTAGACCACCCTGACTAATAATTGCACAAATTTTATCTCCTGGGCCTTACATCCCACTGGCCTCCCCCACCAGTATATAAAGAAAAGAGCAAGAATAATCTAAATTCACCTGGCTGAATAAGCCTGTTAAAGTGTGAACATGAACCGTGAAGTTGGGGATTCAAGGCAGAAAAGAGATTTGGGGTAGGTGTGATCTGCTCACTTGGAGGAGAATTGGCAGAGCTGCCTACACAAATCAAGGGATATCATGAGCTCTGCCCCAAATCTGATGCCTGAAATCTCTACATGAGCTCTATCATTGTGCGTGTAGTCTGACTGATGGATTCTGTGACAGATGGAGAAAACTGTCTAGAATGTTGTACCTATAGTAACCACAGCAAAAGGAGGACCACATTACAGTGTGAGGGAGGAAGAGGGGAAGGATGTGGCAAGGATTGCTGCTAGGAGGCATAGTAAGCAGGGAACTCAGAAGTTCCTGCTATGAAGAAGATGATTAAAGTTCCAGCATCTGTAATCATATTCATGCCTTATGCGTGCCCCTTGAAACACATGAAACACTGGCCAGTTATTATTACATAGGTGAGCCCTGCTGAAGCTCCATGGGGTTTTTAGTTATAAGCTGTGATGTATGAGAATCAGTTCATCATGACAACTTATTCTGCACATCACCTTCATGATGTTTGTGTTCAATATATTTCAGTATTAGCTCAAAGACAGCCATGATGGGAAAAGTTACATCATAGAAATTCTTAGCTATTCTAAACCCAGTCCATTTTTTTTTTTTTTTTTTATGGAGCTCCATCACTAAACGTTAGCTCCATGCTATTAGGGACATTATTTGTGTTGTTTCTTGTTGTTTCTAGCCCTAAAGCAATATTCTTCATACAAGAAGATTAAAGCAAATATTGTTTTGGTTAGTCAGGTAAGCTTACATTCAGCTTCACAGACTCCAGTGTAAAAACACAAAATACTACAAAGTTCCAAACTCCAACCTGGCATTCAAAAAAGTTGTAGGTTTTGAGGTAAATCATATTTTTGGAATAAGGATTTCAACTACTAAATTTTCAAAATCTAAGAAGTTCTGAAATCTGAAATGGTTTGATTCAAATCATTTTGGACATGAAATGCTCAGCCTGCATCCCCATTGTACAGTTGAGAAAAGTGAGGCCTAGAGAGATTGTCATTTGCTGACCAACTTGCCCAATGGCCTACTGAGCCAGAATTTAAATCCAATCCAGCCCAACCTCAGACCTTCCCTTGTATTTCACAAAAGGTATCAATTGACTCCATACTGAAAGATACCAGATGAACAGATATTATTCCCTCAGACATTCCAAAAATCCTTCAAAAAGACATTAAGGAAAAATCACCATCATGAAGATTCAAGGTCTCGTTGGTCTCCCAAGATCCAGGGGGGGACCAAGGAGCCAGCTTCCTCTAACACCGGCATTCACCATTTTCCCTATGTACCATGTGTTTGAGTCAAACATATCTTTCTCAGCCTCAATCTACCTAACTCGGCCATACTCCAGTGTCCCAGACCTCAAAATACCAATGGAAACATTAAAACCACTTACATCCAGCAGAAGGAAGCAGAGTAGCCTCAGGGCAGTGTTTCCTCCTCATCCAGTAGCTTAATTCTGACTCAAATCTGTGTTATTCTTCCAGGAAGACAGTTTGCAGCTGGGGCTCTGTGATAAGGGTTTCTGTTGAAGCTTTCCTAAGTGACAAGAATAAATAAACTGCCATATTTGCATCAAGTTGCATTCTATGTTTTGTTTCATCTTTTTTTCTGGAAGTTTTGGGGATGACATAGATTTGACAAAAAGAAGCAGGTACCTAATTGGATGGACAACTTTCTGGTGGGAGGTCAGGTATACAGATAACATCATTAACTGTATGACATATACCAATATATGTCAACCCACTTTAGGGAATCTCTCTCTCTCTCTCTCTCTCTCTCTCTCTCTCTCTCTCTCTCTCTCTCTGTCTCTCAAGATCTCATATATCCCAACCTGACCTCCAAGTTACTATGTAGCTGAGGATTATTTGAACTTCTAAATCTCCAGTCTTCAACCCCCCTCCCTAGTGCTGGAGTTACAGGAGTATACCTTTACACCTAGTTTATGTGGTACTAGGATCAAAGAAGGCCTTGTGCATGTTATCACTTGCCAACTGAGCTGTATCCCCAATCGTAATACTATATCTTATTTACATAAAACTCAGTAAAAATTGCTGCTACTAACTCTGCTTTGTGTGAGGTAACTGAGTTGTAGAGGCTAAGTGCCTTTCCCCAGGTTAATCCAAGGTCATGTGGCTAGAGAAGGGCTGATGTAACAAACAACCCAGGCTTTCTGAACCCACAGCTCACATGAGTCTGTTCAGACACTGCCTCTTTTGAAGAAGGTGACTGAGAATCTCAGTCAGGACTTTCATGATAGAATCTTCAAGTAACATTGGTTTTGGGTCTACATAGCACTTCTCAGCTGGAAATGTATCAACTTGTTCATTTTTTTTTTTTTTTTTTTTTTGGTTTTTCGAGACAGGGTTTCTCTGTTTAACAGCTCTGGCTGTCCTGGAATCACTTTGTAGACCAGGCTGGCCTCGAACTCGCAAAGATCCGCCTGCCTCTGCCTCCCAAGTGCTGGGATTAAAGGCGTGCCCCACCACCGCCCGGCTAACTTGTTCATTCTTATCCTAACTGATATTGGACAAAGTCTGTAGATGTGTTTGCTTGACACAGTTGAATAAGAGGTGTTGTTGGCCTCTAGTCTGCAGAAATCAGCATTCTGTTAGACATTCTAGGACACACAGGACATCCCCCCCCAAAAAATTATGATGCAGCCCCCAGTACAGGTCATGCAAAGGGTAATGCTCTGCAGCTATCACATGCCTTTTCTTTTCAGAAATAATTTCCCTAGAGAGGAGAAGACTTAATTCACAATTGTGGGATTCCAGGAAGTAAGGGAGGATACCAAAATTTAGCTCTGACCAACTTGAAACCTTTTGATTTTCATGCACAAAGCTGAGGGATGGCTTAGTCAATACAATACTTGTCATAAGCAAGACGACTTGAGTTTGATCCACACACTCAAAACAAAACATCAGTCACAGTGGCGCACATATGTGAGCCCAGCCTGGAAAGGCAGAGATGGGTGGATCTCAGGAGCTCATCAGTCAGCCAGACTGCCAAATCTGTGCACTCCAGGTCCAGTGAGGACCCTTTCTAAAAATTTAAGGTTGAACCATTGAGGAAGATAACTGACATTGACCACTGGTTCCCATACATGGAGAATAGATCTCTAAACCTTTTATCATCTATAAAAGATATACAAATAAAACTATTCCATTGGGCTCTATAATAGCCAGGGAGCATATGCATTCTGGCAATGTACAGTAACAAAAACATCACCAGTGCCTGAGTGCCTGCATACACATCTGCGCATCCACAGAAACACACGCATGTGAATAGAAACTGTCCGGCAGACCTGTTTCTGTACTCATCACCAATCCAAGATTTTCCCTTAGTTGGAAATTAAAACTTCTCAAAAATCTTAAAGATTCAGCAAAAAATATTATACACAATGTTTTCTATCAACTCATTGGCATTGAAAATGTCTGGCTTTGGGGATTCTTAATTTTTATTAAGAATAAAAACGACATCATCATAAAAACCAAAGAGAAAAACAAAACTTTCACAATCTTACTCCTACTGTAATATGTACTCGTTGCCCCAAATTGAGAAACTAAGAGCTAACAGAAGCAAATAAAACCTCATGGTAAGCCCATCCCTCAGAAATTACTCTTTATGATATTTTGGAAAATAGACTTCTAGTCCTTTCATTTCCTATAAAAACTATGCAAATTAAATTATTCAAATAGGCCCTGTAATGATCGGGAAGCCATGTACATTCTGGCAAACCATAATAACAAAAATATCCACAGTAGCAACAGAAATAAATGCTAACACTCATACTGTAGGGCTGTGCCAGATGCTGTTCTCAGCTCTTTGAGATAGGGGCTAGTCAATTGTTCTACAGGATGATGAGCAACATGACACTTCCCATTTCCAAGATAGGAATGTGGAGACAACATAGATCATTATCAGAGCTAAGCTTGCCTGCAGCTGCTCAGGAACATTACTGAGACTGGGAGAGGATTCAAGCCTTCCTCCCTCTCCCATTCTTCCCATTCCTTCATGCCAAAGGCTTACACCATGCAGCTGGCACAAGGAATTACTGCAAATTAGGTGCTTTACAAAACATTTAGCTCTCTCAAGGAAGCAACCAAAATCAAGGTGGTAGCAGTGCCATGCCCCCTTCTGAGGCTCTAGGAGCCTTTCCTTGCCCAGTTCGCATTGCACATTGAAGGATGAAAAGCTGCCAACATTCCTTAGCTAACAACTGCCCCGGCCCCCTCCACCATGACATTTCCTAGCTTCCTCTTCTGAAGGGCTCTTCCAGAGCTTCTTCATAGCTTCGGTGATTTCTTCTGCCCTCAAGTGGCCGAGTCCATAATGGTCATTTCAGGTGCCCATGTTGACTGAGTCTGAGCTGTCTCCAAAGTGTGACTCTCAGAAGCAAATTCAGATTTCTCCGGCTAATCCTGATTGCTCCTCATTTCACAACTAAAGATTCATCCTACTCCCCAAAGTGATGATGGAGGACAAGGATTGAAGAGAAATCTGACTCTTATCTCTGAAGTTGACTTTTGTTACCTTCCTGTCAATCAACCCCACCATCCAAGGGGGAATCACAGAAAAGAGTTCAACAGGTATGCTGGTAATCCTACTGTCCCCTTTTCCCTTTAGACCACGGGGATGGAAGGAAAATTTCACAGAGGGGAGGGAAATTGCATATGTGCATTGTACGTTCTTGGTGGGAAAAAATGTCTCTTTTCTGGTCTTTTTCCTCTCTCAGATCTTAGACATGGTCAGACAAAGGGACCTTCATTCAGTCGCTTATTCATTCATTCAGTAAGTCAGTTATTCACTTAGTTTTTGACACAAGGTCTGTAGCCAGATTAGCCTCAGACTCACTATGTATCTAAAGATGGCCTGATTCTCCTGCCTCTACCCCCAAGTACTGGAATTACAGGCATGTGTCACCACGTTCAGTTTATGCATGGCTGAGCATCGAACCTAGAGGCTCGTGTATACATGCTAGGCAAGCATGCTAGCTGAACTGCATCCTAATCCCCAGGATCTGTCTCTTGAAGTCCCTGCTATGAGCCCGATAGTTAAGGAATGCAATGTCAGAACCTCAATAAGCCCGGGAGTAAGGGATGGTGTGGTCATTCTTGACATTGAGTCTTCCAAATGTGTGACATGACAGGTCAGATCATAAACTACAAAACACAAACTACTAAGAAAACATCATAGCTAACATGGAAGAACAGCACTGGAGCCTGGAGCCAGTAGTGATATAGCTTTGCTCCATGTGATACACACCCCTGTGTTCTGCTTCTACCAGATATTTTATGCATACATACATATCATTGTACCTGGAAAATGAGAACACATTCACATTCTTAACCGGTGTTAAGTTTACAGTGTTGGAGGCTTCATTTGCATAATAAAATGCTATGCAAGAGGAGAGGAGGGTTAATCAAAGGGTTTTATCACTTTTTAATTATCTTCATCATGTTGGAACAACATATAAATTTTAATTCTACCTTGTTAGCTAACAGATTTCAACAAACTTTGGATATCCTAATCACCTGTCATTTTTAATAGACACAGATGCCAGTGATTTTAGCAAAGCAACTGCCCTAAATACTGTAGGCCTTATTAACATGATGGATATGCAATTTAAAATCATTTACTAATTCCTAATGTTAAACATAAGATCTGTAGAAACACCTCAAACAGAGGCACCTGTGTGAATGTGCTTCTCGTGGGAGTGCATACTTGGTTTAAAAACAAAACTCTCTTCCCTGGCCTCTTTCCTCAGTCATTAGATATGGGCAGACAAGGAAGTCCCTATTCGTCCATCCACTAATTTGTCAGTCAGTCAGTCACTAGATTTTGACACGGAGTCTCTAGCACAGGTTGGCCTCAAACTTTCTAGTATCCAAGGATGACCTTGAACTCCTGATCCTCTTGCCTCAACCACCAAAGACTGAGATCACAGATGTGTGCCCCAATGTTCAGCTTATGCAGTGCTGGGCATAGAACTGGGGACCTCTTTGGGTTTTTCTCTCCGTGTCATGTTCTCACCAATCTACATTGAGAATTGGCCCCTCTGCACATAGCCTCCCAGATTTTAGCCCTCACTGCCATCACATCTGTGACCAATTTGGATAAGAATCTTGTTATTTGACCCATCCATTCTGTAAGCTTCTAAAAGGATAGGGTCCTGTGTTCTTGAACCATGGATGCTAGAAAACTTAATTTTTCAAAGGGTGGATGCTAGAGAATGTCTTTGCCAGAACTAGGTACGTATCCTAAATTTATCTTAGAGAAGCTAAACGTTCTCTTTGGCCCAACCTAGCAGACCAAGACAGAGTCTTCAAAATACATGGAAATGTACATATTACTGAGGGAGATGAATATCAACAGTGGTTTTCCAGGTCTGATACAGGAAGTTATGCCTGCTCCTTGCTACTTCTCAGCACTAGATTCACAAGGTGTGGGACTTGAAGCCAGAATCAGAGAGGGCAGGGGGGTAGCCAGAGTAATACTGGATAGCTGAGTGAGCAAGACTAGATCATTCTTATGGCCCAAAGATATGGAAGGCATGAAACATGGCATGCTGCAAATTGATCATGGGATTCAACATCGTAGCCACAGGACCCCAGCAGTGAGCTCTGCTCCCATGAGAAATTCATTATCCTCTCTGAACCTATTCCCTTGGCTGTGACAGAGAGATGGATCATGAACCGTGACAGGCGGCAGGTCAATGGCTGGCATGTACTCTGGCAGAGCACATGTTTGCTTATGGTTCCAGATTTTCTCTTATGGATTCACTTGTTACAGAAATATATTTGGTTCACCACAATATGTCAGAAAGCAGCTAGTCTGGGAGTGCTGAGGCCTTTAGGAAGATGTCACAATGTATGTTTACAAATCTGGGTCCAGCATGCATTAGCTGCCTGTATCCATGTTCCTTTATATGTTAGAAGGATTAATTTCTGGGTCAGTCTTGGTAGACATCATAGACTGCCTATCAAATTCACTGAAAGGTCAGTACTATGAGTTAAGTTGTGTTACCCCCAAAAGATGAGTCAAAATAACTATGTATACTGTGAATATGATGTTGCTTGGAAATGGTATCCCCAGAAATAGTCAAGCTGTGATGAAATCACCATGGTGGCCTCCAAACCAGTAACATATAACCTGGGTGACGTTATGCATTCTAAATGTTAATTAATTGGTCCTGCTTCCTGTCTGTTACTTTGTTTCCTAATCATTGTCTCTGATTGGTTGAATAAATGCTGAAGCCTAAGATTAGGCAAAGACAGAGGTAGGAGGGACTAAGGCACAGGCTTCCGAAGCACAGAGGTTCTTGGGAAGTAGAAGCAAGGAGCAGGAAACAGGAGACACACAATGAGGTAGATTAAAGAAGATTATTCCACGTGGCCTGGAATATCAGCATAATGTGGAGAATTGCAGCCCAGGGGACATATGCATATATGGGGTCATATTTGGGGAATAGAATTAAGAGCTAGCTTAGATGGGCTAAGATTGCACAATCCAGGCCAAGGCTTGTTAAAATCTATCAGGTCTCTGTATGCTCATTTATAATGTCGTGTTAAGGATTAATATCACCAACCAATTAAATATAATCTAAACATTGGTAAATAATTTAATAATTAATTCTTCCTACAGGTACCTCTATGAAATGGAGAAAAGTATGGGAAGAAATGTGTACAGATGGAAGGTGATATGAAGAGATACAGACAAAGGAAAGCCATTTACTGGCCAAGGAAAGTCTGAGGTTTCCAGAAAGTTAAAAGAAAGATTGGGAAGACCCTTTCCTGAACCTTCAGAGGGACTGTGACAATGCTGGCAACATCTTTTACCTTCCAGACCCGTGCAACATTACAGCAGCTGTGGGAAATTCATACAGGTTCTACTGTGCTCCAACCTCCCTTGCAGTCGAGTGAGACATGTGATCAAGGGTTTAACCAATAGGGCTCATCAACCCAGGACTTGAACCAGTGCAAGGACCTAGCAGTAGACTCTTCTCTAAGAGAGGAGTTTTACCAAGCATGAGGTCAGTGTTTCCCTCACTGGGTCAGCACTGTATTGTAAATCTGTCTCTGGGTCTGGCCACATTGTTTCCTGATGCTGACCTTAAGCCTTTCAGTATGTTCCCTGCTGTAGTAATTAGCATTTTGTTTTGTTTATAAGTGATCACTGTATCTGTCACAGATGGTAAATGTGAAGGGTTTTGACATTTACATATAGTGGAGGACAGTCTATGAGGGGGTTGTCCAGTGGTTCTAGACTGGAAGAGGAGATTTAGAGCTGCAGGTTGAGAATTGGAAATATGAGGATGTCTGACAGTGCTTAAGTACCCAACATAAATTGTGTGCATAAGACAGAGCAGGTGGGTGGAAGTACAGACACATTTACATGTGCTCAGCCAAGGGAGAGCAGCTGACCATGCCCAAAGGGGCAAATTCTGGTCGCCTGACAGAGCTCACTAAACAGTATGTTCAGTCTTCACCAGCACTGAGCTGTGCCAAAGACAGTTTCCACGTTTGAAAAATGAGCCGCTTCACTCGCCTGGTGCTAATGCGTTTTTCGAAGAAACTTACATCTTGGAAATGTCATGACACACTGCAATCACGGAGAACACAGCCCCAGTAATTGGGAGTGTTTCTTCAAGAGCAGAGAATGTCGAAGAAGATGCATAGCCCACAGCATGATCTGCCGCACCAGTCAGGGTGAGGGGGCCTGCAGTGGGGTGAGCTACATGGAAAACCTACCTTTGAAACAAATCCTAGCTGCAGCTTGAACAGCTGGGACATTTCCTGGGTCATATCGTTGCATTGGCACTGTGGAGGCTGCAGAGAGGACATGACCCAGCTGCAAATCCGCTTTGGGGTCTTGCCCATGCTTGTTGATTGCTCCCTGACTCAGTTTCTTCTCTTTTCAAGTGAGATTAACGTCATATGCGTTCTAGAATTCATCCTGTGGCAGGACAATCAAGAGTCCTTGAATAGTAATTGTTGAGATTCTGCAAGCATATTGGACTTGACAGGTACTAAGTATTAGTCATGTATCAACTCACAAGAGATTGCAAGAACCCTGTAGGAGTCGTTCCCGAGACTAGACTATGAGAAAAATAAAACAACAACAAAAATCTGATAACCTGATATTGTGGTATTGAGAAGGTGAAGAGATTTCTCAAGGTCATAACACCAAACTGTGGCAATATCAAGAGTTATACTCGGACCATCTGGTCTGTTGTACACCACCACCATGATGCCCATGTAACAGTGGATGCAGAGCATTATGGGAAATAGAGTGCTTGTGAATACATTTTGTGTTGTATCACAACCCTGGCGCTTCCCCGGAGAGTGGGTCTGCTTCTGTCTGTAACAGTCTTCAATGTGCCTTGAGACAGTCCCCACTTGCATCAGGAAGTAGATGACTTCAGGGAAGATCCTAGGTAATTCTCTCAGGAAGTTAGAGGACTCATTTCCCACTTTTAAGTGGAGAGCTTTGCAGGCCTGAGTAACTAGCATTCTCAAGATTACCCAATGAAACAGGGCAATGAGTCTTAGACTCCAGCGGTCAGAATGCAGGGTAGATGTACATTTCTCCATAAAAAGCTGGAGATGTGGCTCAGGTGGCAGAGTGCTTGCCTAGCAAGTATGAATCCCTGGGTTCCATTGGCAGCACCACATAAACCAGGTATAGCCTGGAATACCTAGAATCTCAGCATTCAGGAACTGGAGGCAGGAAGATCAGAAGTACAGATCATTCTTGGCTACATGGTAAACAAACATGACACAAACTTGGGTTACATGAGACACTGCCTCAAAAAGAATACCGTGACAAATCTCTTTTTCCTCAAAGGGACATGTGTTTGAAATATTTGTGCCTTCTGGCTCACACCTCACAAAAAGAAAACAGCACGACACCAATGTGACAATGTAAATATTGACATTCACTTCAAGAATTACTATACCTGGAAGCCCCATTTCCTAAAGACCAGACTCCCCTGCACTACCATTTCCATGAGGAAATTAGGTAGAGATGTGCGTTGTGCAGACCTCGGGCTTCCTGAGCTGTCACCTTGGGAACGAGGAGAGAAGAGAAGCACTGCCCTATTCTGTGCATCACTTACCTGTGCACGTGGGGTCCTGGAGCAGGCTCCAGGATTCCAATGTGGTCCAGCTCTCATTAGCTCACCATTCACACATGACAAAGGAGGCTGGAAAAGACGGGGCTGGGAATTCCAGCTCCAGTGCAAATAGATTTATCAAGATCACAGTGTCTCAGGGAATGTGTTCTTTAGAAGTGCATCTTGATTTGTGGTAACACGACCAGTGTTTATTCAGGAACATCAAAATGTCACCAGCACAGTGCTGAGGATGTGGCTCGGCTGGTAGGGCATGTGCTTAGCACTCAGGAAGCCCTGGGCTCAGTATTCAGCACTGCATAAGCAGATGGGGTGGGGCACTCCTGTTATCGAGGCACTGGGGAGGTGAAGGAAAGAAGATCATGAGTTCGAAGTGATAATCCTCGACCACATAGAAAGTTCAAAGCTAGCCTGGACTAAAACTCCTGTCAAAAAAGAAAAACGAAAAAGCAGGCATGCCCAGAGGGACCCAGTTTAGCTCTCTTTGGTGCTTTTCTGTTCGTGGGCAACATTTTCAGAAGAGTTAATAGGAGTAAGACAGGGTTAAAAAAAAAAAAAAAAAAAAAAAACTAAGCCTGGGGCTGGGAAATGGTTCTCTGTAAAATTCGATCCACAGAACTAACATTTTTTTAAGCCCAGCTGAATAGTGCATTCCTGAAATTCCAGTTCTAGGTAGCAGACACATTAAGATCCTTAGGGCTCACTGACCAGAAAGTCTAACCAAATCAATAAGATTCAGTTCAATAAGAGAACCTGTCTCAAAAAATAAGGTGTAGAGTGACTATGGAAATCACCCAATATTGAGGTGTAGAGTGACTATGGAAATCACCCAATATTGACTTCTGGACTCTACAGGCACACATGCACATATACCATTCATATATGTGAAATGTAATACACATGGAAACACATTCACACACACACACACAACCCCCAAAAAACAAAACTCAAGCTTTATGGAATAGGCCTGTTATCTAGACACTCAGAAGGTTGAGACAGAAAGATTGCAAATTCTAAGTTTCCCAAGGCTGTAAGTTCAAGGTCAGCCTGGGTAACTTAGTGAATCCCAGTCTCAAAATAAAAAAGTAGATTTAAAGGACTGCAATTGTAGCTCCATAATAGAGCATTTTCCTGGCACATGCGAGGTCTTAGAGTAAACCTCTAGTACACACATGCACACACACACTCACACACACAAGTGCATACACACACATGCACATGCACACACACACACACACAGAGTGAGGAAGAGAAGGGGGAGGAGAGGGGAGGGGGGGAGAAGAGAAAAGGAGGAAAGTATCCTAGTAGTTTTGAATTCACATGTACGTGACTTTGACACCCAGTGGAAATATTTACAGTTGTGAGACACTAAACAAAACCCCTCCCTCCTAGACTCTACTACCCTTCTTGATAACTAGCATTAGTAGTTCTCACACTAATAGTTTTTGAAGGACTCATTGTGTCTCATTTATCTCATAAATATGGTGACTGGACTTATTAAGTGTTCAATTAACAATTGTAAACATTAACCATTACTGTGTGTATTACAAGAAGTAAGTTATTTTGTGAAAGGCAGAGCTGAGCCTTTGATGCGTACTAGGGGCTGAATAACTAGCTATTTTCTCTTCTTCCTCTGTAGCCTTTTATATCCATTGTAGTGATAACACATCAGTTTTTCCTTTCAAGATGTATGAGTTCATTAACCACATATTTTAGAATTTTAAGATGTATCAACTATAAACTTAAACCTTCATCTTAAACAACATCAAAAAATCCCTCTAGTCACAGTCCTGTGGACCTCGGGGTTGATGATAATACCATTACAGCTATAAAAAATAAAAATAAATAAAAATACAAACGAGGCAAATTTTAAGAATTTTTAAAAACAAATTGTTATGTGTGGTGTGTATTGGTGTGCACACCCCAGCACACATGTGGAGGTCTGAGACTAACGTTGTAGAGTTGATTATGTCCTTCACATGGGTTCCAGGAATCAAACTCCTCACCAGGCTTGCATTGGCAGATGACAATGTTTACCTACTGTGCATCTCGTGGTCCCTGGATGCTTTAAACTATCTGTTGGGTGGTTTGTGTATCAAAGATGTATTGTTTGGTGCATAATTAATCTTGAATCTTATTTTTTTATTGTAGGCACTATTGTTTAATGGGTGTTAAATGATCCTTGTATTTTATGATTTACCTTACCCCAATACTTGCTTCCCAATCTTTTCTGCTTTGTTTTTCAGGTGCAAGCTTTGTTTCTCTTGTTGATTTAGCCTTTTAAGTCATTTCTATTTGCCTTGAGTTGAGTTTCTGTATCTAATCACTTCTTTAAATGTACCCTAAGCAATCAGGTTTTTTTTCTTAAACCTTGAGCATTCAGTCTCTAATGTACATATTTACTCCTTTTATGTCATCATATCTATCGTCGCTTTGTTTGTACAGTTCCTTGAAATTTCCATGGCTTTCCTGACTTTTCCATAGTTTCATGTCTGATTAACGCTTTCCAGCGAGGTGTCAAAGTGTACAACTTGTTTCTTCTCTGCCACTTGCGAACGTTGATTTTCCCAACAGCATCCTTTAAGCTGCATTATCACGTGTAACTCATCTCCTAACTTGGTATTGGATAACCAGCTGGTATGCTCTTCCCTGGGGAAGATTACTTCTTCTACTCTCAGCATTCTTTAGTTGCCTGTAGTTCTTTGTGTATGTTTGAGGCCTCGTGGGCTTTCCTCTGTCCACTTTGGCCTATTGATGTTGTCCTTGCTCACCTCATGGTTAGGCTGTTGACTAGACATTACCTGTGCAGCTTCTGACCTTACTCGGATACACAATCTCACAGCAAACTCCCCTATGATCTTTCCTCTAGGTCTTCTTCAGTGTTCCCTGAGCTTATCGTTTTAAGTTCTTTGCAACGTGTCTAGTCCCTGTGGCTTCTGCATGCTGCTTTGCATGACGGGAGAACTTTGTGATCTCAAGGGGTCTGGTACTTTTTCTGGTCCTCATTATAGCTCCAGCAGGAGGTAAAATACATGGTACACACAGCAAACATGTTTTGATTAAAAAAAGGAAGGGTTTTTCTATCATAACCCCTAACTATATTCTATATATTTGTCCTTATCACGCCAGAAACTTGTAGTTCTCACGTGCATCAAGGAAACTGCCCTCTGCAACAGACAGAGGTCATTACAGAAAGCCAACAGCCAATCAATATTCAGAGCTGCAGAGCCCAGTCCCAATAGCTACATCCATAAAATCACTCCCACATCTAAGGCTCAGAGAACACTGAAGAAGACCTAGAGGAAAGATCATAGGGGAGTTTGCTGTGAGATTGTGTCTCCGAGTAAGGTCAGAGCCTACACAGGTAATATCTAGTCAACAGCCTAAGCATGAGGTGAGCAAGGACAACATCAATAGGCAAGCCAAAGTGGACAGAGGAAAGCCCACAAGGCCTCAAATATACACAGAGAACCACAGGCAACTAAAGAATGCTGAGAATAGAAGAAGTAGTCTTCCCCAGGGAAGAGCACACCAACTGGTTATCCAATACCGAATGTTCAGCCTTGAAAACATACATACAAGGAACAGTAAACAGACTGAACAGGTTATATTCAGGAACACGCACATACATACGTATGTATAAATGCATATAATGGCAATTAATGCAAAAAAGCCATGAATTTGAAAGAGAACAAGGAGGGGTATGTGGAAGGGTTTGGAGGGAGGAAGGATAAGGGAGAAATAATGTGTTATCATTTCAAAAAATAAATATAAAAATAGGATTTATCTATAATAAAGGGTTTTCAAATTTTGATGTAACATTTTATTGATTCTTAGAGAATTTTACACATGCATACAGTGTATTTTGATCTTATATTTGACACAGTCCTCATCCTCACTTCTCTCATATCCACTACGTCTCCAAGGTATCATGGGCCATAGCTATGAACAAAACTGATTCTCCTCTAGCAGCTGTGAACTGTAAATAGCTTCTCAGCTAGAAGTAGGGCCTCAAGAGCCCCTTATCACTTTTTAAATTTTTAAATGTTAACTGTGTGTAGTGTATACATGTTTGTGTGTTAAAGCGTGTGCAGATACACTTGCATGTGTGTGCATACCTAATGTACGAGGAAGCTAGAGGCTAACCTCTACCTTTGCTCTATTACCATTGTCTTTCGAGACACGATATCTCATTTGAGCCTGGAGCTCATTGATTGGGCTGGCCATTTAGGTCCAGAGGTACTTTTGTCTCTGCACCCCACCTAAAGATGCAGCAACACTCCTTTCTGGATTTTACATGATTCTAAGCATTCACATACAAGCCCTCAAGCTTAGGAATCAGCCATCTCACTGACAAAGCCATCTTCTCAGCCCAAAGGGGAACTGTCTTTATTCCTCTTGTCTTTCTCCTCATGCTTGGTAAGCACGACCTGTGAGTCAAACCCATGTCGAGTCCATGTTGTTCTTTTCACAGACAGAGTTTTTCACTTGAAGACTGCTTTTGCCCCACATGTGACCTTTTGATCATGTTTACAATTATCCTTCTCCCACAAACCAAAGGCATCCTAGATGTTGTGACCTCTGCTCCTGCTTTTAGTTCAAAATAGATATTCTCATCTGTGAAGAAAAATGTCTACTTAAAGACAAAAATTGTCTCCATAAGACTTGTGAAAGAGTTACAGGGTAAGATTGTACTGGACAACTTCTGTCAACATGGAGTTGGTGCTCCCCCACATACTGAATATTCAATGGGACAGATAACAACTCAGCAGTTATTCTGGGCTGGATACAATGCCAAATGCAGATTTTTATTAAACAAACAAAACAGTCAACAAATGTGAGCTGAGCCCCTTTTGTGTGACAAGTGCTATGTTGAGCTCCAAAGATGTGTAAACGATTCCAAAACCGTACTCCATGTCTTGCATGATACCAACCAACCTGATTGAACTTCACACCCAACTGCCATAAACAAAATGTGCAACTGTGATTTTTTTCATTTCTTTTGAATTTCTAAATAATACATCTGTTGGGGAAGGTCTAATAACATTGCTTCTAAAACCTGATTTCAATGCTGAGATCTGGTTACCACGCCTTCTGAGGAATTCTCTTGATTGGTTAATAAAAGTTGGTGATGGCCAATTAGCTGGGCAGAAAGAGTATAGGAAGGTGGGACTTCCTGAGATTAAAACAGGAAACCTGCATTTTACACAGGGGAATTGCTCTTTCCACTGGGAGACATGGAAGCAGATAGACATGTTTGAGAACTCTGGAAGGTAAAACATGGTGGTTTGGGATTAGGTGATCTGGGTTAATTTAGATTAACTAATTGAGAGTCTGCCCATCTAAGGGCTAAGTATTGAAACATTAAAAGGTCTTGGTGTATTTAATTATTGGGGAAAGGATGGCGGTGGCTTATAGGCCATCAGTCCAAGCAATCCAGGGCCATTGGCCTCCCACTGAGCTCTGATGAATCTCCTGCCAAACTGCGGGCAATTCTACCTGTCTAAAATAACAACTTATATTAGTTAATAGAGTTTAGGTTACAGGTGGTGTAGGCCACCCTTGGTCCAGGGCTTTTTCCCCAGGACAAATCAGGCCAGGCTGCCAGCTAGTATCCCAGCAGGCCGCCAGCTGCTCTGCCAGTCTAATCTTACAGTTTATACTTATTAATAAATACAATTGGTAATTAAATTGCAGCTTCACACTTCAGGTTTGATCAAGGATTTTATCAAGCATAGCTGTGGGGGTTATTTCCTGCATCGTGGGAATCTTAGCAGTGGCCACACCCCTAAAGAAACTGGTTACACTATCCCCCAAGAAGCCATTAACTGTCAATTGCTTCTTAGATAAGAGTGGGTGGGCCCTCCTCATGACCCATCCATGCTGGAACATGAACTTTGCTTGGTTTGAGCATTTATCCACAGCAGCTATGAGTACAGCAGCTGTGTCATGTCCAGAAACCACCATTTCACAGCATTTCTCCAAATCCTCTGACTTAAACATAACAATACACTTTCTGCAATATTCTGTAAGCCTCAGAGCGAAGCTGGGTGCAGTGCAATATAGACGTCCTGTTTAGGACTAAACACTCAGTGGTCACTGAGTCTCAGCTCTTAAGCATCTTTCACACAGGCAGAAGAACAAAGCAGAAAGTTCCAGACATTCTGGAGAGTTCTAAGCCCTTCCCTGAAAATTGAGCAAAGGATATTCTGAGCCGAGTGCTCAGAAACACCATTCTAAGAGACAAATTACCAGTAATCCAGTTAAATTTTAAATAGCATTATCTAAATGAAAAAGATATCTGCGTATGAGATATCCCAGCAAGAATAGGTCCAATTTCCTGCCTGGATGCTAAGTGAGGAATAGACTGTTTAATATCATCTTGATAACATTTTTATAGGTTCATGTTGGCCCATCAGATTGCAATTTGTCACCTGTTCTCTTACAATTTTCTAATTCTTCATCACTTTACAGTGTAAAATAATAGGCCCAGAATTGCAAGGCTTTCGCTTAATAATAGAAAAGATAGAGTGGGAGGGAACTTTGCTTCCCCCATGTTTTCTCCTGGTAGAATAAGAATGGTTGTCAATAATTCACACACAATATGGTATTGAAGTCCTTTTGCTATTCCTGTTGAATTACTTTGTGTAAAATAACACAAAAAATAAGTAAGAAAATTTCTAAAGCTCTCTTTTTCTCTTGCGTCCCACCTTTCCCCAGAGCTCTGGCAGGGTGACAGTGATGAGGGAGGCAAATATTAAGACCCACGGTACAAAGAGATGGGTAGAGGACACAAAGGGGTCTTGGATCAGTGCCCAGCAGCGTGACCCTGAACAACTTCCCAATCTCTCTTTACCTCACCAATAAAATCAGGGCAATATCTCCTGCTCACAAATCTCTAAAACTAACTAGGGTTGAGCTAGTCACTTGCAGAATGGAAAATCCTGCAGTGAACTATAGAATTTTACATTGTTTTCATTATGCTTAATTCTCTGAGGAGGTGAACAAGCCTCAGTGTGTATATGGAGGTCCTAGGACAGCTTTCAGGAGTCTGCTCTCTCCTTCCACCAGGTGGTCCTCAGGGATTGAACTCAGGCCATGAGGCTTGGCAGCAGACACCTTTACCATATGAGCTATCTAGCTTGTCTTTAATGACAGATTTTAATGTCACAGGTGTTGTTATGTTTCTTAACTATCTTTTGCACCCAGAGCTCATGGAAGATGTCATTTCTAGTCTCTTCCCACTGGTTCTGTATCACCAACCAAATAACTGACAGCAATGTTCAAACAATGATGTTGAAGGCAAAAGCCCATCTGACTCTTCATGCTACATGGACCTCCAGCTGTGTATACTCCAACTCTCAACATGAGTTCTATTTTTCTTTTAGGAGACTGGACCTTTTTTTGCCTCCAATTTCACCATGGCAACTGGAATGATGGCATCAGTATTCCATGCTCACTCTCCCCACCTCTTTCATTTCCTGTCTCTTTCTCCTCCTCTTGGTGTTGGGGTACTCAAGTCCCCACCCACTCCTTCTCAACCTTGACTCAGAAAACACTGTGTGTGTATTTATGCAATGCTTGTGTACATATGTGATTATCTATGTGACATATCGTATTCTCTATACTACACATACTAGAATCTGGATCTGAAGCCTAGAACTCTCTGCCAAAGGCCAGACTCATACCTCCCTCCCTTTTCAGCATCTTTTCATGGGAAGCTAATTGCTTTCTAAAATTCAGCATGCCTGAAAGAATTGTTCATCTTCCTTGTAAGCTTTTCTCAGTCCTGTTGACAACAGCCCTCTTTTTAAATTTTTAATGAATTTTAAAAATATTTATTTATGTGTTTGTGTACGTATGCCAGAAGAAGTGTAAGATACCCTGGAGTTGGAATCTTTAGCAGCCAAGCTAGAGACATGGGTGCTGGGGCCCAAACTTGTGTCCCCTGAAAGAAAAGTGCATGCAATCAGCCACTGAGCCATGTCTCTAGACCCAGTGCCCTTCTGACTTGGGATTTCTATTACTGGAGCAGAACACAGTGACCAAAAAGCAAGTTTGGGAAGAAAAGGTTTATTTGGCTTATACTTCCGCATCAGTGAAGCAATTCAGGACTGGGACTAACAAAGGGCAGGAATCTGGAGTCAGGAGCCCATGGAGGAGTACCGCTTACTGTCTTGCTCCTCGTGGCTTGCTTAGTCTCCATTTTTATGGACTTCAGGACCACCAGTCCAGGGATGGAACCACCTGAAATGAGCTGGGCCCTCTCCCATCAATCACTAATTAAGAAAACCCCCTAAACACTAGCCTGCAGCCCAATCTTATGGAGAGATTTTTTTTAATTGAGGCTTCCTCCTCTCAGACGACTTGAGATGACATAAACTCAGATGACTCAAGTTCCACATAATTCTATACAACACTCCTCCCCTTAAGAGTCAGCACAAAACCTAAAGGACATATTAATTCCTCTCTTAGATCCTTAACTCCACTCAAGGTCTATCAGAAATCTCTGTAGGAGCTGCCACCACCATGCACATTGCCAGCACTGAACTTCTCAGACTAGAAACATTCAGCTCTGTAAAGAACAATGAGTTCAGAAGCAACCTCAGCACAGGGAAGTGAATGGTGGTTTGGTGAACTCTAATGAGGCCACCTCAATCATATAATCTATCTTACACCCAACACTTTCAGTTGTATTGTGTCCTGTAGTCCTCAGTTTGGATGTCCAGCCATCATGTATCTGTTTTTAAAAAGGAAAGGGATGATGCACCTGTTTCCTATTCAGCCATCAAAAAGTGAAGGCAGAAGGAAAAGTCAGCTACCAGTGAAAACAACGAGAAAACTCTAATTGGCTTTCTGGCTGTTGTGATCCCAGCACTGTTATCAATAACATGGACAGGAGAGGACCAGCCAAGGGACAGGGGTCCTATATCAGTTCCCAAAATGTCATCTCCTAATTGCTATTGGCTAAGAACCAAGGGCATTCCCCTAATAGCAGTTGGTATTTAGTCAGAAAAATAGCAGAAGAGATTAGTCTTCTGAGGAATCCCCAAAGCTAAATATTAATGTGGGCATGTGTGTCTGTCTAAACATCCCTCTCAGTTAACGGGTCTAATTGCTTTTCTATAATAGTTTGTGCAGCTATCACCTGCATGATTTCTTTTTCTTCCCCCTTAGAGCCATCCAAAGATAAGACTAGAGTAGTAGTTGCCATGTTTATATTGTGCCTAACTCACTTGCTTCTGCTTTACATTTTATTTCTCCTGCAGTACACATTGTCATCCTTATAACAGCATGCACGAGTTCAGCATATGGGCTGCAAATTTTTGCTCTTCAGCTAAAAGAAAATAAGTCAGATTTTTTTTAATGATCGTTATTTTTATTAGTTTTAATTATGTATTATGGTACTCCACCAGCACGATGCTCTTTTCTGGGCACACCTAGTTTATTATGGATATCCAACCCACTAAGGACTTGTAAAAGCATTACTCAAGAGGAAATGGAGATCCCTGAAGCACCATGTCTCTGTTTCCTATTGTCTATCAGGAAGCTTGAAGCTAGGTGCATTGTCCAATCCTATTGGTAGTCTGTTCCTTCCCTTTCTTTCTGCCTAGATTCCTTTGTTCTAGACACTTATGTGCTTTACAGAGAAATCCCATTTCTCTTTTCAAAGTAGATATGCATGAAGAAATGGTTAGATTAGATTAACTCTTAAGCGGGTATAGACCAATAGTCAGAAAACAGAAGCAGAAGGACTGCCGTGAGTGTTGAGGCTAGCCTGGCCTGTACAGTAAGCTCTAGAACAGCCCAAGGTACAAGTCAGATCCTGGCAAAAAAGAAAAGATTAAACAGAAAGCAATATATTCCTAAAGGAGTTGTCTTTATACTTGATTGTAGGGTTTAAATCATAATCTTAAAAAAAAAAAGACAGGAACAATTTACAAAATGCTCAAAATGTTTCAGATAGACCCTTCCTCTCTACACCATCTGACCCCTCTGGCTCCTGAAAGTGTTGGAGTTTTAAGGAGCTGCGCTGGCAGTTGGATATATGAGCCAGGAGGAGGTAAGTCATCTTTTTAGATTCAATGGACACAGAAGGACAGAGTGTTCACATGGACAAACAGAGATGATTCCAGGACCATGTAAAGCCATCTTGGCCCTCTGTCTGCCTCCCACAGGAATGCTAGTTCACTACTGGAATCACTATTAGGATATTTACTTCACTGAAATGGTGTTTCATGTAGCCTAGGCTGGTAGGAAACTCCAGGATGACCCTCCACCTCCTGAATGCTAGCATTATTACAGGCATACACTGCTATGCTCGGTTTCTGAGATGCTGAAGTTTGAACCCAGACCCTGATCCATAGTAGACATTATTCTACCAACTGAACCAAATCTCCAGCCCCTAAAGGCATTTACAGCCTTATCATTATTCTGCTGGCCCTCAGTTGGTGCCTACCTTACAGTGGCAGCTTTCCCCTGCGTATATATCTGGGACTCCGGTGCTTCTTGGAAAACTAAGTTCTGCTAATGGCTGGTGCAGCGCCTGCTTTCCCTCTGCCTTTGTTACATAGATTAGGTTCAATTTTATTTTCAGTGTTTCTGTTGAATATAGAGTGTTTTAATAGCTGTGAAGCTTCACTGAGTTTGAGGAGAGCCTGAGATCTGAGATGCTAAATTGGCTCGGCAACAGTATCTAGCAGAAAATGAGGGTCTTGCATTTAGCCCTCCTTTTCCTCCTTGATAATGAAGAGCTGATGGTTACTGCTAATGTGACTCTTACATCGGGAGCTCTGCAGTGGTCGAGGGTAATTCATCATTAATTAATGGGCCATCTTTTCAACCTGTTCCTGTTTAATCAAAAGAACTGGTGAAGATTGAAGCCCAAGGCTTGGCTGGAAGTTGGGATAATACAAGGACGGAAATTAACTGCTGGTATTTTTCAGAGTGGGGATGATTTTTACCTTGTAAAATAGTGAGGGTGTGAAAGTTGTTTGCAAGGGCTGAGTCCCAGGGGACACTTGGGACCTGTACCCTGTGCTCTAATTGCTACCTTCTCTTAAAACTGTTTTATTAGAATATATTGGTTATACATAATAACGGGTTTCATTGTGATACTTGCACACAAGTACATAGTACATTTCTATCAAGTCCCTTCCGCTATTTGATAGTTATCACCAGTCATCCGCTCACCAATCCTTCCTATTCCCAAGCAGTCCTCCTTCTACTTTCCTGTCTTTTTTGCTAATGACATTGGTTGTTGGTGTTGATTGTCAACTTGATAGAATATAGAGTCACCCTAGAAGATAGGCCTTGGGACCACCCTTTGGGGAATAACTTGACTGCTACTGTGGACAGCACCATCCCTGCCTGGACCCTGGACTGTATAAAAAGAAGGTAAGGAGCTGAATGGCAGCTCTCATTCACTCCTGTCCATTTCCAAGCTCCTGCTGCCTTGGCCTCCCCACCATGATAGACCGTGCCTACACTGTGGGCCAGAACAAGCCCTCTCTCCCTTCCCTTGCTTTTTGTGGCTAATTTTACAATAACAACAGAAAAGTGTCTTTTCTGCTTACAGGAGCCAAGAGGAAGTCTGTTCTTGAGAACAAGGCATAAACCAGGGGTTACATGTAGGGGCTGATAGGTTAATATAAGTTAGATTTAGTGAATACCTAAGTTTCTGATACAGTCTCTTAATTCGGGGCATGAAGATCAACTTTGCTGTGAGCAATTAGCTTATCAGCTTATGGATGAAGTCAGGTGAAATGAGGGGAGTCTCTTTGGACTGAAAAACAAGGTTGAAGCCAGGTGAAACAAGGAAAGACTTTATGACCTGGCATTGCTTTCAACTGCTAAGTGGGCAGAGCCCAAATTAAGCTGAAGCAGGTGGAACAAGGAGTGATCCTATTTAAGGACAAGTGGATGAGCCCAGAGGGCTGCGTGCTAAGGGCCCCCGATATGAGAGAGCTCCGAGAGTCCTGCTGGAGAAAGTTCTGGTAGACCAATGGCCAGATATCCCTGAGGCAGAAGGAAGCTGGTGAGCAGAGAAAGCCTCGGCAAGACAGCAAAAGGCCAAGGACTAAACCCTGTGGCTCAGCTTTTGCCTAGAGGGGTTTGACCTGTCCGAACAGTGGCCTGAACGGAACTGTGGCCAGCTTTAAAGACTGAGGCAGAACGGCAGAGTTGCTGATACGAAGGAAGTAAGGTGGCCTATAGACGCTGAGGTCTCCCAGAGAGAAGAAAGCCTCAAGCCTTATTTAAAGTGAGACTTCGATAGCCAATTTACCCTGACGAACCTGCGTCTGAGCTATTCCAGAAAAAGGACTGCTAAGTGCGTTAAAGAGTCTACCCCCAGACTGGTTTCCTGACGACTGAGGACCTGCCCCAGAGACTGTATCATTCTAAAAGGGTATGAAAGTAGTTGTTATGATTATCAATAGGTTTAGTGGATAGGTTAAAGGGGTTGTAGGAATTTATAGGATTAATAGTTAAGAAATTGTTGGTGTTTGTTATAAGTGAATTTAGTAATAAATAAATAAGTGTTAAATAATAACTTAAAAGTTCGGTTACAGTTACATCTCCCTCTCCCCTATCAGGAATTACTCATAAATTCCCAGGGAGGTTGTAGGGCTAATCTCTGTCTTTAGCGATGTTTATTAAATTAATTAGCATTCATATTTTGATTCCTTTTTTGTGGGACCCATATTACTGGACATTATATGCTGATGTCTCACTTTTCAGAGAGGTTTTTATTGAAATGACATACATAACATAAAATGGCCCATGTTCACCATTTTCAAAGGTATATTTCAGTGGCATTATGGGCATTCACACTCGTGCAGCCCTCACCATATCTCTCAAGAACCTTCTCATCATTGTGGGCTATTGCCAGTGCTCTTGGCTTCCCCCTTCTCCACCCTGCCATTCAGAACCTGTTGCTGAAGATACTCTCTACTTAAGACACATAGAGAAGTCAATTTGGTACTGGTTTGTAAGTGTTATCAACACTGACTAACTTTCATAATGCTGGAAGGTGTTATACAAGCTACTTGGAAGAGAAAAAAAACCTAACCCAGCTCTGAACTTCATGAATTAAAATGACAACTGGCCTGACAAGACAAACCCACTGATGTAATAGCGGCACAAATGCCATGGGAGTAACCAACCACTTTCTGATCTACATACACCCTGCTCCATGAAATAAAACCCATACCTGACACGATTATTGGGGCCCAAAACCTATGACTAGATAGTTCATAGGCCCTAGAAAAGAACCTACTACTACTACTATTTTACTAAACAGACGTGATACTAAACATACTCCTAACCCGTTAATGCTATGCCAAATGATTAATGCATTTCTAAATCCTCACTAGAGAAACTGTCTTTTTGGAGTCAATGGAAGTTAATACAGAGAGTTCCAATTTGTCAATGTGAGAGTGTTCAACCCTAAACTGGATATTGATATAACACCCCTTACTGAAAAGCCAGAGACTCTTCATAAAAGAAGGAGTAGGAAGACTGAAAAAGCCAGAGGAGGTAGATGGCTTCAAGGAAACAGTGTTTTCTGTCTGTTACAAGGCAATAATTTACAAAGACTGTGACAGCATTTACAAGATATGATCAAGTGCATGCCATACAAGATCCCAGCATGGATGGGAGAGGGGTGAGCGTGAGGTCCCACTCCTAGATAAGGAGGTTTTGAGAACTGAAAGCTGAGTTTGACTACCTATTACACTGGCTATTAACTAGGTGTGCTTTAGATAAGTTATTCTAATTCTCCAAGATTAGTTTCTTCAATATAAAATGGGTAAAGTAAGGACTTCCATGTAGGATTACCATAAGGATTGTGTATAATAAAATTCTTTGCATACATTAAGTGTTGGCTGAGTGATTACTTCCTTTAAAACCTAAATTTTAGTTTCCTGACTTCATGATGAAAGAATTAACACTTACTAGTAGTTGACTGTTAGTAATGATGAAAAATGTGGAAAAATATCAACATCTGAGAAGATGTCAATATTAAGTATTTGTTTTGTTGGCATGAGTCATTTGAACAGAGCTTTGTTTTACACCTTCAGAAGCAGCCTTTAAGTTATTTTGCTATGTATTTTGAGAATGCATCACTAACAATTTTATCCCCTTCCTGGGAATCTCAAAATATTTATATTAATCCTTGAGAATTTTATACAATGCATTTTGATCACATTCACCTATTCCCACAACTCATTCCAGATACACACCTCTCTTCTCCACTCACCCCATTGTATATCCTTTACTTTTATGTTTTTAAAAATATTTATTTTTAATCTATGTGTATGAGTCTTTTGCCTGATTGCATATAAATAGACCACCTATTCACAGTCGCCACAGAGGCCAGAAGACAGTGTCGGATCTCCTGGTGCTGGAGCTACAGCAAGTTATGAGCTACTGTTGAGGAGCTAGGAGCCCATATGTTCTCTAAAAATAAACAAAAATAAATCCAGTTCCAATCTATTCTGCCCATACACACTTGGGCATGTGACTCTCTGCTGATACAAGGTCAGCCTACCATGAGGCCATGCCCCTAATGAAGACTGACTCTGTCTCCCAGTAGCTGTCAGTTTATAGTAGCTCCTCAGCTAGAGGTGAGACTTCACGCTTACTCACCATTCCATGCAGGGACTTTGTCTGGCTTGGACTTGGACAGGTCTTAAGCATGCTGGCACATCTCTGTGAGTTCTCCTGTGCACTGTCCTGTTGTGTCTGGAAAGCTTTCCTTGTAGCCATCTGCCATCTTTTACTCTTACAGTCTTTCTGCCTCCCTCTTCTACGATGGAACTTGAGCATTGAGAGGGAGAGGTGTGATATAGACATTTTGTTTAATGATGAGGATCCCATAGTTCCTTATTCTTCACACATCGACAAGTTGGGGGGTCTCTGTGCTGATCACCACCTAATGTGAGAGGCTTTTCTGATGAGAGCTGAGAAATGCACCAATCTATGGCCATGCCAAAAAGTATGTTTAATACGTGTTCATTTAGCAGAATAATAGGAGTAGATTCTCCCTTGAAGCCTGTGATCTATGTAGTCATAGGTTCTTGGCCCCAGTAACGTGCCAGGTATAGGTTTTATCTAATGGAGTGGGCCTAAGATCTATTCAGAAAGTGGTTGGTTGTTACCATAATATTTGTGACACTGTTGTGCCAACAGATGTGTTTCTCCTGGTGTTATTGTAGCTCAGAGTTCACAGATGGTTAAGAGTGATGACTACTTTTCTCTTCCAGTAGTATGCATAGTACCTTCCAGCACTATGAAAGCTAGCCATAAGGATGAAGCTTCCTAGGCAGTACAAGTTTGATTTCTCTATGCTCTATGATTCAAGTATATGGTATCTTCTGCAACTGGTTCTTACCATGAAGTTCTGGGAGGTAACCAAGAATACTGGTGATAGCATATAATGTCTAGGGTTTTGTGGGAAACTTACTTACTAACAATCTCAAAATAAGTAACCCATCTCTGACATTGGACTAATATCTAATAGGGACTGTGGTATCTAATAGGGGCAAGGTTGTTCTGTTCGGGGATAGTCCCATTTTAACTAATTTTATACATGCATTTGTGCATATTTTAGGAAACTTCTACAGTAGTAGGCAGGATTCCATATAATTTTTAAAAGGGTCTTTATTATTAGTTATCCTTTTCATATTCTATCCTCTACCCTGCCTTCCCCTCATCACATTTAACCCTCCTTATTACACTGTTCTTCTTTAAGCCTTTATATTAGTGTGTTCTATCTCCACTCCTATATGGTTAAATGAAACACAGATATTAAAAAAATTCAAAGCCAGCATTTACATTGGAGAGAAAAACATGCCAAGTTGTTTTTCTGTGTCTTTATTGCCTCATTCCAAATGATTGGTTTCATCTTTGTCCATTGACCTGCAAAGTTCCTCATTCTCCCAAAAGCTAAATAATATTCCACTGCGAAAAAGTACTGTATGTTCATTATTCATTCATCAGTTTATAGATGTCTAGGCTGTTCCCATTTTCTTGCTATTGTGACTAGAGAAGCAATGAACATTGATGAAACACATATCTCTGTATACGGAGTCCTTTGGTATATGATCAAAGGCGGTACAGCTGGATCATGTGGCACATCTATTTCTACCCTTTCAAGGAACCTCTAAACTAATGTCCAGAGTGGCTCCACCAGTTCACATTATGGCCAGCAGTGAGTAAGCATTCTCTTTTGCTATATCCACAGCAACATTTATAGTCATTTTTTTTCTATCTTAGCCATTCTGGCTAGAGGAAAATAAAATTTTGTGCATGTAGCTTTACAGTTTGAACAGCAGCATTTTCTGAAGATGCTGTCTTTTGTAGTTGGCTTCTTTATCAAAAATGAGGAGGCTATCGGTGTGTGACTTACATGTGTGTCCTCAATTCTGTTCCACTGATCAGTGAGTCCGACTGTATGTCAATACCATGATGCTTTTATCACGATAGCTCTACAGTGGTATTTGAAATCTGTGATGGTGATACTTTAAATGGTGATGGTCAACTTGAAACAACCTAGAATCACTGAAGAAGAGAGTCTCAATGAGGGGCTCTCTACACTGAATTGGCCTGTCTTGGCTAAATTAACTGCGGTCTACTGACTGAGGCATTGTTCACTATAGAACAAGAGAAAGCCAGCTGAAACACAAGCAGGAACCATGGAGTCATCTTTCTTTGATCTTGACTGTGGGTGTAATGTGACAAGCTGTTTGAGGCTTGGGCCTTGACTTCTTCATAGTCACCTGGGGCTGTAGGCTGAAATAAACTCCTTTCCCCATTAAGTTAGGATTTTGTCAGGTAGTCTATCACAACAACAGAATTGAATCTAGGATACCAGTGAGTAATTTTGGTCATAATGAAGTCCTGGAGAAGACAATTGTATAAGAGTAAAGAACACATCACTAGTTCCTAGAGAAAAAATTGAGGGAGCAGGTAGGCTAGGAGATATGTGTGCAAATTTGGGGGTATGTGATTTGCTACCAGTTACATCACTGTGAGCATTTTGCAGAACTCATATAACTATACACGAGAGACGAATTTTACTGTGTGTATGAGAATGAGGACTGGGATGAGATTTCTGTTATTAAGGGGCTTGCCTTGTAAGCATAAGGACCTAAGCTGATCCCCAGAATCTATTTTGAATGACATTCATTTGTGATCCCAGCACTGAAGGAACCCTGGGGCTCACTGAATAGTCAGCCCTATCTGAACCAGTAGAGTTCCAGGTCAGTGAGACATGTTCACCCCTACACACACACACACACACACACACACACACACACACACACACATCAAAATGAACAAAATTATCCTGTTGAGTTTCAAAAGGTTGAACATCCAAAATCTGGAACTCACTGGACATGTTCCTTCACATCTAACCTACATACAATATTCCTATCTCGGCAATGTACCCTTCACTCCAATACCTATGAAAATTTGAGGAAAACTCCACAATTCTGTGCTACCACCCAGATACACGACTGTAAAGATCATATTCCATTTATGAGATCCCAGCACTTGATATTTTGTGAGGCACAGTTCATTAAATGGTTGCCAATCTTTTATATCCACAAACTACTAAACATGATTGGTGACCCCAATGGCTACGATTTGTCAACACCTCTTTCTGGTGTCTTCACTTCATTTTAACTATCGCATGTTTTTCATTATAAATGGCTGGCTAAGCAACCTATAGCCTCAGTAACTCAATTCTCTTTTCTAGTAATGGGTTCCCTGATGGTTATAATATAACAACAACCATGCCAGAGATAAATATTTCATAAGGAATCCATTGTTATTTATTTATCACTTGCAACATGTGTTCCAAAAGCATTGCAGAATATTTATTAAACATTTATAGATAATTTTATGCTACCACTAGCATGTGATATAAATACATTATTAATTCTCTTG
The DNA here is from genome assembly GCA_907164525.1 of Lophiomys imhausi. Lineage (NCBI taxonomy): Eukaryota > Metazoa > Chordata > Mammalia > Rodentia > Muridae > Lophiomys > Lophiomys imhausi. The sequence continues at coordinate 75,075 of CAJQZJ010001217.1, forward strand.
AATTGTTGATATATTGAGCCCAAACAAAGCTGCTCCAACTGGGGATCTTGCCAATAAAGTGACTAGGGGAGGAGTTTGTTGCCTGCATTTGAAAGTTTCAGAAATACCATGTGGCTAGCTCAGATTCATCTTATTTCTATTGGAGGTTCCATAAATCTCTGAGCCATCCAGAACAGACACTGGTGAGGGTTGGATTATTAGAGAAATTCCTGGTTCTAATGGACCACTTCTTAGTAGCTACTACTTTGGAAGCTGCCTGCAGTTATGCATTCAAATATCAGCTTCCAGTTCATATCAGATATCCAGCAGTCTAGGTGTTGAGGTCCATCCTCAACACAAGCCTTCAGTCTGGGCCTGGGCTTCACTTAAATCACTTCTCTTTGATCTGGATCACACTACTGCCAGAGCATCAGTGCAGTGACTGTGGTCTGGTTCTGTTATCAGGCAGGGCTGTTTGAATCTCCAAAGCCAATGTCCAAGTCTCTGGAGATGGCTCACTCCAATGGATCTTGCTTTTCTCCTCCCTTCTTGCCAAATAGGAGAACTTCTTTCCTGGCCTGTCACTGTGCATACTGGAAATGAGCTATTATTAATCATGTCTGATCTCTCTTGTCTGCTGTTGTGGTTGAGATCCATATTTCTCCTTTTATAGTGTCCTACTTTGGCACATTTCTTATCCTCAACAAAAACAAGTCAACTTAGAGAACAGAACAGACACTCCATCTCCACCCTCAGACTGTAGAATGGCTCAACTTTACCATGCAACCTGCAAATGAGCCAGCTAGACTTGCACTCCGGTTAATTTCTGACACTGGGTGATATTGACATTAACTAGGTACCTTTGAAGACTAAGAATCAATATGCTCATCAAAGGTTTAAATGGACTGACAGCCTTTGATCACATCCATGGTCCTGTGCATACCAGATGGGAATCCTTCCATCCCTCCTGCAGATTATCACTTTAAAGATGTTAAATGCTATAGAGAAAAGAGTAATGCCAATGTGGGTTTTTAGAGCAACATATGAAGATCAAAACAAATTTAGTGAGATCTCTAAGGATTCAAAAAGAGACACCCTTTTCTAGATGCAGCCATCTTCAACTGAACAGATCTCGACTCCTAGGTTCATACCCACCAATCACATCTTATGTTGTACAGTGAGCAGCCAAAGTCAAGATTCTCCAGGCAACAGCAATAAAAGGTGTTAATGTCAAAAGCATGGCGGTTTGGCCAAACCCTGACACACAGTGAGATTATTGCCTTATGAAGACACATGCACTTCACATCCACTACAATGTTGTTCACAATATGGAATTAACCAGTGTGTATCTACTGTTAGTATTTGGCCTGCACAGATGGAAAGGTATCCTGAGACTCGTGAGCCCAGGAACCACACAGCTCTTTTATGTGGGACAATGTCCCAGTGAAAGGACATCCTGAGGCACGGGAGCCCACAATTCAGAGAGGAGGCTTCCTCAGCAGAGACGTTGCTGCTCATAGGGGAGAGTTTCCTCATTTTCAGCTGAGATGTGGAGCACTGGGACCTGAGCCCCTCTCCTCCTCTTCTTCTTTCTATTCTCCTCCTCCTCCTCCTCCTCCTCTTCCTCCTCCTCCTCCTTCTTCATTGCTTCTTGGCTTCTTTGCTTCTTCTCGATGAAAGAGTCTCAGCAGACAGCAAATTTCATAAGAGATTTATTCAAGGGTCTGGGGTGAGGAGGGACAAATCCATGGTGTGGGTCCCCTGTTCCCAGGAGAGGGCAGCAGTAAATTGAGGAAAGTGCGGGACTTATATAGGGTTTCATGGGGGTGGAGCTTTCTAGGGCAGGAATTTCCAGAGTGATGATTGGTGGACTTTCAAGTCCTGGGCTTGGAGAGCTCAGGGATTGGCGGGTTTTCCTATGCTGGGATTGGTGGGTTTCCCTGTTCTGGAATTGGTTGGTCTTTTGTCCAGATTTTTCACCTTAAATTAGCATAATCTGGGATGAGTCCGATTGAAGGCCTGAAGATGACCTTTGTGATAGTTACAGAAGCTGGAAATGTTATGACAGAGAGAGGTCTGGTTGTGGGGTGTGTGTGGGGGGGGGGGGGGGGAGGCTAGCTGCCAGAGCTCCTCAGGAGGGTATCTGGCCACTTTCCCGCCCTGAGGGTTTACAAAGATTACAAAGTTGCCAAAATTACAAAGGAAGTCCATGGCAGGGAAGTCTTTCCCTGCAGCAGGAATAGCAGACAGAGACTGAAGGGGAGGTGCTTCCTCTGCAGACAGCTCCCTTGGCAGCCGTAGACTGAGGCAGGAAAGATATTGTCTTGGTGGACAGCTCCTGAGGCAGAGGGCTGAGGCAGGACAGAGGTCATCACTGTGGACAGCTAGCTCCCTAGTCCCCAGCAGGCTGATGTAGGACAGCTCCCAAGTCAGAAGCACTACATTCTGACAGGAGTGCCAGGCACTGCCATTTTGAGTGCTCCAGCCCCACAGGCTGGGGTGCGGAAGGGGGCGCTGACAGCTCTGGCAGCATGCTTTCGCAGCATCCTGCTCAGGGACTGTACCAACACTTCTGGGTGAGGTGGCAGTGGTGGACCACTTTGATCTGCTGCAGCTGCTTTGATCATGGCTGCATTGGGACTACACAAACTCTAACTTCTAGCCTATCTGATCAGCTCAGCGTCTCCTGGCTCAACTGTTGCCAACTGTCTTCTCTGACCTACTCTTCTGCCAACCTGGACCCCACTACAGTCCTACTCCATCTCCCTCAGCTTCTGCTGCATTGAGACCACATCTATGGATCAGCATGTACTTAAAGAAACAAGCATCATTATCTATCAACTTCAGTTCCTATCTAACTACCTATATAACTCTCTATGGCAGAGCCATATCTATACCTGTATGTCTAAGTGACATGTATACATTTATAAATGTTACTCATCTTTTAACACGAGAGATTTTATCATTTGTCACAGCATGAATAAATTTGAAGAACATTAAACCATGAAATAGACTCTGAAGAGATGGGTCAGAGGTTAATAGTCCAAACTGCTCTTCCTGAGAACTAAAGTTTAGTTCCTGGCATCCATGTCAGGCAGCACACAACCACCTGTAAATCCGGATCTGAAAGAATCTGACACACTCCTACGGTCTCTACTGGTACAGCACTCACATGCTCAAACCCAAGGAAACACACAGGTAAAAAATTAAACATAAATTAAAAAAAGAAGACAAGAATAAAAAGTAAACACTGACTATATGAGCTCATGTATATGAAATCTTAAGATGAAAATAAAACATAAAATACAAAATCTGTATCTGCCAGTATCTCTGCAATTATGTGTGTAAGCAAATATACCTGTATCTGTGTGTCTGTGTGGTATAGATAGATGCTATTCAGCATTTATAGAAAGATTTTATTTTTAAATTTTTATTTGTGTTTGTGTGTATGAGAGAGAGAGAGAGAAGCTATCCCACAAGTGTGTAGGTGCCTATGGAGCTCAGAAAAGGGCTTTGGATCCCATGAAGCTGGAATTACAGGCAGTTATAAGCTGCCCAGTGTGGGTTCTAGGAACTGAACTCAAGTCTTCTGGAAAAGCAACCATTAAAGATCTGTCTAGCCCATTATTCAGCTTTTAACATCAGAGACCCTATAATATTGGTCAGCACATAAATGAATCCAAAGGAGGTAGGCCAGGAAAAGAGAGGGAATACTAGGTAAGTTCAGTTACATGCAGAATCCTTCAAATAAAAACTCAAATGCATAGAAGAAAAATCCATAAAACATTGGTTTCCAGGAATGAGGAAGGAGAGGAACTAGGAGAGTGAGGATCAAAGGACATGGTCATCCATAAGTGGGTTGAAGAAGTGTAGAGACCTAGCAAACAACATAGAGACTAGTCTTAGTTTCTTGTACTTGGGGATTTTTCTGAAATAATATGTGTTAGGAGTAGGAGAGATGCTCAGTGTACAAAGCATTTGCTGCACAAGTAGGAGGACCAGATTTTGGATCCCCAACTTCCACACAAAAACACCATGTGCATGGTGCTCATGGTACACAACAATCCCCATACTCAAGGAGGGCAGCTCCATAAAGCAAACTGGGTGGCTGCTGGACAAAGCAAACTGGTGAGCTGAAGGTTCACCAGTAGACAATGCCTCAGTTACTACAGAAGAGGGTGATCTAGAAAACATCTGATGTCCGCGTGTCTGGCTTCTTCTTCTTCTTCTTCTTCTTCTTCTTCTTCTTCTTCTTCTTCTTCTTCTTCTTCTTCTTCTTCCTCTTCTTCTCCTTTCTTTCTTTCTTTCTCTCTCTCTCTGTCTCTCTCTCTCTCAAAAGGATACAGTGATGTATTCTTGTCATATACACTGCTGAGGGTGGACATACTCATATGTTCACCTGTGCTCACCGTGTTGCTATATGTAGATCAAAATATCATGATAAATACATTAAGTATGTGCAAATGGGTTAAAAAAAAAACCAGAACACTCTGGAAGTTTGATTGGATTGTACTTCATTGCTCCAGCATATCATGAGTACTTAGAGGAATACCAGGTAGAAAATCCCCAGGGACTTTTATCTAAAGCATATGTTTGGCTACCAACCCATAACAGTGGATTCTGGGTAAATACAGCTAGGATTTTAAACTTTCTCTGTGCTAGGAGGTCAGGCTAAACAGAAAAACACTTTTACAAAGTTATCATCATGGGTTCTTCAAAGCTTGTCAACTTGGCTGTTTTGTTGTTGTTGTTTTATCTGCATTATATATATGTCTTCTCGTTTCAGGGCCCTGATCACAGAGACGAGTTAATTAAGACTTGGCCCAAGAACAACTTAATTGCTTAGAATTAGAATGTGAGGAGACAGGTAAGAAGTGACTCATGCCTAATTCATTCCTCACACCTCTGGCTGAGTGACCGTCAAACTGAGGGACTGATGGGTGCTATTTAATCATTTTCTGCTTCATTTTTTTAAATCAGTGTATGGTGCCAAGAATATGGCATTTTAAATACTCATTAGTGCTATCCTCTGGGGTTTATGATAGTAGTTATTAAAGAATGAAGTCTCAGGAGACAGAATGATACCACGGTCGCTAACAATGACAGAAGTTCAGGTGTATCAACCCCCGTCACTTACAGAGGAATTGAATGGCTAAATTAGCTTTCAAAGTCTTAAACTGTACATGGTAAAGCCCACAAATGTCATGTGGTACATTCTCTGCAGGTTAAATTTAGGTTTTCCCTGCTCCTGCTGCCAATTTGAAAGGAAGGAAAATGTCAGCGGGCATGAATTGAATGGGAGGGTAGGAGGCTGCCGGCGTGGGACCCACCAACGTTGACATTCAACTGCCAAGGCTTGGAACAGTGCAGCCTGTCTCCAGAACTTCCCAGGTTGCTCATTAGGTCTCCAGTTTGCTCCATCATGGGGTCATTTGCTCCAGGTGATTTGCCTGGCTGGGTGTTTCTAACCATCCATTTGCCTCCATGCTAATTGAGTGTGTTTGGATGCAGCCAACAGCCTGCAAGGTTGGCACTGGAAAAAGCAAGATAAGAAAGAAATGCTCCTAAGCCTTCAGTCTATAGGGCTGATATAAAGAATGTGAGAAGTAACTGATTCCCTAAGGAGAATGAGAAGGAAGATCACAGATAGAGAACATGCTACATTCCAATTATGTATCCTATGAAGTCATCCCCAATAAAAAACCAGGGTGATGTTTGAATTTGAGTGATTAGTTAAAGAGCATCCCATCTTTCCTGCATGAAGAAATTAGGGGTCTTGGCTCTATTCCCCGCATAAAGTGAAGCTGAGAGGTAGTCTTTGATCAATTATGACTATGCTTGGTTACATTTAAAAGATAAGCAAGAAGTAAGGGTCTTAAATGAAGTCATGCTTTCATTTGACTTTCACATTAACAATGGAGTTTAGGGAGCAAAGGTCATGCCTTAGTGGGAAAAGTGCTTGTTACACAAGCATGCAGACATGAGTTCAGATCTCCTACCCCCATATAAAAGCTGGATTTGGTAGCATGCACCTGTAACCTTAGTGCTTAGGTGGAGACAGGCAGGTCCCAGGTGCTCTCTTACGAGGCAGTCTACTCCAAGCACTGAGCTCCAGGTTCAATGAGAGACCTTGTCTCAAAAAAGTAATGTGGTGAGCGATTAAGGAAGAAAACTAAAATCAACCTCTATTGATGGTACGTGTGTATACCTCCACGTGTGTGCACACAGGCGAGTCATCTTGGGACAGGAACACGAGCAAACCTGTGTGATGCTGGGCAGTACATGTGAGTTCTCCATGGCTCTATTCCCTCAGCCACAAAATTATTTTCTCTGCCTGTCACTACAGGGAAGGGTCTTCCAGGCAACAAATGGAGAAGCAGAATGCCAAGTAGATGCCAGGGACTTATTGACACGGTCACAATTAACCCAGGTGTGGGCATGCGTGCGTGCCTGCCTGCCTGGCTGTGTGCATGTGTCCACATGCACATGTGTGGAGACCAGCGTCAAGCATTGTTTCTCAGGAACTATCTACATTAGCTATTTTAAAATCTTTTTTCTTTATATTTATTTTACTTTATCTGTATGGTGTTTTGCCAGCCTGTATGTTTGTGTACCATATACCTGCAGTGTCCACGGAAGGCAGAAGAAGGTGTCAGATCCTCAAAAACTAGAGATACAGACTTGTTAGCCTCTGTGTAGATATTGAAAAACAACCCTGTGTTCTAATGCAAGAAAAACGAGTGCTCTTAATCTCTGAGCCATCTCTCCAGGCTTAGTTTTAGGGACAGAATTTCTCCCTGGGACTTGGTGCTCGCTGAAGTAACTAGCTTCAAGAATGTGCCTTTCTCCAGCCCCCACCCCACCCCCACACAGTGCTAGAATTAAACGCCCACATCAGCATGCTCAATTATCTTTTCAAATTAAAAAATTATGTGTATATGATCAGGAAAATTGTGCACATGAGTTCAGTTGTCTGGTGATGCCAGCAGAGGGGTTTCGATTGCCTGGGGCTGGAGTTACCTGTGCTTGTGATTCACCCAACATGAGTGCTGGAAACTGAAATCGGGCTTTTAACCACTGAGCCATCTCTCTAGTCCCATCAGCCAGGCTTTTTGTGTTTGTCTTTTGGTTTTGTTTGCTGTTTGGTCATTTTTTTTTTATGTGGGTGTTGGAGATTGAACTAGAGTCCTCATATTTGCATAGAAAAGCACTTTACCAACTGAGTTACCTTCCCAGGCTCAGGCACTTGCATTCTTTTTTTTTTAATTATTTTTTATTTCTTCAAATTACATCTCAATCACAATCCCCTCCCTACTCCCCCCTCCTGTCCCACCCTTCCTCTTCTCCTCAACCCCCTATCCTCTACCCTTTTTTTTTTTTAGTTTAAGGTATATCTTTTCCCCCCAACAGCTCCCCCTTTCAGTCCAACAAATGGTTCTTTCTCTTATAACAATAAATACAATACAAAACAACAGAAATAAATAGGCCACAATTATGAGAGTTATATGGCTTAGCACACATTCCCAATGTCCAGTCCATATGTATGTGGCACCTGACTTTAACATTCTACTATCTAACCATCTCCATGAGTTTAAAGTTCTATATCTAATTCAGCTTTCAATCAAACTTGCATCACGATTTCAAAAACATCTTCTTAGATCCAGAATGCCCTCTTGATTCCTAAACAACTCAAAATTTAACTATGAGACTCTAGCTATCTATTCTTCAACCACCTCAGAGACCTGAGGGCAATCTGGCTGCAACATCTGTCACCCCACTGATCACCAGGGTTGATTCAGCTGATCTGGCTGGCTAGGCAGGTGTCCCCTTCCTCCCTCAGCACTCCATGTGTGTCCCTCCTGAAGCTGTGCCCTCGGTCTAAGAGGATGACCTTCCTGGAATAGAGGAGGACTGGTCTTCGGCCAAGAGTATACGAGTAGCTGCGATCCCCTGCTAGAACCTCCAAATAAGCTCTCAAGGCATTTGAATTCTTTAAAACACAACTTCAAAAATCCTTTGCTACTTGGAGAACTATCATTCATAGTTATTTGTTGCAGTGATAGCTCCTCCCAAGTACACCATACTTTGTAACTCATAAATCAGTTTTATGGACAGATTCCCGTGCATGCACACACTCCCTGGGAGCACCAATGAGGAGGAGCACCAATGAGGTGGAGCACCAATGAGGAGGAGCACCAATGAGGAGGAGCACCAATGAGGAGGAGTACCAATGAGGAGGAGCACCAATGAGGAGGAGTACCAATGAGGTGGAGCACCAATGAGGAGGAACACCAATGAGGAAAAGTACCATTCTCCCAAATGTACTGGTGATAAAGCTGAACCAGGACAGAGCTAAATGGACATTCAAAGTCACACAAACTTGTGACAGTAGTTTCACCATCAGAGCAAGACGATGGCTTTTCTAATGTGACAGGGTAGACAGCTCAGTCACTTGCTGTACAGGCTGAGGGCACTCAGGCTCATCCCATGGGACCCATGTACAGAAGCAGGTTGTGGTCACTTCTGTTTGTGATCTCAGTGTAGAAGGGCAGAGACACACAGATGCCTGTGTCTTGATGGCCAGCCAGCCTAGCCCACCTGGTGAACTCCAGGCCAGTGAGAGACCTTGTCTCACTAGACAGGGTGACAGTGCCTGAGCAATGACACTCCAAGTTGACCTCTGGCCTCCACGTGTGAACATACCACACACATGGGAATATACACACATGCATGAAAACACAAACACACACACACACACACACACACACACACACACACACACACCTGAGCATATGCAAATAGGTAAAGCTAAGAAATAAAATGAAAGTGATGGTTGCCTGAATTTGGGCCTCAGATGGGCACCTGTAGCCTTATAGATGTGATGTCAGGACCTGCAGACCCACAGGCCTCTGAATCTAGGCCTGTCCAAGTTGAACTCCATCTTACCCCCCATATCCTCCACCTGGGATTCCTACCTTGGCAGCTGGACTACCTTCAGTCTCAGCTAAGCCAGACATCCAGAAGTCAGCCTGATAACCCAGGACCTCCACACGCATGCCCCACCTGTCTCCTGTCTCCACAAGTAGAGTTCTTTCTATTTGCTGGCTCTGGGTCTTCACAAAACTCGAAATGATAGTGTCTCAAATGGGCTTTCTCTAATTTTTTTTATCTTTTCCTCATCTCTAAACACCATATAATGGTCGAATATACAGTTAGTTTTCTTGTTCCCCTGAGTGGCTCAAAACTGGGAGAGGCTCCCTGACCTGACCCCTGCTTGCTGCAGGAGCCCCACATTTCCAAGTCTCTTACACAGACTTCCTGTGTAAAAAGGAACCTAAATTTTAAAATTGCTGTACCTAGACTTCTAAATCTGCTTTTTATTTCATTGTATGCTTTAAACAATTTTTACTACATTTATTTATGGGTGTGGAAAGGTGTATGATGGGTGGGTGGCCATGCTAAGGTACCGTGGCACATGTGTAGAAGTCAGAAGACAATGTTTGAGAGTTCATGCTCTGCTTTCTTCCATGTGGGCTTGAGATTGAACTTACGTCAACACATGTGGCGGCAGCTGCCTTTACCACTGAGCCTTTCCTTGTGACTTTGTGTCTCATGTTGTTAAGGCTGAGTGACTTTTGTCACTGTGAAAAGCAGTGGGTTTCATAATGAGATTTTCATTCAAGCATGTCACTGCTCTGGCCACGTTCACCTCCCCTTGCTTTTTCCTGTCCCTATCTCCCTGCCCCTTGCCCTATTCCTTTTTCCAAACTCTCTTCCTTCTACTTCCATTCCCTGTAATGGAAGTGCATGTAAGTGAATTAAAATATACATCCTACATATGAGAGAAAATAGGCAACATTTGTATCTCCAAGTCTAGATTATTTCCCTTAAAGTTTGATGATCTCCACAGCTCTATGTGTTTTCCTGCAAATGGCATCATTTCACTCTACATGACTGAGTGAAACTTCATGTATGTTTCATGTTCTCCTCACCCATCTGCTGATGGGCATCTAGACTGAGTCCACATCTTGGTTGTTGTGAACAATGCGCCAATCATCATGGATAAGCTGGTGTCTCTGTGATGTGTTGGCATGCTCCTGCAGGAATATAACCAGGAGTGGTACAGCTGGGTCATAGGAAATTTCTAGTTTTAGCTTTTAGAGCAGCCACCATACCTGATTTCTCCGGGGCTCTCCTCAGTTCACACAGTCTCACCAACAGTGTATAAAGCTCTCCAGTTCCTTACTAAAATTTTCTACTGGTTTTCTTAAATTAAGCTTAGATGAGACAGAGCCTCCATTTAAAAAGATGAGGTACCTGTTCCTGCTTTGCCTGACTCTTTATCCTTCAAATCTTCCAGTGTATGCCCTGTTTCTGGACTCTGTGCCTCAGGTTGAGCCGGACAACCCAGTGTCTCCCTGAACATCCGATGCTCTTCTGCTTCCTGCTAAGAATACATTGAAGCATCACTTCCTGTGTGTTTCTTTGTCATCCCTCTCTGTCGACTGTATTCCAGGTCAAGAACAGCAGCTTATTGAGCTCCGCTCTATGCTGGGGACTGTTCTGGGATTCTGAGATGTGTGGCCAGTCCTTCTAGGAATCCCATCCCACACTCTCTTGTCACCCTTCATGAATATTAGGTTAATGAGATCTCACAGCTAGTGCCAAAGCTGAGATTTGGATAGAAAGCAATTGGTTCCATAAAATTCAATATTTCATTTCTTTTATTTCATCTCCCCCCAACCCCATGTGTGTGTGTGTGTGTGTGTGTGTGTGTGTGTGTGTGTCTGTGTGTGTGTGATAATGTGTATGTGCACGTTTTTATATGTGTGTGTATACACATGGAGGGCCACACATATGTACATGTGTGTTTAGAAGCCTAAGGTTGATGCCAGGAATCATCCTCAGTAGCCCTTCCACTTTATCCACTGCGTCTCTCAATCAGACGCAGGGCTCGCAAATACCATACCATAGCTAGCTGGCTTGCTAGTTCTCATTCTCTGCCTTCTGAGACTAGAATTCATCCAGCATTTATGTGAGTTGTGGGGTCCAAACTCCAGTCCGCATGCTTGTAAAGGCAGGAGTTTAGTTACTGAGCCATCTTCCCAGCCCAAATCCAACCTTTTAAAATGGACAGTTCTGGAGTTTAGTGTAGTGAACATGTTATGCAAGGGTTGGGACCATGGCTCAGTTAATAAAATGTTTGCCATAAAAGAAAGAGGACCTAAGTTTGGGTCCCTAGAACCTCCATAAAATAGGCCAGATTTAACAGCACTCATCTGCACTCTAGCATTGGAAAGGAAGATATAAAGATCTCTAGATTTTATGGAAAAGGTACCCTAATAAAGACAGTGAGCTCCAAGTTCAGCAAAGAACCTGGCTCAAAAAGTAAGAAGGAAAATTACTGAGGGAAAACACTCAACATTGTCCTCTAGATTCTACATGCACACACACACACACACACACACACACACACACACCAAGCTATGCAATAATTGCCATTTAGCTCCATAATATTTAACCTTGCCCCCACAAAAGAAAACTGCTCACAATCTGATGTCTCTCCCATTCTTCTTCATGCCCTATTCTCAGCCACAGCTATTTTCTGTCTCTGGTTCCATCCTTTGGAGACATTGAATATAAAAGAAGTTGTATACATTGTATATCTTTGCATCTGGCTATTTTCCAACATGTTTTCAAAATTCATTCCTCTCATAGCAAGTATCAGTACTCCAGATTTATAGCTGAGTAATATTCCATTTTTATATGTGTCATAATTTTTATACTTCTGAAAACTGCAAATTAATTATTTAATGTAGTTATTAGTAAGTACAAACTGTAATATTAGGCTGGCAGTATAGCCAGCGGAGTAACCGGCAGCTTGGCAGAGGAGCAGGCGGCCTGGCCTGAGTGCCTTAACCAGTTGCCTAACTTATCCTGGAGAAAGAGCCCCGGGACCAAAGGTGGCCTACACCACCTATAACCTAAACTCTGTTAATTAATATAAGTTGTTATATTAGGCCGGTAGAATTACTGGTGGCTTGGTGGGAGATTTTCCTGGGCTCAAGGGGAGTCTGGGAATCCAACAGCCCGGGACTGCTTGGACTGAGGGCCTATAAGCAACCTCAGTCTTTTCCCCAATAATTAAACACACCAAGACCTTTTAATATGTTAACGCTTAGCCCTTAGCTGGGCAGACTCTCAATTAGCTACTCTAAGTTAACCCCAAACCACCATGTGCCTGTGAGTACCTTCCAGACTTCTCCAGACGTCTGTCTCCTTCTGTGTCTCCCGGCGGAAAAGAGAGTCTGTGTGTGTGCTGATTTCCTGTACTGATCTGAGGAAGTCCCGCCCTCCTATACTCTTTCTGCCCAGCTAATTGGCCATAAGCGACTTTTATTTAACCAATCAAGAGAATGCCTCAGAAGGGGCGGTAACTATATCTAGGCATTGAATTCAATGTGTCAGAAACAATATTAGATCTTCCCTCAACATATTTCCGTTAATTATTAACTACTTACATTGTCACTTTTTGGCTCCCTTGAATTTGCTGTTGTTTTGTTAAGGAATAGGTTTTAAGTTATCTTAGGTATAAGCACCTGCAAATGAAGTTGCTAGATTGTGTGATAGCTCTATGTCTAATATGCTCAAAAATTGCTAAACTATTTCCCAAACCATACAGTCCATTTTGTATTCCTCCAAGCAATTTATGTGAGTTTCAAATTCGTTGCATCTTTACTGAAACTTGTCGCTATGGTGTTTTTTGCAGAGATCCATACTACAGGGTATGAAGTCATACAGAATATAACTGTGGTTCTCAACTATATGTCCATAATTACTAATAATACTGAACTTCTTTTTCTCTATTATTGTCCATTTATGTATTTATTTTGGACATCTACTGATTCTATTTTTTCCATTTTAGCATTTTTATTTTTATTATTGATTTTTTCTTTTTTATTGAAAATATATCCTTCTCTCATCCAATACATCCCTACCATAGTTTCACTTCCCTCCACTCCTCCCAGACCCCCACCCCCACCCCCCACACCTCCCTTCTTTCCCAGATCCACTCTACTTCCATCCCCCTTCAAAAAAGAGCAAGCCTCTATGAGACAACGGCCAAACATAATAAAGCAAAATAAAACAAGGCAAAATCCCTCATACAGAGACTGGACAAGGCAACAAACTCAGCAGGTGGAAAAGAGTCTCAAGAACAGGCAAGAGCCAAGGACACCAAAGACACATCTGCTCCCAAAGTTAGTAGTCCCAAAAAAACACCAAGCTAACAGACACATCATATACATGGAAGACCTCATGGTAGTGTAGGTGTATAGACCCCTACAGGCACTATGCTTGCTGCTCCAGTCTTTGTGAGCTCATATAAGCCCTGCTTAGTTGATTCAGTGAGCCATGTTTTCATGGTGTTCTCCATACCCTCTGACTCCTACAATCTTTCCACCCCTCTTCTTCCCAAGCTTCAAAGGAAGTGACCCAATGAAGACCTCCAATAGACTCTCTCTCCACATAATGTCTGCCTGTATGTCTCCCATCTATTGTCAAAGGAAGCCTCTCTGATGAAGACTGGACAAGGTACCAATCTTTGAGTATAGCAGAACATGTGTAGGAATCATTTCACTGAAGTTTTTTAGACCAGAGTTATGTTAGGTTCTACCCTAGGACACTGGATTATTAAGTATCTGGTTCTTGGTTATCCATGCTGTATCCAGCATGGGCTCCCTCTCATGGAGTGGGCTTCAAGTTAAACCAGACATTGGTTGGCAACTCCAACAAGTTCAATGCTACCATTGACCAGGACATCTTGCAGGAAGGACAAATTGTAGGTCTTGTGATTGTTTTGGTGTCAATGTTTCCCTTTCAGTAGCCTGCAGAGTACCTTCATACACCAAAGAGACAACTTAGAAGTAAAGGTTCCATGCAGGTGCCAGCTTGACCTATCCATGTTCAGTGAGCTTTATAGATATTATCCTCAGCAATGGGGCCATGTTGTCAGTTTGTAGAGAATAAAAATCTGTCTTAGTATCAACCTGGGTTATTTGGGGATCTCTACAGGAATGCCTCAGCCAAAAATTCAAGAAACTCAGTCCTGCAACTAGGAACCTTAACTAGGTCAAGAAATGGACAGTTCAGACTCCATATTCCCCATTACTAGGAGTCCTCTCTAGGATCACCCTTGTAGACTCCAGGCATTTTCCATTGCATTATGTTTCCATGCCACCTTGCAAGTGTCTCCCTATTCCAGCCATCTCTTCCTACACTCTTTCGCTCCAACCCATCCCCATCACCTGATCCATCCCATTCCTGTCCCCATCCACCCCTAGTCCACTGCAAAATCTATTCCATTTCCCCTTTCCTGGCAGATCCATGCATCCCACCTAAACACTTCCACTTTAAATAACCTCTGCATCTACAGATTATAGCTTGGTAATCATTTACTTAACAGTTAATATCCACTTATAAGTGAATACATACATTTGTCTTTCTGGGTCTGGGTTACTTCACTCAGGATGACTTTTTTTCTAGTTCTATCCATTTGCCTGTGAATTTCATGATGTCACATTTTTTTAAGTTTCACTTTCCTTTCCTTTTTTTTTTAAATTTATTTATTTCTTGCTTCAGGTTACATGTCCATCACAGTGCCCTCTTTCCACCCCTCCCAGCCCTGCCCTCCTACCCTCTATCCCCCTATCCCTTCCATCCCACTCCTCTGGAGTGCAGTGTCCCTACATAACAGTCCGCTGCCCCAGTTCAGCAATTATATGAGGGCCAAGAGCTTCCTCATACACTGGGAGCCTACAAGGCAGCACCACTAGGGCAAAGTGTCTCATTGACAGGGAGAAAAAGTCTATGTCCATGTTCCCTTTGGTGCATTCATTGTAGTATAGTTATCCTGTACTATATGGCTAAAATCCAACTATAAGTGAATAGATGCCATGTACATCCTTCTGGTCTGGGTTAGCTCACTCAGGATGAGCTACTCTAGTTCCATCCATTTGGCTGCAAATTGCATAATTTCATTGTTTCAGATGGATGAGTAGTATTCCATTGTGTAGATGTACCACAGTTTTTTAATCCATTCTTTGGTTGAGGGACATCTGGGTTGTTTCCAGTTTCTAGCTATTATAAATAAGGCTGCTATGAACATAGATGAGGAAACTTCCTTGTGATTCAGTGAGGAATCATTTGGATGTATACCCAGAAGTGCTCAGCATCCTTAATCATCAGAGAAATACAACCCAAAACAACTCTGAGATTCCATCTCACACCTGTCAGAATGGCTAAGATCAAAAGCTCAAATGACAGCACATGCTATCGAGGGTGTGGAGAAAGGGGAACTCTCCTCCATTGCTGGCGGGAGTGCAGGCTTGTGCAACCACTATGGAAGTCAGTCTGGTGATATCTTAGAAAACTTGGAATAGCTCTGCCTTGGGACCCAGCCATGATGTCATTTTTTTTAACAGATGAGTAATGCTATTATTATCTATGGTAAAAAATATTTTCCAATTCTGTGGCTGCCACTTTGTCCAATTGATGGTGTCCTTTGCCTTCCAGAAGATTTTCGGTTTCATGAGCTACTAGTTATTAATTTTTTTCTTAGTGCCTTCGCTATTGGTATTCTGTTCAGAAAGTCATCTCCTGTGCCAATGGGCTCAAAGCGATTCCCCACTTGCTATTCTGTCAGGTTCAGTGTATCTGGTTTTATGGTGAGGTCTTTGATCTGCTTGTATTGTGGGAGACTGGCAGCTTACCTCTCCTGGTGAAAAGGCTTAAAACTGTGGGTGGTCCTTAGGCCATAAAAATAAATACACAGAGCCTTTTAATATTTCAAGGCTTAGGCCTTAGCTGGGCAGACTCTCAACTAGCTCATCTAGTTAACCTGACCACATACCTCCATCCAGTCACATGGCTAGCTATACTTTCCAAGCCTGTAGTCACATCTCTCTCCTGTCATGTCTTCTGGGGAAAAGATCTTCTCCTTTCTTCTTCTCAGAGTTCCTTTCTCCTCTCCAAGGAAGTCCCGCCTTCCACTTCTCTTTCTACCCAGATGTAGGCAGCTGATACATCCATGCAATACACAAGATATTTCTCTACAGACTTGGATTTGACTTTTGTGAAGAGTGATGAATATGGATAAATTTGCATTGTTCTACATACAAATATTCAATTTAACCAGCACCATTTGTTGAAGGGTGCTGTCTTTTCTAGTGTGTATTTCCAGCTTTATTATAAAACAAAAATCAGGTATCTGTAGGTGTGTGGAGTTATGTCTGAGTCTTCAATTTGATGACACTTATCAATATATCTCTTTTATGTCAATAGCATGTGTTTCTGTATTATTATAGCTCTGTAGTACAACTTGAAATCAAGGAAGGTGATACCTCCAACAGTTGTTTTATTATTCAAGATTATTTTAGTTATCCTTGGATTTTTGTTTTTCCATATGAAGTTAAGAATTGTCCTTTCAAGATCTGGAAAGAATTGTGTTGTAATTTTGATGAGAATAGCATTGAATCTATAGATTTGCTTTTGGTAAGATGGCCAGTTCTACCATATCTACTGATCAATGTGCATCAGAGATCTTCTATCTTCTGATATCCTCTTCAATTTCTTTCTTCAAGCACTTCAAGTTTTTATCATACAGGTCTTTCATTTGCTTGGTTAGTTTCCTGAAAATATTTTATATTATTTGAGGCTATTTGTGAAAGGTGCTGTTTCCCCGATGTATTTCTCATCTGTTTGTCACTTGTAGATAGGAGGACTACTGATATTTCTTTCTTTTTTTCTTTCTTTTTTTTTTTTTTTTTTTAGTTATCTTGTATCCATTTAAAGTATTTATCAGCATAGGACTTACCTGGCGAAATTTTTAGAATCACTTATGTATGTTATCATATCATCTGCAAATAATGATACTTTGACTTCTTCCTTTTGAATGTGTATCCCCATGATCTCCTTTAACTATCTTATTGCTCTAGCTAGAACCTCAAGTACCATGTTGAATTGATACAGAGAGAGTGGAAAACCTTGTCTTGTTCTTGATTTTAGTATAATTGCTTTAAGTTTCTCTTTATTTAACTTGATGTTGACCATGGGCTTGCTGTAAATTGTCTTTATTATGTGGAAGTATGTTGCTTGTATCCCTAATTTCTCCAAGTCTTTTATCATGAAGAGATATTGAAGTTTGTCAAAGGCCTTTTCTGCATTGAATGATGTGATTATGTGTTTTTTCTTTCAATTTGTTTATATGGTGGGTTATATTTACTAATTTTTGTATACTTAACCATCCCTGAATCTCTGAGATGAAACATACTTGATCATGGTAGATGATTCTTTTTATTGGTTCTTGGATTTGGATTGAAAGTCTTTTATTGAGTAGCTTTTGCATCTACATTCATAAAGGAAATTGGCATGTAATTCCTTTTCTTCGTTGAGTTTTTATGTGGCTTTGGTATCAGGCTAACTGTGACCTCATTCAGTAGAGAGCTATTCAATTTAAGTTTGTAAGCTCTCTGTTGTTTCTGTTGTTGATATACAGCTTTTAATCTGTGATAGTCTGATATGATACAAGATTTATTTCAATTTTCTTGTATCTGTTCAGACTTATTTTGTGTACAAGCATGTGATCAATTTTGGAGAGAGTTCCATGAGGTGCTGAGAAGAAAGTATAAGATTTTGTGTTTGGATGAAATATTCTGTTAATATCTACTAGGTCCATTTGTTTTATAATGGCTGTTAGCTCCAGTATTTCTCTGTTTAGTTTTTGTATGAATGACCTGTCTGTTGGTGAGAGTAAAGTATTGAAGTGTCCCATTATTAGTGTGTAGAGGTCAATATGTGATTTAAGTTGCAGTAGTGTTTCTTTTGCAAACTTGGGTACCCTTATGTTTGGGGCATAGATTTTAAGAATTGAAATGTCATCTTGGTTGATTTTTCCTTTCATGAGTATGTGGTGTCCTTCCTTGTCTTTTTGGATTAGTTTTGGTTTGAAGCATATTTTGTTAGATATTAAAATGGGTACAGCTTGCTTCTTAGGTCTTGCTTGGAATATCTTGTCCAACCTTTTATCCTGAGGCAATATCTATCCTTGATGATGAAGTGTGTTTCTTGAATGCAGAAGAAAAGTGAAACTTGTTTTTCACACTCATCCTGTTAGTCCATTTCTTTTTATTGAGGAATTAAGACCATTGTTACTAAGAGATATCAATAAGCAATGATTGTTGATTCCTCAAGATTGTTGTTGTTGTTTTTGCTGTTGTTGATGGTGTGTGTGTGTGTGTGTGTGTGTGTGTGTGTGTGTGTGTGTGTTTGTGTGTGTGTGTGGTGTGTTCATGTGCTCCCCTCCTTATAGTTTTGATGGTGTAACATTATTTATTTCTTGTGCTTTCATTGGTGTAGTTAAGCTCTTTTCGTTGAAGTCTTCCTTCTAGAAACTTCTATAAGGCTAGTTTTGTAGATAGATATCATTTGAATTTGACTTTGTCATGCAATATTTATTTTCTCCATCAATAGTGATTGAAAGTTTTCCTAGGTATACTAGTCTACACTGGTATGGTATATTTGGTCTCTTAGAGTCCACAGCATATCTGTCTAGGCCCTTCTGGCATTTAGAGTTTACATTAAGAAGTCAGGTGTAATTCTAATAGGTCTGCCTTTATATGTTACTTGGTCTTTCCCCCTTGTTCCCTTGTAGGTTTTTTCCCCTTTGGTATATATATTTAGTGTTTTGATTATTATGGGGATTTTTTTCTTGTCCAATCTACTTGGTGTTCTGTAAGCTTCTTATACCTTTATAGGCATCTCATTCTTTAGGTTAAGAAAATTTACTTCCATTATTTTGATGAAAATATTTTCTAAGTCTTTGAGCTGGGATTCTTCTTCTTCCTTTATTCCTATTATTCTCGGGTTTGATCTTTTATAGTGTCCCAGATTTCCTAGATGGTTTATGTCATGAGCTTTTTGACGTTTGACATTTTCTTTGACCTGTGTATCCATTTCTTCTATTGTACTTCCAGTTCCTGAGATTCTGGTTGCCATTTTTTGTATTCTGTTGGTGATGCTTGCCTCTGAATTTTCTGCTCAAATTCCTATGTTTTTCATTTCCAGGATTTCCTGAGTTTGTGTTTTCTTTATTGCTTCTATTTCCATTTTCAGGTCCTAAACAGTTATATGCATTTCCCTCTGTTGTTGTTGTTGTTGTTGTTGTGTGTGTGTGTGTGTGTGTGTGTTTTCCTTAATTTCTTTAAGGAAATTATGTATTTCCTCTCTAAGAACTTCTATTATCTTCATATGTGTGGTTTTAAGGTCTTTCTACTGTGCTTCAGCTATTTTGGAATATTCTGGGCCTGTTGTGGTAGAATATGAAGACATATTGCCCTGGCTGTTACTGATTATGTTCTTAAGTTGGTGTCTAGACATCTGGGTTTGAGAAGACTAAAGTTCTGGTGCTGAATTCTGGACTTGTCTTTGTTTGATGGGTGTTTTGTTCCTTGATTTCTGTTTCCTCTCTGGATTTTTACTGAGTGTGATGGTTGTGTATTGCCTGTTTTCCTGTCCTGCTAGGCTGATATGTTCACAAAGAGTGCCTGCTAGTGTTGGAGACTGGGATTCAGTGATGGGTGAGGAAATTCCGGAAGACATGATCCACAGAAGGTGTGGAGTGGAGAGGGTGTGCAGCTCATGTTCTGGTACAGTGCTAGAGATGAATCTGAGGGACTGGATCTGCTGGAGGAACAGAAAGAACAGAGAAGGTCTATGGGCACCCTACTTGGATTTCTGTTACTGAATTTTAAATAGCCTCTCTTCTATGAATATGGGCTGTCTTCCCCTGTAAGCCATCTCTAATTTCCTTCAACAATGATTTTGTACTTTTTTGGTCAAATCTTATACTTAAGTTCTTTCTGCATAATTTATTACTTTTTTAAAAAATATTTTGTACTATGTATTTTAATCATATTCTTTCCCCTTCCTGAACTCCTCCTAGATTCCTCCACCTTCCTATCTATACAACTTCATGTTCTTTTTCGTTTTCTCTCAAAAAAAAGCAAAATAAAAACAAAAAATCAGTACAAACGAAAAAAATAACAAAATAAAACAAAAAGCGCACATACAAAAACATGGAGTCTGCTTTGTGCTGGTCAGCTACTTCTGGATATTTGTCCTGCCCTAGACAATCATTGACATACTCGGTGGTACTCCATTGGAGAAAACTAACTTTCCCTCTCCCACCGGGTACCAATTGCTATACGCTTCTTGGTTAGAAGAGGTACTTTGTGTCCACTTTCCTTTCTCCATGCTGAGATTTGGTCTGATTTGAACTTGTTCAGTACTTGTACTTGTTTCCAAAGTCTCTACGTATTCATAGGTGTATTAGTCTCATTATGTCTGGAAAATGCTGTTGCCTTGAAGTTATCCACAGACTATGACTTTTACAATCTTTTTAACAGACAACTCTTCAACATAGCTTCACGGGTCTTTGAGAAGTTTGAAAAATATATCCCATTTAGCATCCTAAAGTATCTCACTCTCTATATATTGCCCAGATGTATCTCTGTGTTAACTACCATCTGCTACAAGAAAAAGCTTCTCTTATGACAGTTGAATGATGCTTTTTAAAAATGTCATTAGTTTAAGACTATTCCCCATTTTCTCTTCTATCAGGTTCAGTGTGTCTGGTTTTATGGTGAGGTTTTCAGTCCATTTGACCTTGAGTTTTGTGCAGGGTGATAGATATGTATCTTCTTGCATTCTTCTACATACTAACATTCAGTTAGACCAGCATCATTTGTTGAATATGCTTTCTTTTTTTCCATTGTATATTTATGGCTTCTTTATCAAAAAGCAAGTATCCATAGGTATGTGGATTTATGCCTGGGTCTTCAATTCAATTCCATTTATCAAGGTATCTATTTTTATACCCATAACATGCAGCTTTTATTGCTATAGCTCTGTTGTGTAGCTTGAAATCAGGGATAGTGATACCTCTGGAACTTCTGTTACCGGGCAAGACCTCAAATGGAGGGATTGGAGCCATAAACCTACCCACAAAACCTTAGACCTACAATTTGTCTTGCCTGCAGAGAATTATGAGTCTAGAGTCCAGTGTAATCATCATCAGAGTGACCAGAAAGACTTCATCCAGCAACTGATGGAAGCAGATGCAGAATCCCACAGCCAAATATTAGGCAAGTTTCAGGGAGTCCTGAGGAGGACAAAGAGGAAGAAGGATTGGGAGAACTATAGGAGTCAGGGACACCACAAAAACACAGAATCACCTGACTGATACTCATGGGGACTCACAGAGATCAGGGAGTCTGTAGACATCTGACCTAGGTCCTCTGCATATATGTTAAGGCTGAGTGGCTTGGTGTTCTTGTAGGATTTCTAATAGTGGGAGTGGGGGCTGTCTCTAATTCTTTTGCATGGTTGTGGGACCCTTCTCCTCCTACCAGGTTGCTTGGTCCAGCCTTGATGTGATGGTATGTGCCTGGTCTTATTGTAGTTTATTATTATGCTATGTTTGATTGATGTCCCTGGGAGGCCTGCTCTTTTTGAGGGGAGGTGGAGGAGGGTGGATCTGGGGGAGAGTGTAGCTAGGGGGAGACAGACTAGGGAGTATGGAGGGGAACTGCTGTTGGGATATATGAGAGAAGAATTTAAGAAACAGAATTAGGAGTCATCATATTTCTGTGTTCCTTTAGCAGAATAATAGTAGTAGGTTTTCCCCTAGGCTGATCTAGTCTCAGATCCTTGGCCATATTAGTAATGTCAAGTATGGGTTCAATCTTATGAAACAGCCTTTAAATTACAAAAAAAAAAAAAAGTGGTTGGTTACTACCATAACATTGTGCCACTATTTAACTCGTATATATTACTGTCAGGTTTCTTGTAGGTCACAAGGTTTGTAGCTGGGGGATAGTAATGATTACCTTTCTCCTTGGTAGCATGTAAACTACCCTCCAGCATTATGAATACTAGGCAGTAGGGGTGAAGCTTCCAGGTGGGCACTACCATGATCAATAACATAAGTTTTGTCTTTAACAATAGGGCTTTATCATCACATTATAAAGATTAACAAGTAGTCTTGGCAATAACCTATGATGTTAGAAGGGTCTATGGGAATCCCTTTGGCTAACAACTCAACAAAAATGTAACCAATTCCTGGCACTGGAGGTTTTACTTGGTACCATAAGATGTCTAGCTAGGTCTTTTGATGTTGTTGCAAATAAAATTATTTTCTTAATTTCATTTTCATTTTGTATGCTGTTTGGGTATCAAAATATAACTAATTGTTATAGATTTTATAGATAAACATAGCCATCGAACTTTCTAAAATTATTTATCATATATTGTGGTTTGGACTTGGGGTTCTAGGCACACAGATTCATTAGTAATTCCTTTATACAGGATCAACTCATCACAGTGAGAGACAGCTTTGCTTCTTTTTCTGGTCTAGATGCTTTCTTGATTTTCTTGATTTATTTGTACACTAAGTAGTTTCCTAGTAGAATTTGTAGGGTTTTTTTTGGGGGGTAACATTGCATGGGAGACAAAACTAAGGTTTTAATCTGACAAGATGCTGGTAATATTCACACTTTAGAAGGATTATTATTCCCTTTGGGCTAGAAAGATGGTTTGGCTGTTAAAGGTTAAGTCTCACAAGCAAAAAGAAAGATTATTATTATTCTAACCAGAGGTGGGGAAATTCCTGACGAGGAAGCCATACTATTTGGGAGGAATTTTGTGGGGATGGGGATGGGGGAGGGGAATTTAGGGCATGGTGACTGAGGAGTAAGAGCACAGAAGAGAAATGGGAGGCAGTGGTGAGTTTCCAGTTCCTACTTTGTATGCCTCATGGTGTCATTCATTGAGATTCCAGTTGGAGATGTGGGTTGGGAAGAGGGAATGTGATGTCTAGATATGTCACTGTTGAGATGCTAGACTGGTTTCCAAGCTAAAACCATCTAACACAGGTATGCACAGAGATGAGACAGTGCAACTGGGCTGGGGCTCGTCATCTCTCATCAAGCAGCCCACACAAGACCCTTCTTCTAGGGAGGTCACTGAACCTCAGTGGTCATCAACACAGGGAAACTTTCAAACATGCTCTGCTAATATCTAGGAACCTTCCAGTCATGCTTCAAATATCCACTAGGGTACCTTCTTGCCCTGGCCAGATGTCTATCAACCAAGTGCAAAAGATGCAAATCTAGTGTGTGTGTGTGTGTGTGTGTGTGTGTGTGTGTGTGTGTGTGTGTG
>CAJQZJ010001222.1:0-12150 GCA_907164525.1 Lophiomys imhausi
CACACACACACACACGCACACACACGCACACACACGCGCACACACACACGCACACACACGCACACACGCACACACACACACACGCACACACACGCACACACACACACACGCACACACACACACACACGCACACACACACGCGCACACGCACACGCACACGCACACACACACACGCACACACACAAAACCTGTCGGTTTGAAACTGTTTTGAGTCCACATCTCCTTGTAGTCATGCTTCACTTTGAAATACTGCTCAGTCATTTTTGTTTATGCATATTATTCACACCATGTCTACTTCTCAAAGAGATTTGTGGTCACTAAAAGCTGCAAGTACAGCATAACCAATTTGTCACTCATGTGAGGTGAAAAAGCATAAAATCCAAAACCAAATACACCTCTATGGTAGGAAGAATTAGAATGGGATTTTAAAGTTCAACTCACTTGCTCTTCCCTTACACTGCGAGTTTCATATTTCAAGCAAAGCAGAATACCAAAGGTCAGGAAGACTGAGCCAGTGAGGACACATTTACACTCACAAATTTCAGAGTCCAGGACTCAAGACAACATCTGCTGGCACTGTGATCTTCCCCCTCCCTCAGCTTCAGATGATGGCAGAGGCAGGATGCTGCTACCCTGCCCATGAGGGACTCATGTGCATCTGCGTTTAAAACCAACATAAATGAACTGAGAGATGTCCCATTCTGTGAAGTTGCCTTAAGCCAGTGAAATGCTGATGGACAGCTAAGAGACAAGCAACACTAGACATGGTCTTTTGTTCCATTCTTCTTATTCAGATTCAGAAATTGGGAGAACTTAGTCTTCTAAGACAATCCTTACTAAGTTCACTTTCTCAGGATTCCTTAGTCTCTGGGACTGGAATCAGAAAGTCTCAAAGGTGGCAGTCCTCAGAGAATCATCTTCCAGCTTCTGCTTGGTACCCACCCTCTTCTGCATATATGCGCCACCTCAATCCCCATGTAGCCCTCTCCCTCACCCTGGTCCTCAGAGCATTAGTTGTAATGAAAGAGCAATAGTACACATAGGTGTCCTCAGCTCTCTTTAGGCATCCATAGACATATTTTCAAATAATGCTTGGTCACATGTTTTCATACTTTGATGGCAGCTCTCCTTGTCTTAATGCATATAGGAGAAACTCCCATTTGGAGTCTATAGTTGAATAGTAAGTACTCCACTATTATTCTTGAAAAATGGAAATGTTCCTATGAATAAGTTTAATTAGAAAGTAAATTCTTTTAATTAAAGGTGGTTTCCCAATGAACCAGGGTGATCAGAAGTTACCCTGCCATGCACCCTAACACTTGTGCACTTAATTATTGATTGGCCATACAATCAACAGAATGTGGGAGAAATGACAGAATGTGATTGACTTCAGAATCACAATATGTTAAGAAGCCTTTCACTTTTTCCTAAGGTGTCTGCAAGAGCTTACATTTGGAATTCTCCCTTTCAGAATCTACCTACCAACAAGTCAAAGCTCTCCGGAGAGACCAAGAAAAAGTTCCTGGGTTTGACAGCCCAAGCTGAGTTCCCAGATATTAGGTTTAGGTATAAAATGCCACCAGAAACCCATGTGTTGAATGCTTGGTCACCAGCCAGTGAGGAAGAAAATGCGACCTACATGAGTAAAGAAGGTCCTCTCTGGTGTCTACCAGAGGTGAACAGCTTTCTTCTGTCATGCCCTCACACCACCATGTTTCTGACTTGCCACAGACCTAAAAGTCACTGAGCCAGTTCACTATGGATTGAAATTGCTAAAAGTGTGATCTGCCATAAGTTTGTCTGCTAAGTTGGTTGTCTCAGTAATTTTGTCACAAGAATACAAATTTGGCCAACATACCAACCAGTGATCTAAAAGTAGTTACCAGTCTTAACAGCATGCCATTATTGACATCCAGCCCAAAGAACCTTCAGACAACACCCACAAGAAAGACTCCAGGTATTCCCACTGATATCAATGGGTCTACAGAATCAAAGGATAATAATCCCTATTTTATGTCACTATGTTGTGAAGCAATTTTTTACAAAGCAAAAATACTGGGAATAGTAGGACACACTAAAAGTTTATTTTCTGCTCAAGTTTCTACAAATCTCAGTGGCAAACAATAATCAATATCTACCAAGATCTAGAAGCTGGTCAAAGTGGAATTTATTTAAACTTTCTTCCCATCCTGCCAAAGATTGTGCCATTTCCAGTCAAATTATTTCTTTCATTCCACTCTTCAGCGAGATACTAGGGACAGAAAATCTTGAAAGAAAAATGCAATTTAAAAATATCTGTTGAGATAGGTATTTTGACATTTGAAGGAAGGAAAAACAATTTAGGATGCTTTAAGAGCTTTTCAATGTTGACTTTCATATTATGTCACTCTGCAGTAGAGAAAATAGTCCTCATCTCCCCATCAAGCTATTTAGAGAAATCTCCAGTTGCATGACACGCCCTCTAAAGGTCTTAATTGGAATTGGCATTGAGACTTTGGGGTTGCAGGTTGCTTATTATATCTGCAAATCGGACAGGCTATTTTTTCTTTTACTGTCTTTCCTTTTCCTCTTCTCTCTCTTTTCCTCCTCCTCTTTTCCCTCCAACTCCTACTCCCCCTTCTCTCACTCTTATTCCCTTCCTCTCTCTCCCTTCCTCTCTTCCTCCATCCCTCACATTCCTTTCTTTTCTTATTCTGCTCTTCATTCCTCCCTTTTTTCCTCTTTTAAATCAATGCTAAATTGCAGTTTTATCTTGTTGAAGACAATAAAGAGGAAAAAAAGAAATCTTATTTTTGGAAATTCCTAAGTGTCAAGTATCATAGTAGGAAATGACACACACACACACACACACACACACACACACACACACACTAACTGCATTGGATCCTCAGTAGTCAAACCAAGAGGTAATATGTACAGTGTGCAAGAGAGAAAATGGAAGATGAGATAAATTCAATAGCGCATCTAAATTAATTGAGCAAGAAATAACTGGTGGATGGTGGATCCATGCCATGTTATTTCTTATTTCATAGGTCTTGAATTTTCCATTATGTCACCTCCTGTTTGAACTCTGCCCTTTGGTCTACCAGATGTCTATAGTACACAGAATGCTTGCCAGAGTTTCTACCTATCTCAGAATCCCTGTCTCCTTTTCTGTAGGAGACAGAATAACCACTAACAATCTACAAAGAACTGTGTTTTACTCCACTCTGTGCCAGCACCCTGTGACCTTTTTTGCCTCAGTCTCTAAGCTTCTTTCCATGTATCCACAAATACTACCATGGCAAGACAAATCACTATATCAAAAGACTTCCTCATCTCACATATTTTCCACTCCAGCTTTTCAGTTGCATTAGTCAGGTGGTCCAGAGACAAGGAATCAATAAGCTACATATAGAGAAGATTTATGCTGGCTGGGAGTCAGAGACCATAGAACTGTGCTGTGTGATTCAACATGAGATTGAAGGCCTCAGGAACAGATAAAATGGGAGCTGGTGAGTCTAGCCCTAGAGGCCTAAGACTAGTAGTGTAAGTCCATGTACTAGTCCAAATACCTGACAACCAGAAACATCAAAACTTGAGGCTAGAAAAGGGCTCAAGCCTAGACCTTCTGTTCTATTTGGACCCCTCAAAGGTCTGAATTATGGCACTCCACACTCCTGAGGGCTCTCATTTCTCCTGTGCCAGTCTACTGATGGAAGAGTTAGTTGATCTCTCCCTCAATGCCCTTTACAGATACACATAGAAATAACATTTTGCCAGCTATCTGAGCATTCCTTAGCCTAGTCAAGTTAATATCCAATGTCTCCATCATAGTGGTTAGCCATGATGGGTCACCCAGATGCATTCATGTACGGTTTTAATGTAAGCATTCCTGGACCCCTTGCTGAACTCTATAGAGAGATAATGCTAGAAAAAGATTGGTTCTCTGAGCTGCTAAAGTCATCTCATGACTTGGTGCTCTCTGGCTGATTTGACATCTCCTGCTTCCAGGGTTTGGGCATGGTTTGATAGTTTAAAAGCATCTGCTAAGAGTTTCTTGTGAAAGAGGTATTAGTCCTCACTGTGCTGGTATCAGGAAGCTATGGAACTTTTGAGAGAAGGGACTTCATGGGTGGTATTTGATCATTAAGGGAGATATCCTCAGAAGAGATTGCTGGGCCCCAAGAAGTCTCTCTGACTTTTTGTTTAGTGATGTAAGCTATGCCACAAGTACACAAGGTATCCTACCCTTTATTACCTTGTGTTTCTTGTTCCAAGGTTGATGGTGGATCAAGTGATCAGCTGAGGAAAATGAAAAGAGCTATGGTCATATGAAAATACTATAAAATTTTTTACTGGTCACTTTACTTATATTTGTATTTATATACATATAAAACTATAGGTCCCCTCCCATATCTCTGATCTTGGACTTTGAGCATCAAAAACTGTGAGCCAAGTACACCTTTTCTCTATATAAGCTAGCTGCCTCAGGTGTTCATTACAATGACAAAAACCTGACCCATACATCCTTCAACAAATGCATGCATGCACATTATGCATACAATTAAAAATTGGCATTCATAAGACTCAGAGATTTTTCAGTAGTTCCTGAGATTAGACAACCACCAGTGGAAAGTTCTAGGTTCATCATACCAGGGATTACGGGGTAGTCAAATAATCAACTATGAAAGAAAAACAATGATATAACACTGAGTTTGTATAACAGATTTTATCAGTCATTTTTTCCTTCTATTTACATGTGTGCTTATAAACATATATTGATATATATGCATATTAATATACACATATATGTATATGATTGCACCAGAGTCGGCATTCAACTTTTATTTTCTTCTTTTTAAATATTATAGCATATGTATCTATTTTAAAAATCAGGCTGTGTTAGTCTCTTCTATCTTTTTAGCCTCTGTGAACCTTTCCACAGTCTTCATCCATGTCAACTGATGAACCTATAGAATGCTTTCTTCTTTTTATCATTACAAATAATATCAAAGATAACATATTGCATACATCTTTAGTATCTGAAGAGTCATTCCAGGTAATATGTTCTTAGAGGTGAGATAATCAAACCGAAAGCTAACACCTAACACTCTTGTAATCACTCTTGTAATGTGGATATATTCAGCCACATGGAGCTCCTGAGAGCTACCTCCTCCTCACCAGCAACATGAGATGGTTCTTCTTGCCCTACCTGGACACAGAACCTGAGGCAAAGTCCATAAAAGAACACTGCTGACTGGCTTGCTCCTGTGGCTCTCTGTGCTGCTCTCTTACAGCATCCAAAACCACCAGGTCAGGGATGGCACCACCCACAGTGATCTGGGCCTTCCCATATCAATCATCAATCAGTAACATCTGCCATGGGCTTGTTGATGCTCCAGCCCTATTCTGTTGATTAAGATTCTTTCCTCCTGGATGATCCTAGTTTATACCAGGATGACATAAAAATAAATAGATAGATAGATAGATAGATAGATAGATAGATAGATAGATAGATAGATAGATAGATAAAACTATTCAGCACAGCCTCTAAAACAAGGGCTTAGGGAGCAGGTACTGGGTTGTCTGCTTTGCACAGGAAGAGCACACCTAGGAGCAAGTCGTTTATGGATCCTAGGAATTGGCTAATCCAAGGAGGGATATCCCTCCTGGATCAGTGAGGCCCTAGAGATAAGATCACCAGAACCCTGATCATGAACATCACAGCATGCATTCTCTCAAGGAGGGCCACAGCCCGGTGACTAGTATGGATACCTGATGCTGATCTCTGGCCTCCATATGAACGCGTGCGTGCACGCACGCGCGCAAACACACACAAACAGGTGGGGTGGGGACAAAAAAAACTTCAATTCTATCTAACAAAATACTTTGCCAGTGTTTAAGTGTTATTTGTAGAAATAGAATTTTTTTAAAGAAATTAAATCAAGGAGAAATTCTCATTTTATGAAGGAAAAATACAAAAGAAGAGTGCTATATTCTGTGCATTTCATTTTTAAATGAAGAAAACAATCTAAAACATTAGAAATAGTTGTTTTTATAATATTAGCAATAGTTATTTTAGATTGGGAGTTTGTGGAACTTGTTAGATTCATCTTTTTACACTTACTATAATGAGCACATATTGTATTTTGAAGGAAATATTAAATATTTTCAAAACAATCTTTTAACTGATTGGACCTTCATTTAGGCAGAACACTGAGTTTGTTAATATGTGAATAAATCTGAAAAACATTTATTTGGCCCATATGTTGTCTCAAAATCCTGGCTAAAGTAAAGCTTTACCCAAATTATCCTTCATCCTACTAGAGTAATCAAAGTAAATGTTTGGGTCATAGAAATCAAAAGAGAAACCCAACTACTGGCTACTTGGCCAATCTTCAGATGGAGACCATGGGGCCCACAGAGCTATGTTCTCTGTCACAGGTCACTCTACCAGTTAGAGCTGAGCCAGGGGAAAAAAATTAATGCTGCACTATGTGGGTTGCAGCTCTACCAGCTCAGCAGTGAAGACTATTGGCATTCCTACAGAGCAGAATGCTTTCGGGAGGTTTAAAATTCCTTGGGGGTCATATTTTCTGCTCTTCCATAACTAAATCAGTCACTTCTAAACTTGTCTTCTCAATGGAATTGTATGAGGAACATTTCTATATATTAATTCTTAGCCATTATCATGAATAAAATGTTGCATAATTTTTGTAGATCTTGGAGTGAATTTTCCAATTTCTACAGCACAGTCAGATACAGTACAACTAGGAATTGTGTTTGTGGGCAAATTTATCTCTCTTCACATTCTTTGGGATTTTTTTAAGCGTATTTATTTATTAATTTACATCCCAATTGTAGCCCCCTCCCTCCCCTCCTCTGAGTCCCATCCTCCTATCCCCTTCTTTCTATCCCTCCTCCCTTTCTCTTCAGAAAATGGGAGCTCCCCCCAGCCCTGTACTATCCCACCCCAGCACATCAAGCCACATCAGGACTGAGAGCTTCCTTTTCCATTGAGGCCAGGCACCACAACATCCTTAGGGGGAAGTGATTTAAAAAAAAAAAAAAAAAAAAAAAGCATGCATGAGAATCCATGTCAGAGACAGCTCCTGCTTCACTTCCTAGGGAAGCCACATGATGACCAAGCTGCCCATTGGTTACATATGTGTAGGGGGCCTAGGTCCAGTTCATGCTTGCTCTTTAGTTGGTGATTCAGTTTCTGTGAGCCCCCATGGGCCTAGGTTGTTTGTCTCTGTTGGTCTTCTTGTGGAGTTCCTGTTAAGAAGTGTATGGTAGAAAAGGTTTCTGAACAAAGTGAAACCTGCTAAACATAAAATGACCCATAAGAGGAAAGCTTTCAAATGACTTTGTAATGTTAATTATCATTCAAAAATACATATATAGAGAGATCCTGCCTCTTTGAACCCTTAATGATGTACCAAAACACCTGAGGGGAAAGTGGCCAATGAAATATATGCTTTTTTTAGTCCACATGTTTGAGAACAATCTTTCCCTAGAATTTATGGAACAGCTGAAAAGTTGTATTAGTGTATTACAAAGAGTAAATGGTATATGTTTTTAAAAGAAAAATAAATATTGAGTGGTATAATTGAGAATTTGTAATCATAATAATAGCAGCTGTTTACTGGTCATTTGTCTTAAGTCAAGAACTGTGTTAAAATCCTTGCCTGCTTTTATCTCCTAATTGTTCACAATAGCCCTAGTGTGTAAATTGGATTTGTACAGCATAGACTAAGTGGGAGAATGTGGTACACACCCCCAAATTTCAGTGGCTTAAACAATGATTTGTTTCCCATCATGCCCCATGTTCATTTGAGTGTTTGCAGGAGCCCTCTTCCATCTCATTTTCACTCAAAAACATTGGATAATAAAGTCCTCACAGTCTGTAATAGAGCTGGATGTCAAAGTTGGACCAAGGGAAGAGAAGCAATGTACATCAGCTTCCACAAATGTCCACTATGAAGTGAAAAACCTCACTTCTACCTGGCCAGGACAGTTCACATAACCACATAGACACTAAAAGCAGAAGGAAGTGAATTTTTTTTATTATATAACCAAAAATATTGGTGAACCTCACTAATATTTACTTTAATATTTTTATAGTTGATTATTACTGGAATGGCAAAATTCTAAGAATATTGCTAATATCAAATGTTGCAAATTATGGAACAATGAAAACCTCATTGTTCATTCTGATAAGGAATGGAAAATTGCAATAGGTAACTTGAAGAAAAACATGGCAGTTTCTTTTAAAAGTAAGCGTACTCTTATATTCTCTGTGTATGTGAGTGTGTATGTGCATGTGTGTGTGTTTGTGTGTCTATTTGTGTGTTTCTATGTGTGTATGTATGTGTGTGTTTGTGTGTCTATGTGTGTGTTTCTATGTGTGTATGTATCTGTGTGTTTGTGTGTCTATGTGTGTGTATATGTGTATGTTTCTATGTGTGTGTTTA
This sequence comes from Lophiomys imhausi, assembly GCA_907164525.1. Taxonomy (NCBI): domain Eukaryota; kingdom Metazoa; phylum Chordata; class Mammalia; order Rodentia; family Muridae; genus Lophiomys; species Lophiomys imhausi. The sequence goes on from CAJQZJ010001222.1 coordinate 8,460, forward strand.
TCTTTGTGTCTGCGTGTCTCTGTATGTATGTGTGTTTCTCTGTGTGTGTGTCCATGGGTGTGTTTCTATGTGTGTATGTATGTGTGTGTATGTGTGTTTATGTGTAAGTTTCTATATGTGTGTGTTTGTCTTTGTGTCTGTGTGTATCTCTATATGTGTGTGCTCCTCTGTGTGTGTAATTGTGTGTTTGTTTGTGTGTCTATGTGTGTGTGTGTGTTTGTGTGTCTATGTGTGTGTGTTTATGTGTATGTCTCTATGTGTGTGTTTGTGTGTGTTTCTATGTCTGTGTGTATATATATATATATGTATGTATGTGTGTGTCTGTTTCTTTGTTGTTTATTTGTGTGTCTGTGTGTGTGTCTCTATGTGTGTATGTGTTTGTCTCTGTGTGTGTGTGTGTCTGTTTGTGTCTATGTGTGTGCCTCTGTGTGTGTGTTTTCTTAGGCAGTGTCTCTGTATCCTATGGTGAACTCAAGCTCCCTATGTCACAGAGGATGACCTTGAATTCTTGATCCTCCTGTCTTTCCTCATGAGTTATGAGATTGCAGATGTACTACCATGCTTAATATGTGCTGAGCTGATTTGCTTGTGTGTCTGATCCCCATCAAACCAGGTTTACATGCTGAGTGGTTATTCTACTGACTGGCCTATATCACAGCCTCAGTATGTGTTTTCCCAATTAAAAGCAATTTTGACCCTCAAAGAATATTTAGCAATGTTAAAATGGTTTTGGTTGTTATAATCTAGCCAGAAGCTGCTACTAGTATCTAATGGATAGATTTAGTGATGATGGTGAACATGCTGAAGGTCAGAGAACAGCTCCTCACAATAGAAGACTCTGCTACTCAAAGGAGAGTCAAGGCTCAAAGAGTCATTGTCAAGGCTGAGGAATTCTGCATCAAAGAAATGAAGACTTGGGGTGACACCTGTATGTGAAATTTTGTGGTAGCATTATCCATAACCACTGAAAGCAACTCAATGTCTTTTTGTTATTCTATGCACTAATTTATTCAATTATTTATTTACTTGTGTGCATGTGCTTGTGTGTGTACATATGCACACATGTGCACACACACACACACACACACACACACACGCACACACATTTCATGAGCCATGACATACTTGTGGAGGTCAGGAGACAACATGTGGGAGTCAGTTCTCTCCTTCTGCCACGGGAGTCCTAGGGATGGAACTCAGGAAATCAGCCTTCACTAGATGAGACAGTTCACTGATGTCTTTGAATGAATGAGTGAATGAATGAATGAATGAATGAATTCTGGTACTCTGCTCAAGAGCTACTTAGTAATAAAAAGGAATTAATTGCTTGCTGATAAGTGCAGCACCACAGTTAAACCTTGCAGACTGACATTGTGCTAAGTGATAGAAACCAGTCTTGAAAGTTACATGCTCTGTGATTCCATGGAAATAACATTCTGGAAAAGGCAAAGGAGAAAACAGGGATGAAGAACTGACCAGTGATTTCCAAAAATAGAGAGGCAGAGGGAAGGAAGAATTTACACTCAAGGGAACTCTATGAGGAAATGCTGGAGATTGTGGGATTGCTTCATAGTTTCATTTTCTTGCTGGCCACATGAATGCACATATTTGTTAAAATTCACCCCCCCCAAGGTAAATGTTGTACATAAATCATATTCTAAATTTCAAAGTACGTAAAATCACAAAAGAATAAAAGTTGAAGCACAGACTCACAGGGCAGTTTAAGGAGGTTGACCCAGGTCCCTGTGGCTGTGAGGCAGTGTTTATCTTCATTCTGTGAAGCTTCCAGTGTTGAGAACGCGGAGCTGTACGTTAAGGTCAAAAGCATGTGTTGATTGGTCATGTTTCTCTCAAAATTGTTAACTAAAGACTCCTTTGATACAACAGCTATGGCTCTGTCTATAAACAGATACAGAACAAGGTATAAGCTACCCTACTTTCTCTGACCACCCTCACCCAACTGAATGCCCACAGGCAAGAACAGAGACCTGTTCAGTGACCCAGGTCAAGAAGTGCTAACCTCAGGCAAAGCCAGCAGCCAATGGAAGTCAGAGGGGCAGAGAGTGACTTTGGAAATGTAGTTGCTTCGACTCACAGCTACATCTCTCTTTTGCAAATATCGTCTTGCACTGCTTACCTCTTACATGAAAAGTTGCCACAGGACCAAAAACAAGACCAGGAAGAGTTGCCAATGTTTTCATGTTATCATCTGAAGCAAGATTAGTGTAAGGTGCCTGTTTTATCACAACGTCGTCTAACGCTCTCTCACGTGGATTTCTTGGTATGTGGGGTCAGAGGCGATCTTATTCTGGTTGTCTCCTGACATTTAATTCACTGGAGCAACTACAACTGTTTAGGAAACAACTAGAAAAGAACTCAGTTTTTTTTTTAAAGAAATATAAAAACAGAATGGATAACAATGTTTAGTTTGAGCCTCTGAGTAATCACTCTAAGAGTATAGGTTCATTTTGGAGGAAAAAAAGCAACTATAATAAGTAAGATAGTATTGGCTGCACATTATCTCTGCTAAAAAGCCATTAATGGATATTCGTCAAGTTCTTGGATCCTAAAGAAAACCTTCAAAATAAAAGCCATCTTCCATCAATTTCTAGAAAGGATATTATTACCTCCCAAATTTAGTAGCTACCAACTACCACATGATTGTATACACAATGACCATGGGTTAATAATATTCTTTGGCTTCCATTGATTATTTACATGTATAAAATTGACTTAGAATAGCAGGCTGGATTGTTTTTCCAGGGACGGAATATATGTTGCAAACATTTTAGGCAAAAAAAAAAAATGCAAAACAATTCATGCTGATTTGTTATGGTGATTTGTATCTTTCTCTTTCCATAGAGAAAGGCTAAAAATGAGTTAGAAAGAAAAGAGAATTATGCTTGTTGTTAAAAGCCAGTTACATGTCAAGCATGGTCCACGTGTTTCGGGTGCATTATCTTGTGTGCCTCTCAAAACCCTGCTTATCTATTAAGGTGTAGGTGTAGAACATAGATTTATCTGTGGACACTTTAAGCAATGACTTTTTTGCGATTATAATTTAATGACATCTCTCCCTTTGCTTTCCCACATTCAGACACTTACATATACCCCTCACAGCTCACCTTCAAATTCATGGCCACTTTTTTTGCTAATTGTTATCAGCGATACACAAAGAGCTATAGGCAAGTGAGGGGAACTGGAAACAGGAGGAGTGTCCTTCCCACAGAAGAACACGCAAACTGGTTATCCACTGACAGCCAGTCAGCGCTGAAATCATGCAAACCGGTAGCATTATATGGAGCGAACAGGTTATATTTAGGAATAGATATGTACATACATGTATGGGTGCTTTGTATATGGTTAAAAGGTCTAGAAGAGGAAATTGGACTAAATCACCAAGTCTGACTTCTAGTAAAAAAATTGCAGAAACCATGGGAGTGTCTCCTACCACCATAGGCTCACGGTAACGAGCATAGGTGCTTCCCACTAACCCTGGCAGACAGGCATTGACTTGGGAATTTTGCTGCAGAAAAGCCTAATGTCTCCATAATCTCCAACAAAAAGAGAGCCATGAAAGTCTGGCTTGTCTCTTGAATCTGCATCCCAAACCAGGGCTTGTTGATGATGGAACTGTCTGGCTTGTCTCTTGAATCTGCATCCCAAACCAGGGCTTGTTGATGATGGAACT
>CAJQZJ010001222.1:17178-38767 GCA_907164525.1 Lophiomys imhausi
ATAAGCTACTCTCTCCTCCTACCTCAGTCTGTCAGATAGCTCTGACCATGGTCCTTAAGCTCTGCCTATTAAATAAGCAACATATGAAATACTACCAAAGATCTAGAAGCGATGCTTCCAGTTAAATTTCTTGGTGAGTTTTGCATTGGTTCTGGCAATCATAGTAACCAAGCCTGAGGGACAAACAAGTAAATTTAAATATAGGGAAACTAAGGTCTGAAGAAGACTAGTTTCTCAATCAGGATCACAAAACAAGTTCATGACAGGATCAAGGCCACATCCCAGACTTCATGACTTTTAAGTAGCTATGATTCCCTTTTCTTACATGCAGATCACTTATAGTGGTTTTTACTACCCATGATAAATATTATTCCAGGGATGAATAATTTATCAGTTTTCATTTGTGTACTAGTGTGTGTAGCATTATAAAGATATTTATTTAGCTCTTCCCATGTCCAGGATGTAAAACACCTTTTATCCAGTGTATCCACCTGGTATATGTTACCTACTTGTTGGTAGCTATCTTAGTTATCAGACTGATTGAATCTACATTGCCACTTATGTTCAAATAACCCTTCCCACAAACCCTTGACAAGAAGGTGTGTTCTAACTATAGAATCTATCAATATCAAGAATGAACTATCTTTGCTCCTTTATTAAACTTCATCTTTTTCAGTTAAAAGAGGTAGTTTATGGCTTCTATTTGACCCACCCAAATTGCCAGCACTCCTATTCTTGAAATTTTGAAGAAGGAAAAGGAAATGCATGTTAATTTTATTGCCATACCTCCAATTAAAGTTAGAAGAAGTTAGAGTCACAGTTGTAACAAGTACTTCATTAGGACAAAGAAGACATTAAATCACATATACTATGTTCCTCTGTGTCAAGAGGAACATAGTATATGTGAGGTTCAATACTGTCCATGGATTCAGTCAAGAAAAGGGGTGTTATGACATACTCTCCATACTTAAAGGTGATTGTTATATTATTGACACTCCAGTGAGTTTTCACTGAACTACCTATGCCTTCAAGATGATCCTTCATATGCATTGGACAATGTTTGCTATTGTGTCTGTGATCAAAAAAGCACACATGATAATTCAATGTTCAAGACCAAAGTTCTCATAATTAACTTCAATAGTAATGAACCTCTCAATCTTAAGATTGTTTTTGTGTTTACTCTTAAGCAGAAAACAATAGTCCTTCTTAAAATTAGATTTCCTTTGGGTTTCTTCCTCTTTGTAACTTGTATTTGATGGCTATTATAAGGTATAAAATCATCTTATATCATTATATTTTAATATCTTTAGACATACACGTATATTTGTAAGTGTGTCTCCTTTTAACGTGAATAACATAACAAAACAGTGTTGTGTTTTGTGTGTGTGTGTGTTATGTGACTTTTTAGTACATCCTTATAATTTTCATAATTGTGGCCTAATTATTTTTGTTGTTTTGTATTGTATTTGTTGTTATAAGAGAAAGAGCCATTTGTTGAACTGAAAGGGGAAGCTGTTGGGGGGAAAAAGATATACCTTAAACTTTAAAAAAAAAGGAATAGGATGGGGGTGGGAGAAGAGGGTGGGAGGGTGGGACTTGAGGGTGCAGTAGGGAGGGGATTTTGATTGAGATGTAACTTGAAGAAATAAAATTTTTTTAAAGTTGTAAAAAGCTTTTAACCAAGGTAAATTTATTTTTATTTAAGAATGATCATCAATATTCAACACCAGCCCTCTTGGACAAAAATTGAGAAGGGTGGAATGTTCTGTGGACACTGAAAAAACCCAGCAGAGTTGCTCATAGGTTGTCTTAGTTAGAGTTTCTATTGCTGCAACAAAACACCTTGACCAAAAAGCAAAGTTGGAGAGGAAAGGGTTTCTTCAGCTTACACTTCCACACTGTTGTTCATAGGCAGAGGAAATCAAGACAGAAGCTCAAATGGGGCAGGATCCTGGAGGCAGGAGCTGATGCAGAGGGTGCTGCTTACTGGCTTGCTTCCCATGGCTGCTTTCTTATAGAACCCAGGACCACCAGTGGGAATGAAACATCCACAATGGACTGGGCTCACCCCCATCAATCACTAAGAAAATGCCTTACAGCCAGATCTTATGGGAGGATTTTTCTCACTTAAAGTTTTGTTCTTTCAGAAAGCTCCAGTTTGTTGGTCAAGTTGACACAAAACTAGCCAGCATGTAGGTGTTCTCTGTAAGGGAACAACTTAAGTACAGACCAGATTTGTCAGAATACCAACATATCAGTCTGAGCAGCACTGGGCCAGGAGAAAAACAAGAGGAATTAGCATCTTCAACTGGAGAATCAGCTAAAGCAGTATCACAACTCTTTGAGGTTAATTTAAATGAAAGCCAGAGGATGAGGAGAGATAGCTACAAAAATCAGACAGACACTGGACAGGGTTGTACTTTAGCATAAGGTTGATGTAGAGCTAAATCTAGTCATTTTGGACACCGAATGCCTTCTAGGCAAATCACACACTTACACAGGGCAGGGCACAGCAGCCGGGAGGCAGCACGCTCCTTCTGACAGTAGGTTAGTTTCTTCTAGAAGCAACCCCTCAGTCACTCATTTATAACCCATGGCAGTAGAAATGATTTGAGCATTATTAGGGATTCGAAGAGACTCTAGTGCTTTGAGTAAAAACCTTTAAATTCCCATTTCATTAAAAATTCTTCTCTGCAGCTGGTAGCAGAGATTACCATGGTTCACCATCTGTGCGGATTAATGCTTACTAAAAAAGAGGGGGTGGGGAGGGAGGGAGAGGGCGGAAGATAAGATGAATGGTTTTCAGATAAACTGAAAGGCAAAGCAAACTATATTTTCATGACTCCCCCCCCCCCGTGTGTGTGTGTGTGTGTGTGTGTGTGTGTGTGTGTGTGTGTTACACCTATGTTATTTAAATCCTGTAATAGAATGTTTAAGGAAAACTCAGGCGTACTTATTTTTAAATACTGAATAATTTAGAAATAGTTAATCATCATGCCGTTTTAATGTACATTTTCAAAATTCGTTTTGAGACATCTTCAGAATGTGTTAGAATAATTAGATATGTTTGGTATTTCTCAATTATGTTGTCCTCTGGAAAGATGTTTTTGTATTGTTTGCAGCTTGGGCTCACTAGCCAGGACACCAGGTTCTGTCCTGACAGAACAGGTTGTGAATGCCTCTAGGTGTGACTCAGATTTATTCTAGGAGTACATCTCTGCCACAGATAATGGTGATGAAAGATAACTAATGGCCTCCCCTTAATGAGGGTCACTGGTGAGATAATAAAAGAGTAGAATGTTTAGCTATACCTGCATGTGTGTGTATGCATGTGTGTGTATGTGTGTATGTGTGTGCATGTGTATGTGTATATGTGTGTGTATGTGTGTGTATGCATGTGTATGTGTGTGTATGTGTATATGTGTGTATGCATGTGTATGTGTGTATGTGTATGTATACATGTGTATACGTGTGTATGTATGTAAATATGTGTAAGTGTATGTGTGTATGTGTATGTGTGAGTGTCCGTGTATACATATGAGAATGTGAATGTGTGTATGTGTGTATATGTGTATGTGTGTGTATGTGTATGCATGTGTGTATGTGTGTGTGTTCCTGTGAATGCAGGTGTGCATGTTCATGTGTCATATGGAGGCCAGAGATCAACCTTGAATGCCATCCTCAAGAGTCATATACCTTGAGTCTGGAGCTCACTGATCAGGCTAGGAAAACTGACTGGCAGGAGCCCACCTGTCTCAGCTTCCTAGCACCGAACACCTCTATGCACACTCTTTTCCAATTTCACACGGGTTTTGGAAATTGAACTGATGTCTTCATGCTTGCATGGCAATAATTTTGTTGTCTTAACCATCTCCCCAAAATTTTTTCTTGTTTTTCTCACTTGCTTTGTGACCAGAAGTGTCTTTCCCTCATCTATCAATAGAAACTCCCCACAGCCTGTCAGGTTAGAGACTATATCCAATCCACTCTGGAGGGATCATCTTACCACAAACACAACTTTATTTTTTTGCTACCAGTTAAGAGTCTTAGACAGCTGCGTAAGGAAAAAGCCCTATTTAGTAGATTCATTCATTTATTCATTAACATTTCTGTTGAACATCTACTACATTCAAACATAGATCAGGGCAATAGAGATATGGCTATGAATCACACTACACAAGAGTTCCTTGATTACTTTCTAGCGGGAAGAGATAGCAAATCAACAAATACATAATTTACATAGTAGGTCAGATGTCTGAAGGCTTAGCAAAAACGAGTCAGGGAATTGCAATGAGGAACATCAGGCATCAGTGAAATGGTTGCAGTGCTAACTATTCCAGTTATGCCTCAGAGACAGACAGACAGACAGACCCTGATGGTTAGAAATGACCTAGAAAGGAAACTCTATATCTGCTTATCTCCATCATCTCCTAGATGCTAAGTCCAAGGGAGGAAACTATGCCTCCTTCATGCTTGTCTCTCCAGTCCCACCCAGCACGGCATCTGACTCAGGAACTAGGCACTCAGTGATTGTCTGGTGAACCAAACTTCACTCGTCAAACCTCTCTGAAGAGCGGGTATGCCCTTTGACGTTTGCAATATCAGCTCAGGTAACAGTTCCACCTCCACGCTTCAGTTTGACAGGCAGTAAGTTTCTAGCCTGTGGGTTGCTTATTGATTTGACTAATAATAAGTAATGGAGTGGCAACTGAAGTGACATTAATATTACGTGGAGAGGAATGAGCACCAGGATTGGAATGCTCTCATGCATCAAGGCACCTCTGCCATTCAGAGAGGAATTGGATTTTCTTGCACAAATGTTTTCTGTTTCACTTCCTCAGGATTCAGAGCTGCCAAACCCCCACGTTAAATGTGTGAAAGGAAAAGCGCGGCTTTATGTGGGAACTCATAGTCTCTTTTGAAATAGTAAGGAGTGGTGATAATGGAAGAAAAGCTAAAACAAAAAAGTCTATAGAAGGAGAAAGACCAAAGAATTTGAGGGCTTCAATGCTATAAATAAATCTAAACAGGAAAGGGGTGGGGGAGAGATTGGGAAAGGAAGTGGGGAATAGAGTCGGGCGACTATTTTTCCCTGAGATTAAGACAATGATCTTTTTTTTAAACTGTGATCATTAATTCTCTTATGAATTCAGCAAATATTTCCTGACAGCATACCAAATTCTCAATACTTTACAAATCAATCAAGATGCATAATCTCCATCCCTGTGTAAGAAAGCATCTGGCAGGTCACTGTCTCCAACTCCTACACAGTAGCCATTAAGCATTACTTTTTCTAAGTGATAGAAGTAGAATTGCCATTAATGGAGATCATTCCCAATGATTTAACTAATTCCTACAAGGTCACACTTCTTTAACTATCCATCACCCCTGAAAAATGCCACCCAGTTTTGTAAAGCCTTCGTAGTATGTGCATTCAAGTGCCAAACCATGATATAACTATAACATACAGCTGATGGTATTCTGCTAAGGAGGTAACTCTAAATTGCCCCCAGATATATGAGCAAGATGACTCAGCTTTGGGAACTAACCACACAAGAAAGATCAATGGGTTCATTAAATAGTTAGGGTTTGAGGCCATCTGATATCAATCCAGTCTAGAGGAGGAGAGACTGAATATGGAGGCTGATCTCCTGGTCAATTATTTGAACAATCTGGCAGGAATACTGAAACCCCAGTAAAAACTCTGGACACCAAAACTTGGGTAAGCTTTATCCAGTTGTCAGCACTCTTTGTAAAAGGGTGTGGCATGTGTGGGGGTGATGGAACTTTAGATTTGTGTTGTAAGCACAACACAAATGCAGTTCTTTCTCACATCATTCTGGAGAATCCTCACATCTACACAGAAGCTAAATATGCATCCAGATGATTGAAAAGGAAAGGTGGAGACACCCCAAACTCAGGTGGCTGGTGTCCGAATGAGAGATGTCTTGGTAGAATGATGTCTTTTACTCTGAAATTCGGCTTAACTCCATTGAGCTCCTCACATATCTTAGTGTAGAAATAGATCCGAAAAGCCACAGTCTCGGTGCAGTGAGAAAGCAGCTTGCACACAGATGTGTCAGGAAGAGTAGAGCAGGTGCCATCTGCCTTATTGGGGCCCCTAAATCTGGTGTTTGTATTGCGCACCATTCTGTTATAACAAAGTCCTAGGAAGCAGAGACTGGCAGATAGAAAAAGGGTTGTTCAAGGGTGTCCTGGAGGAGATTCTGCACTACAGTCTTTATTTCAGGGATTTCATAGCATAAAGAACTTTTATGAGATGCAGAGAAAGGGCTGCCTGAGGGACAGTGTGCAGGAAGACTATTTCTTGCCTGTCTTTTCTTCCCTGGTGGGAGCTCACAATGGACTCTGATCTTCCACTGGTTTATCAGAACATGCTGGAAATGCTTGTCTTTAGAACCCGGGTTAGAAAGGGTCAGAGGAACAGAAGACATAGCAAGGGACACGGAGCAACACCCTACTCCAAATAAACCTGCCATAATCAGAGAGAATCAGAAGGGACCTGGGCAAAGAAAGTCTTGAGCAGAAGATAAGCAAAGCAAGGAAAGGGCAAAGCAATGGGGATGGAGAGAGCAACATACTGAACAATTTCAGGATCATCCCTTGCCTCCTGTGCTGATGATATTAGTAGCAGTTTTAGCAGCTAAAGTCCCCTAGCTTCTTGTTTTATTCAGTGTGCTCAAAGTTCACAGAGTCATATATTCCTCACCTCACTTATGGAAGGAACTCAGTCTTCTATTTTTTTTTTCATTTAAGTATCCACCCAGTTATAGGTTTCTGCCCTTTTGTAACAGATTGTAGGTTACGTGATGACTGAATGCTTGTTTCCCCTTCTCTGCCCAACGCACACACTGATACCCTCATTCCTAAATTCAGAGTATTTGAAGAAGCACCATTCAGGAAATGATGTGCAAGATATGATTGTGAGAGTAGGGCCTTCATCCTAGGATTAATGATCTTCTAAGGGAGCTAGTTCTGGTGTTTTCTCACCCTTTCCCTCCTCCTTTTTCTCTTCTCTTTATTTCATCACACACAGACATTCACAAGAACCATCCTGATTTGGACTTCTTATCTCTAGAGAAAGCAAATTATTATTGGTTAGTTACCCAGTGTGCAGTTTAATGGACATTCTAGAAGACTTAGATGAACACTTAATGCAGTGTACTCTTTCTCACTGCCCTGGATACCAAGGCATCCCAGAGTCTCAGTGCAAGAAGGGACCTTCCTAGATGTTGTAGATTAAGGCTACGTACGCAACAAGTAACAGACTTACTAGCACTTCCTGTAGGCAATTAATTACCTTTCGGCATAGGTGATAACTTCTTCCTATAGATCAGATCATCCAAAAATTATTTCAGAGAATTGAAAATGTACCACTGTGTGTTTTATTCTCATTGATCCTGGCTCCATCCCTGAGAGAATTAAGGTAGAAATTAACGTGAATAGCTAGAGGGTGGCTATTGTATGTGGCTGGCTGTACAGGTGGTCTTGATGATGCTGTGTTGAACCTTTTCCAGGCCTGTGGAGCCTATCACAGCTTATTTTAAGAAAGCCATGAATCTGGAATTCTTTTCAGATGAAGCCTTTGGTGACTCGCCTTTCACTCTGAGCCTTTGAAGCGTCTAGTCATATACATAAGTGATCTTTTATTCAACTCTTATTTTCTGTGTATGCATTCATTGGTCACATTAAACTACTTTTATGCAAATTAAGTCCCTCGATATGAGGGAAAGAAAGCAAAGCCAGATTAATTGGCTAATTTTCAAAGGCTTATTCTACATTGATTGCAGCTTTTTTTTCCCCATGAATTTTTTATTATGCTCTTTCTTTTTGTTGTTCAGAGTTGCCTTTGAAACAATGGTATGTAAAGTTGGTGTATAGAAACTTGACCCAAATCATCTCATTTAAGAGAAGAAAAACCACACATCTGTGATCATGACCTAATTTTCTTTCTTTCTTTCCCCCAACTCAGCAGGTTTAAAATGTAGTGGAGGAATTTTTCACAGGTGTTGATTTTGCTGGTGTTTTTCCAACACTATACCTCTCTCTCTCTCTCTCTCTCTCTCTCTCTCTCTCTCTCTCTCCCTCCCTCCCTCCCTCTTCCCCTCCCTCTCCCTCTCCCACCCTCCTCTTCTTCCTCCTCCCCCTTTTCCCCTCTTTCCTTCTCTTCCTTTCTCCCTCCCCCTTTCTTTGCATGGTATATGTGTTTGTATGTGTGTTTGTCTCTCACAGACCTTATTTTCACCTTTGTTATTTTAACCTATGAATTTAGAAATATAGATGAAAAGCAAAAGAAAAATTAAAAAAGGAGATAATCTGAGTGTGGAAGGAAGTTCAGCAGTAATTCCTGATCCTATTGCAAACCCTTCTCCTCTCATCCCCTGCCTCTGGTTGATCATTTTATCTGATGGAAAATTCACTGCCTACCCAGGAAATAAATCCTCTGAATATTTCTTACTTTTACAAAATTCATGTTTATATGGAATATAAATTGCTTGATTCTTTATCAGTCTTTGATCCTGGAGTCCTTTCGAACCTGTTTATTCCTCATTACTGCCTAGTTCCAAAGGGAAGCAGACTGAACTTGCCTTGACCCCTCTCTTCATTCCTTCCTCTTTGGCTAAAAGGATGAACCTTTCTTTCCTTTCTAATTTTGTAAAAATCAGGAAAAGGAAGAGTTTTCAATTTTGTTTTCCTAGATCCCCAAATACATTGAGATATTCCTTTTTGTAACAACTCTGCAGGAAATGGTACAATTACTTTCTTGCTACTAATAGTATTTATGCACAATTATCTTGTATTCTTTGACAAGCATAACCTTATGAGTGCTGGAGGAAGGTCTAATACATTGGTTCTGAAAGGCTGATTTCAATGCTGAGACCTGGTTACTGCCCCTTCTGAGGCATTCTCTGATTGGCTAATAAAAGTCACTGATAGCAAATTAGCTGGACAGAAAGAGTATAAGAAAGTGGGACTTCCTGAGACAGAAACAGGAAATCTGTAGTTTTACACAGAGGAATCCTTTCTGCCAGAAGACACGGAGCAGACAGATATGTCTGAGAGCTCTGGAAGGTAACAGCAGGCCACATGACTGGGATTAGGTGGTCTGGGTTAATTTAGATTAGCTAGTTCAGAGTCTGACCAGCTAAGGGAATTAAAAGGTCTTGATGTATTTAATTATTGGGGAAGGGATCATGGTGGCCTATAGGCAGCCAGTCAAAGCAACCTAGGCCCATCCACCTCTGGCCATGCCTGGATGGCAATTCTATTGGCCTAATATAACAGTTTATTGTTATTAATAAATATCCAGCTGCTGCCCCACTAGGCCTATAGGCTTCTAAGGCAAGTCAGGGTTGCCTATCTTATGCCAGGCAGCCAGCAGCTCAGTGAGCCTAAAAATAACAACTTATGGGGTTGGAGAGATGGCTCAGTGGTTAAGAGCACTGACTGCTCTTCCAGAGGTCCTGAGTTCAATTTCCAGTAAACACATGGTAGCTCACAGCCATCCACAACATGATCTGATGCCCTTTTCTGGTTGCAGACGTTCATGCAGATAAAGCAACCATATATAAAATAAATAAATAAATCTTTAAAATATATATATATTTATATATATATATAAAACAACTTATCATTATTAATGAAGATATTAGTTAACAGAGTTTAGGTTGCAGGTGGTAAAGGCCACCCTTGGACCAGGATTATTTCCCCAGGACAAGTCAGGCCACCAGTTAAGACAGGCCAGGCCTACCAGCCTCCCACCAGCCCACTAGCTGCTCCGCTGGCCTAATCTTACAGTTTATACTTATTAATAAATATAATTGATAACTAAGTTGCAGTTTCATATGAGTATTTTATTTTATTACTTTGGGTATGTGACTGAACCTGCATGATCCAAACATAGTTTTTTTAAGTTTTTAAATGAAATTATAATTACGTCATTTCACCATCTCCTTTCCTGCCTCCAGATCCACCATGTAACCCTCACTTGCCCTCTCTCAAATTTATGGCCTCTTTTTGCTCTAATTATATATATATATATATATATATATATATATATATATATATATGGGGTATAATTACATATCTATAATTTATATGCATAAATTGCATATATATGTTTTATTTATTTGTTTAGAAGTATGTGTGTATATTTATTTATGCATGTATTTATATATGTATTATGTATATATTCCTAAATACATAAATAAAACATGTTTAGTTTGTTTGTTACTTGTATGTATATGTTTTTGAAGCTAACCACTAGGTATTGTATAACCAATTCAGGGACTCTTCCCTGTAGAATACTATTTCTCCCAACTTATCTTTCCTTAGTTGAAATTTTTGAAAGTTTTTTATGACATTTGCATATATTATTAAATGTGATCACATTCAACCTCTCTCCTATCCCTCCCCTACTCCTTGACTCTCTTCCTTTTCTCAACTAGTTCCCCTTCTATTTTCATGTCATGTCTGCCTGGGAGAAGTGACTGTGTTTGTGTGTGTGTGTGTATGTGTGTGTGTGTGTGTGTGTGTGTGTGTGTGTGTGTGTGTGTAGGTGTGTGTACACCAATGAGTTTAGAGTTACATACTGGAGCACAGTTGAGGAGTCATTTACAGGAGCATGGGCAGCCCCTGTGTGTTTTCAGCCTTTGGATCTCTAATTAAAGAGAAATGTTATTGGTTCTAAATGCCAGTCAAATTAGATATAAAAAGTAATGAGCCTATCTGGGGATGGTTAGGAGGCAGCAGCCGCAGCAAGCAATTTAATGGATCTACAAAGGTGATGATGGGGTGGTGTTAAGCATTCTAAATGTTAATTGGTCCTGTTTGCTGTCTGTTACTTAACTGACTCTGATTGGTTAAATAAATGCTGAGGCTTGAGACTGAGCAAAGACAGAGAAAGGTGGGACTTTCTGAGAGTAGAACAGGAAGCCTGCACTTTAGACAGAGGATTAATGCATTCCAGCCAGGAGCAGGAAGAAGGAGGACACATGCTATGGGTTAGAAAAAAGAACCTCATTCCACATGGTCAGGAACATCGGCATAGTGTGGAGAATGGCAGTCCAAGGGGACGTATGTATATATGGGCTCATATTTGGGCAACAGAATTAAGAGCTAGTTTAGGTGGGCCGAGATTGCTCAATTCAGGCCAAGGCTTGTTAAAATCCATCCTGGGTCTCTGTGTGCTCATTTATAATGGTGGGTTAAGGATTAAAGGCTGCTGAACCAATTAACAATAAGATAAATACTAATAAATAGTTTAATTATCCATTTTTCTCTACAAGTGGGATAATATCAAGGTATGACAGAGGTGAAACCAGCAAGGGATAGAACAACTTCTAGATCAGAGGAAACAAAAAGAAGAGATTTGACCTAAACCAAAGAAACTTGGCCAGTGTAGTCAGATGCCAA
Organism: Lophiomys imhausi; assembly: GCA_907164525.1. NCBI lineage: Eukaryota > Metazoa > Chordata > Mammalia > Rodentia > Muridae > Lophiomys > Lophiomys imhausi. The sequence continues at coordinate 28,615 of CAJQZJ010001222.1, forward strand.
CATCTAAGAAGAGCTGATTTGGTCATGGCTCGTATCTCTGGGCTAAGAAGACCCAAATCCCTGTGCAGCCCTTGTTGCTGCTAAAACCTTGATCTCTGAGGGATCGTGTTGAGATGTCCATGCCATGCTGGATGAGCAGCAAGCTGGATGAGCCTGCCACTGCCAAAGTGAAAATGCCAGGCCAGTAACATTGCCTGGAGCACAGAGCAGTGACCAAGGTGTTGGTCTCCCCGTACCTCTCAGGTTCCCTCTAGGACAGTGGTTCTCAACCTTGCTAATGCCATGGCCCTTTAATAGAGTTCCTTGTGTTATTGTAACCCCCAACCATAAAATTATTTCATTACTACTTCATAATTGTAATTTTGCTACTGTTATGAATAGTAATGTAAATATCTCATAAGCAGGATATCTGATATGAGACCCCTGGAGGGGTCACAATCCACAGATTGAAGAGCACTGTGAGCCTCCAGTGAATGGGTGGAGCAAGGATTCATCAGGCCAAAAAGAAATCAGTGAGTCCTGGCCTCAGCATCAAACCAAAACAAAACAAAACAAAAACACACACACACAAAAATAACTTAGAAAACTGGATTTAAAGCAAAAAGACAATAGCCTCATTAGTAGCATCAATGATAATCTATGCTAAAACTTAAAAGAATGTTGTTTCTTTACTGTCTCAGTAGGAGATCTGCTCAAAACATTCCACAAGTGGGAGAGAGTAGGAAGAAACAAATCAAGTCCTTAATGCAGTACCTTAGTCTCATGCTCAAGCTATTTTCATTTTTTCCCCAAACCTCATTTTATCAAAATGGCTGCTGTCAGAGCATCTATTCTGAATACACCCAGAGGCATTTTAATGGGAGAGAAATCAATAGGTGCTGCACTGTACTTATATATCATTGAGCTGTATATGTATCGCTCACTGTCAAGTATATGTTCGTCATTAAGTAGACTGTTTTGTTCCATGGATGAAGGTCTAGGAGGAGGGAAGAGCATACATGCTGCTGATCCTCTTAATTCAGGGTCATTGAGAATTAGGACCGCTCAGCTGGGGAGAATGTGTGTCCTCCAAGCGATCTCTAGAAGAAGTGAGTATGTTCCCCAGCCAATCATCTGCCACCATTTCTTCCCTGTGAAATCTTCGGTGGAGGTCTACAGCATGCAATGATATACCCACCTCCTCCATCCTCATCACACATCCTCTTACAATCCCCTCTGTAGTGAGACTTCCAGCTACTCATTTTCTTCTGGATGTTCCCAAGAAAGAAAACAAGAGAATGTTAGAGTTGAGGCCTTAGGACTGACTGGTGAAGCAAAGGGAACTGCAGATCTGGCTGTGTTCAACCCTTTCTGGGATTCGACATTTCTAAATAGAAGGGCTCATTCCATGGGGTCAGCGCTGGGCCTTGTAAAAGAATCTGCCATTTAAACATTAATGCTTGGTGGGTGCTAACTCCAGAGTGTCTCAGGAAACCCGAGAAAGGGTTTCCAGGAATACAATTGGAAAGATTATAAGGACTAAATGGAATCCATCCGTGAAGAAGAAGAAGAAGAAGAGGAAGAAGAGGAGGAGGAGGAGGAGGAGGAGGAGGAGGAGGAGGAGGAGGAGGAGGAGGAAAAAGAGGAAGAGGAAGAAGAAATAATAACACATAAAGGAGTTAAGTTCTAATAAATTAGAAACAAGTCGCCCTTGATTTCTACCAGCACACTTCCCTTCCTGCATCACTGCAGCCTGGTATGGTCCTGTATGAACATTTCATCACCTCTCACTGGTGTATGCTATATGTAGTCAGAGCCTCAGCTCTAGTCTCTAATTAAGAAACAAATTAATTTTACATGTATCATCATATCTCAGTCTCCATAACTCTCATAATCCTTAAAATAAGTAAATCAGCAGATACTGATGGCTCCGCCTCCCCAAATTAGTGAGTGACATTTAGGAAGCTCTTTAAACTGTGTAAGGTCCCTTTGTGTTATCTTGAGTGTTCACAGAAGCTCTGTGCAAGAAATAATGATGTTATTTCCATTTCCATGTGAGGAAACTGAAGCTCAGAGGACTTATGTGGTGGATCAAAGAGCATATCAATTGAGGATACTGTTTTCTTTTTTTTTTTTTTGTAATTGTTACTATTGGTGGTGGTGGTGGTTATTTGAAATAGATCTCACACTATAACCCACCCTGTCCTGGAACTCACTGTATAACCCAAATTAGCCTTTAACTCAATAGACTCTCCTACCACAGCCTCCCAACTACTCAGTTTGCAGGCATGTACAACCACACTTGGTACAAATGGAGACTCTCAAGTCAGGTCAGGGCTTATATTTAGACCCTTGGACTCCAATATGTAAAGCCTTCCTCTGGTCCATGTGAGATGTTGCATCCAGAATCATATGTCTTGCTTCATGATTGGGTCCCCTAAGTTTATTTCCAATTCCAGTCCAAGACTTCACTCATGGTAACCTCTGTAGGCCATTATTCCTGCATGAGGAAAAAGGATAACAAAGAGGCTGAGGAGACACCAACATACTTGTCCATCGTGTGACATCTGTGAACCTGTCTTCACACACTCACAGATGGATTACATGAGTCCATCTTGTTATAGAATGGAGCTCTGAAGAAGGACAAGGTAACAGACCACTATCTGTTGCCAGTATTCTGAAGAAAATGGCCACATCATTTTTTCATACAGATATGGTTATGAAATTTCATTCTGCCACAGATTCAAGAGCCGTCCCCTGAGGTGAGAGAGAAAACAATGCCAGTTCAACAATTATGATAATAACTAATTTTGCGGGGCACTCATTTTGTGTTCCCATTTTGCAGATGGGAATAATGAAACCTTGAGAGGCTGTTACCTGCTCTCATAGACATTCGGAGGCAGTGATGGAATTCAAGCCTCGTCCCTCGGACTCTCGCATCCATCCATCCATTCATCCGTTACCATCACACAGCCTAATTTTGAAATCTGCCTTCAGCTTCTTTTCGCTGGCCACTGGAATGATTTCAAGATGATGTTTTTCTCAGTGGGCTTGCACAAATGTGCGAGTCATAACAATTTACAGCATTTCAGCAGAGGCAGGGACCAAGGCACATTGGAGCCAAGTGTTTTAATAACTTCTTCTGCTAGCAGTTATAAAAATGTAATTGTTGCTGCAGGTTCAAAGAATTAAAATATGGCAAGGTAGAAGGCACTCTCTGGAAGCCAGTTTGCAGGGCTCAGGCTTTGCCCTTGTAAACAACTTTTACATACCCTGTTGGAGAATGCATAATGTAATGACTAACAGTTGCAGCCGGAACCTGAGCTATTATACAGCTGAATGTTTGAAATCTGTTCAGGAAAACACTGAGAACTAGTGGAGTGGCTAGGCCATAGGGACTTCCCCTCTCTGCATGGTTGTCTTTTCCTCATTCTCCCCCCATGGGATTGGCCTATAGGAAACCAAACAGAGTCAGAAGGTATGAATCTTCCCCATGACTTCCCAGTGGGGAACTAAAATCTCCTCTGCTGATTTTGCTTCTTTTGTTACCCATATCCCTTCACTCTCACTCCTGAAAGTGGAACACACCGTTTTTTCTTTGCTTTTAATCTTCCTCAACAGACACCACTGGTGGAACTTTCCAGGGGCCCACCTAGAAGCCAGGAAGGCATGAGGTCTGCATTCCTAATGAAGGCTCTCAGAGAGATGCATGATGATCCATTCCTCCTCTGCCTCCCAATTCTTGTATAAATAGTTACAGTTGGAGATATCAGTTATGAATGCCACTCAGCTCTTCTTCCCTTGAATGTCAGAGGCCAAGTCTCTCCCACAGGTAGCATGATTAAGTCTAAAGAGAAACCATGAAGTTTCCCCTCCAATATCAACCCTGATTGTACTTAAAATTAGCATTTCCTAAGGGGAGACACTATCGCAGAATCATAGAGATGTCTGTAATGCTGACTTTCCTGCAGACAGTCCAAGAAATCCAAAAATTATAAAAAACATAATATTGAGCCTATATCATCCACCGATGCTGACACCCTTCAGATGGTAAAGACAGAATCTTCTATTTTGGGCACTTTCATATGAAAATGGCTATGGAAATAAGATGTTAGAATATTTCTCTTCCCCTAAATAAACAGTAGTTTGCAGCTAAAAAATAAGCAGAACAAAACAAAGAAATGTGTGTGGCCATGACACGGCATGGCAGGAAGATTGGTCAGGAATCATCTGAAGGCGCTTACTGTATAACAAGCCCAGTGTGGTGCTGAGGAACCTAAGAGTGAACCTGGAAGAGCTAGCTATACCCATGATGGAACAGTTTAAATATGAGCCATGTTCTTCACTGATAAAATAAACAGTGTAGACTAAAAGGCATATACTATCTGTTGGAGAAAAGCAACTTTTTAAATCCCATAGTCCTTTCTTTAGTCCTCACTCTGTCTTAATATTCACAGTGCAATCAATCGATCCTCAGAACCTTGATGTGCCCAACTCTAAAATGGGGATGATATTACCCTCTTAAGGGAGATGTGATCACAGTGAATGATATCATAGTTAGAAAACTCATGGTGACAGCAGGGAGCTGGGCATGGTAACTAACATTAGCATGGACTACAGATATAAATCCATGACTTCAGCTCATTTGGAATATAACAGTTCTTTAAAGCTTCTATTTACCTAAACACGACTTCCCTCAGCAAAACCAATGTGTTGCTGTATATTCAATGTTCAATCAAATCAATCTCTCTGCCTCTGTCTACTGTAATACACATATGTAGGCCGCGGTCCAGCCTCCCTCACTCTGAATTATCATCCTAAACTGTGGACTTTGCCTGAGCCAGCCCAGACACGTAAAATGCCAGTTTCTCCAGATTTTGAGCCATATTATCCATCTGTTCAAATTCACATCGCCTTCCCCATCCCTAGAGCCTTTTTTCTCCCAAGCCACAATTTCAAGTTCCTTGGACCTAATCTTCCATTGTGCATATACCCCAGCATGCCACAGGTAGCCTATGGAAAGGGCTCTTGCATCTTTCCATCTCCCCCATAAGAATGGTTAAGCCACTGGGGACAGGAGTTGTGACATGCTCTGCTTTATTTTCCTCCTTGCTGTGAACCAAGCCAGCAGCTGTTGCTTGGAGCTGGTTTAATATTCACTTTGCCTGATCACTGGTCTCAATTTCCTAGTTGTTGATTTGTGATTTGTGTACCATGGCATTGTTTTGTGCTCCCTGGTGGCCACTTATGTTATAGTTACCTGTCCCTTTCCATTAAGTGCCTCTGGACTCCTTGTGGTCTCAGGTAAGGCATTCAGAGAACCGGGGAGTTGTCATCGTCATTTTACTGAAATGTCTCCCTTACCTATTTTCGTTTGGGTGACCCCCTTAAACAACCAGAATGAGCATCAGAAAACAAGCTAGGGGTTCAGGTTGTAAAGTGTCTGCTAGTGCCAGGGCTAGTATGGGGGATTAAATGTAATTCCCTAAAATGTTAAACTTGATATGCTAAACAAACCACTTTTGAAAAATATGTTGCTCCATCTGCAGGAAGAAAGCTCTGGCAGGAAAGGGGCAGGTGACAGGCTGTTCAGGTGATAAGCTGTTCATGTGAGGGGCTGAAAAGAGTACTGGGTGGTACCATGTTCTGGTCTAGTCAGTCTAACACTCATATATGTGCCCAAGGCTTGGTCACCTACTTATTCTGAGATAGATATATTTTACATGTCCCTCCTTCATCCTTTTACTGGCAGATGGGAAAAATTGGGTCCATAGGTGAATATAGCATCCCATGTCCTTGGGTAACTAGGGAGGAACAAGGCACCAGCACACAGTCTGAGGCTTGGTTTATCCTGCTGTTTCCTGTACTCACTGCCTCCTCTCATTACTGACCACCCATAGTCCAAATTTTGTCATTTTAAGGATCTGTTTAAGGAATTAATCATTTTTGTCATCACCTCTTCTTATTTCAAGATGGCACCAGATTTCAACATTATTAAACTCTGTAGCTCTAGAAATGAAGAGGCAAGCAGCCAGCACTCAGTTGCCCTTGTATATATTACCTGCCAGCAGAAGGCTGGCCCAAATTGAGTCCTCTATGTGTGTCATTCTTCAGTCTCGTGTGGTCCAGACACCAGCTCTGTCCTTGTTTGTTTCCTTTCTCTCCTTTGATAGGTTGGTAAGGGAGGAAGACTGGGATCCCAGATGATTTTAGGGGTTTTGTATGTAGGTAGACCACACTATATTTTTGATTTAATGTCATTATACCTTACAGTCTGTGGTATTGACTAGTTTGATCTTCAACATCAAAATAAAATAATGATATGTATAATCTCACCATTGTAGATTTTTAAATGTTTATTAACTCAAGTTATACAGGTTATTTCTAGTATAATAGTTAAAGGCACCTTGCATTGAATTCCTATTATGAGTCAGACTCTATGGGCTTGGTTGGTTGAGCTAACTATTTTCTCCTCTCTTTCTAATAATTCTTCAAGCTAGCTATATCCTTGGTTTGTAGATGAAGGAAGAAGGTATAGCAATGTTGCTAAGGGCATAAAACAGATGGATGCAGTCCTAGCTGGGGTGATTTTAACCCTTAGCTGATGTTCTTTCAATTTCTGTGCTTGTCAAAATTTGTTCTTGGTTTCCCCTGTATCCAAGTGATCAGTAAGACAGATTTCACATGAAGGCAGACCAGAATGGCATGAAGTTTGGGGACAAGGAGTAACCATGTTGATCTCTAGTTTCCTGAATCCTCTCCACTTTCAATCTCCTTCATCCTCTTGAATAGACTCCAGACCCTTCTATCAAATGATTAGCCATGTGCCCTGAAGTATCTACAACGCCTCTATCATAGGCCTCCTTATGAGGAATTAGGAAGAGGGCCATAGTCTCCAGGTCCCTTGACCCTCAAAGGCCCAGGAAGATGGTTTGAGCAGAGCTTGCCTTCGTTAGAGGCTGAAGGTGTCAGGAAATGACTCCTTGGCTATCTCTACTTATCTAAACTTCCCAGGCAGAAGAAAACCACTCCCAGGACTATACCCCTAAAATGTGCATGACACTATTATTAAATCCAAGAGTTTTTTTTTTTAACCTGGCTCCCATGCAGAACACATTTCACTCTTCCATGAAAGAACATTCCATAGTCACAACTGTGGTATGGCTTCCCAATTCCAGGAAAGATTCTGTCTCTCCTGCATCAAGAGAAGACCTCCTGGGAAATTTGCAATGCCCGTGAAGCTGCTGCCTTCCCTCGTTAGGTAAATTCATTTGCCTGAGCCTCAGGTTCTCATTGTAGATCACAGAGAGACCCAAAGTTACCACCTTAGGAGAAAACCAGTGAACTGGTCAGCAAGCATTCATTTGGAATCTGTTGAAAGAAGGAACCTCCCCCCTTAGTCTAATGCAGGGGACCAGGGATTAGAGATCTTAAGTCTGTGTGTGAGCATCACAGAAACCACAAGCATCAGCCCACCCTGGTACATCAAGTCACAGTGGGACTAGGCAAATCCTCTCCCACTGAGGCCAGACAAGGCAGCCCAGGTATGTGAAAGTCAGAAAACAGGTTTGTACATCAAGTCACCAGCATCAAGGAAACATGGATACTACGAGTTAGTGGATATGGAGAAGCTCCTCTCTTGGACCTGGGGACCAGTGGTCTTCCAGAAAAGATAAGCCACATCTCCTTAAATAGTTCAGAGGTGAAGTTGACTAGGCGTCTGCTTTGTGACATCGTGCTGCCTCACCTCACTGAACCTTCGCAGCCACTCAAAGGCGATTAGAGTTCTCTCATTTTGCTTGTGATGCCTCTCATAAAGTGGACTTAGAGATAAGTAGATTCCCTAATCCAGTAGAACTCCTGGGAGGTAGATCTAGAATTTAAATCCATATCCTTGTGATACCAGAACCCAGCTACGTACTGCACATAGAATTGACTTAAATCCTAGCTGTGTGACTTTAAGCAAAATGCTCAGCCTTTCTGAATTTGTGATCTGAAAATCCATTATCCTTACCTTGAAACGTCAATGACTGTTAGAGCTGATCACATCCGCTCATTATGGTAACATGACAATCGCTGGCACTCTCTGTCTCCTCTCTTCTAACTCACTGAAGCTGGATCTGACCGAACAAGGATGGCCCATGGTCACAGACAGCCATCCACCCATGTACATGCAGCCTTACAGCTGTGGACAAATGAGGACTACATGTGACAACATGTGACCTGAAGTCTATCTCAGACTCCAGATCTATAGATGTCATCCTTTTGTGTTCCTTTTACTATTGCATGGCCCAAAAAAGTATAGCATATTTTTAAAACTCTTTCAAGTAGGAGCGTCTGTTTTGTGTGGATTTCTGGTTTTTGTTTTGTTTTGTTTTTATTCACTTTAAAGCCTGATGGCAATCTCCCTCCCTCCTTTCCTCCAAGGTCCATTATCACACCCCCCTCCCCAACTCCTCCACCCCCTTTTCCTCAGAGAAAGGAAGCCCCCCCACACAAGCATCAACCCACCCTGGTACATCAAACCACAGTGGGCCTCTCCCACTGAGGCCAGACAAGGCAGCCCAGCTATGTGAACGTGATCCAAAGGCAGACAAGAGTCAGAGATACCACCAGCTCTAATTACTAGGGAACCCATATGAAGAACAAGCTGCGCGTCTGCTACCTATGTGTAGGGGGCCTAAGTCCAGCCTGTGCGTGCTCTGTGATTGGTGGTTCAGTCTCTGTGAGCCCCCATGGCCCAGGTTACTTTCCTCTGTAGGTCTTCGTTTCCTGTCCTTGACCTCTCAGGCTCCCTCAGTCCTCCCCCAACCCTTCCATAAGGCTTACCCAAGCTCCACCTATGGTTTGGCTGTGGGTTTCTGCATCTGTTTCCATCAGCTACTGGAGGAAGTCCTACTTGTTACTTTGTTTCTTTCAGTCTGTGGATCGTACAATGGTTACCCTGTACTTTATAGCTAAAATCCTTATGAGTACATACCGTGTGTGTCTTTCTGGGTCTGGGTTACCTCAAGATGATATTTTCTAGCTGCATCCATTTGCCTGCAAATTTCATGATGTTATTGTTTTTAATAGCTGAGTAGTATTCCATTGTGTAAATGTACCACATTTTCTTTATCCATTCTTTGGTTAAGGGACATCTAGGTAGTTTCCAGTTTCCAGTTTCTGACTATTACAAATAAAGCTGCTATGAGCATAGTTGAGCAAGTGTCCTTGTGGTATGGTAGAGAATTTTTTGGGTATATGCCCAGAAGTGGTATAGCTGGGTCTTGAGGTACAGCTATTCCCAGTTTTCTGAGAAACCACCAGATTGATTTCCAAAGTGGTTGTACAAGCTTTCACTCCTGCCAGCAATGGAGGCATGTTCCCTTTGCTCCAAATCCTCATCAGCATGTGCTGTCATTTGAGTTTTTGATCTTAGCCATTCTAAAGAATGTAAGATGGAATCTCAGAGTCATAGTCCTGTAATAGTAGGGGCACATATAAGTGGGTATTAACTATAAAGTACAGATTAACCAGGCTATAATCCACAGACCAAAAGACGCCACATAACAAGGAGGGCGCAAGGGAGAATCCTTGAATCTCACTTGTATGGATTTTGGGCTGACAGCCAGATAGGAAGATTTTCTTTAATTTCTCTCAAAATAGGAGGATTTGGGATAAGACTAAGAATGGGAGCAGCAAAAAGACTCAAAACTTTCTTTTTCCATAGCTGGTTCTTATTAGTTCAACCAGTATTGATTGATGACCCAGTATTTGCCCAATAGTGGGCAAAAGGTGGTGGATACGTGGGCATAATCCTAGACTTCTAGAGGTTTCCAGTTCAAGCTAGGAAGATCAGTGAATAAAGCACTTGTTATGCAAGTATGAGTACAGCAGTTTGGATTCCAAGAATCCATGCAGAAGCCAACCAGGCATTGGGGTTGCATGTAACCTATTACTAATGAGGCAAACACATGGAATCCATATGGCAAGCCAAGTTGACTCACTGAGAGATGCTGCCTAAGTAAGTAAAGTGGAAAATTATAAAAGACACCAACATCAACTTTGGGCCTACACACACACATATGTATGGATACCCAAGTATACTCACACACATTTGTAGACAGATGATAAATAGATGATAGATAGATAGATAGATAGATAGATAGATAGATAGATAGATAGATAGATA
>CAJQZJ010001222.1:38777-51700 GCA_907164525.1 Lophiomys imhausi
ATAGATAGATAGATAGATAGATAGATAGATAGATAGATAGATAGATACATAGATACATAGATAGATAGATACATAGATAGATACATAGAAACATAGATACATAGATGATGGGTGGATGGATAGATAGATGATAGATAGATGGATGGGTGGATGGATGGATGGATGGATGGATGGATGGATGGATGGATGGATGGATAGATAGATAGATAGATAGATAGATAGATAGATAGATAGATAGATGATAGATATAGATAGATGATAAATAGAAATTTCCAGTCTAGTCTGGAAAACTGACCCCTAAAGTAAGTCTCTTTTGTACAGAACTTTTTAAAGGTAATAAGGAGAAAGAAGACTACCAAGTGAGGGGGAGAGGCATGAAAATGAAAAAGGCAGGAAGAGAGGAAAGGAAGGGGACCAGGGGAATTAATAAGAGCAAAGTATAATAGCATTACTTTGTATACTATCTTAAAGCTTAATTTAAACTTCAAAGTGGTAGAATGACATTATAAAATTAAGAGGATATTTTCAGTAGTTTTTACTGTATAATTATCCATGCACATTAGTTATACATATGAATTGATTTTACTGTGACATTTTCATACTTGCATATGTATTGCCTGCATAGTATTCACTCTCCTAACCACTCTCTGCTACTCTCTCCTCTTTCCCATCTTTCTCAGGTCCCCTTCCTTAGTAGTCCTTCCTCTACCTTCAGCTCATCTTTTTCCTTCTAATTTACACATATGAAAGAAGCCATGGGATACCCATCTGTTGGCAATGACTTCACTTTGTTTAATGTAACAGCTTTTAGTTCTACCCATTTTCTGGCATACGACATGATCTGTTCTTTTTTTTGTAGAATATATTATCTTTTTTAAGATTTTATTTATTACTTCATTATGTCTCCATTGCAACCCCCTCCCTCCCACCCTCTACCCCCTCTCCCACCCCTCCCATGCCTCCAGTGTGGGGTGTCTTCATGTCTTAGCCCCCCTCAGTTCATTAGTCATATGAGGTCTAAGAGCTTCCTCTTGCACAGGAGGCATACATGGCAGTTCCGCTAGGGTGGAGTGTCCCACTAACAAGTAACCAAGTCCATGTTCCTGCTCTTTTGGGTCTATTGATTGTAGGATGGTTATCCTATACTATAATGGCTAAATCTTATTTCTTAGTGTAAATACCAGATTCTCTATATGTGTTCATCTCTAATGAGCATCTAGACTGCCTCCATTGTTGTCTGTAGCGAACAGTGCTGCCCCAAACATGAGAAGGCAGGTGTCCCGTGGTCTCCACTTCAGACATTTGAGGTAGACTTCTGTTATGATCCACTGATCTTCATGTTCGTTTCAGGGCCAGTACCATGCTGTCTTGTTTGTCTTGGCTCTGTGGAAAATTTTGAAGTCAGGTATTTGATAATCCCAGCATTGTTCTTTTTGTTCAGGGTGGCTTTAGATGTCCAAGGTCTTTTGTTCTTCACAGACTGCCATGTGAGAACAAAGAATGGGGAAGTAGCTCATTACATTTGGATGTAAAGTCAAGGAGAAAAATGAAGCTTGCTTCTTAAGCTGTGGGGTTTCCTTAAGTGCCCTACGTTACCTTTCCTCTCAGAAATTATGACATTCACCCTTCAACCAGGACCTGCTCTCTTCTGCAAAGAGGAGCTGCTTCATTCCATGCTGCAAAGACACCCTATTGGAAGAGCATTAGGAGGAAAAGGTTCAGAGGAGCCTGGGTTTATCGTCTCTACCCACCAGCTAAGCTGGTATTCCTTGAGTAATTTCTACGGTCAGCCTTATTGTAGGAGATGAGAATACAGTGGTGTGATACATGAAAGCAGAGGGTCTTGCTTTCATGAGGCTCCTGTGCATGCCTTGGCCTCTGTAAGAATCAATTCCCTCTTCCATGAGATGGGGAAAGTATCACCTGCCTCAAAGAATTTCACAGAGCTTGTTAGGGTGATCCTCGTTTACCAGCTACCCAATGAAAATGAGTACAAGCCAGCCCCACTTTGCAGCTTGTGTCCTTATGTGTAAACTCTATTTGTCGATGCTATATAAATTTAATGAATGCTTCCAAGTCCATTTAACCAGCATGGGTTAAAGCAGTGAGCTAGTTCTCCGTGTTCCTCTATTTTATATACGTTATGACTCTGTATATAGAACCATAAAACTCAGGACAGATTTATTCATATGGTGCACTATATATTTTCATAGAAATGTTTTGCAAGGCACCTGTAATAGACTGATGTATGTGAGCAGTTTTCTAAAGTTTATTTCACATAGATCTCTCTTAAATTCCATGTGAAGTGACATTTTATGACTTAACTTTTGTTTTCATGACACAGCCTCAATTTGCATCCCTGCTGTAGCCTTTGTGTTTTCCTTGCTTGTGGCATGTTTGCTTCTCTTGTCCTTGATGCATTTCTTCAGGAAGCTATCACTAAAGACCCCAATTTGGCCTCTTTCCTAGAGAAGCCAATCCATCTCTATGTGTGTGGCAAAAATGGACCTGAATTATTCAAATTCCATACCCGAGTAGTTTATAGGATGTTGATGTAAAGACGTGGAGTGGTCCCATTCTTTGTGTGGTCAGAGCCCTTGGTTGTGAAATATCGCGGCCCTTTTCCTAAGTGGCTTCCTTCACCTAGAGTTGACTGAGACTTTCTGGCCTGCAGTTCTATCAAAGTAAGATGGAAAAGAAAGACATGCGCATCTACCAAATACCTGGTATAAGCCAGATTTGTGGAACACTTTGAAGAATTACAATCTTGCTTAAGATCTATACATCAGGGGATTGTGGCCTTATTAAAGGAAACAGTTGCAAGAAGATTAAAGAACATGACCAAGGTCACACAGCTAATGAGTGGTAGGACCGTTGAGCAGTTAAACCCACCAGGATCCAGGGCTCACGAAAGGATTCAGGTGAGCCAAGGACAGTACCGCCATCTACCCACTTATAGCAGTTCACTCGTTTGAACAATCACTGAGTAAAGATTTATTTATTGAATGTGTCCTACATGTTGAAGACTTCACTGGGTACTACACAGTAATTTTTGAATTACAAAAGGGTTTCATGTTATTTAAGCCTATATATATAAGCTATCATGTGAGGCTAGTGTAAATGAATGCTTTGTAAGGAAATATTAGCACAAAGAGAAGTGAAGTTCTCTTCCTGTGTTTCCAGTTGTCTACGACATACATAGACAAGGCAGTCCTTGAACATTTCAGAATGAATCAGTGATGGGTGGATTTACAGCAGGCCTAAAGATAATATCACAATACATTTATTTGCATGTCTGTGATCCCAACAGTCCACCGCTGTATTTTGTCATCTGTGTGTCATCAGTGCCTGGCACTGTGCTCACCATAAATCAGAGGCTTCAGGTATGAATGTCTGGGGAAAAGACTATGCAATAGCAGGGCAACTCGTGCACTGTTAGCAATAATCAGTCTAGTATCACAAGGGAAAGAAGAATAGGAAATCAGGAAAATGGGAGTCAAGCACCAAGCTCAAGGGTAAAATTTAAAATAATACCAAAAACTTAGCAATCAAGTTAAGTAGTATTTTTAATGCAATATTTTAAGTAATCAAGATAGAAACTGACAAAGCCAAGATTAGCATATGGCAATAAGATGAAAAGTCATAATTCATCTTTGTTTAAAATTTTTATTTTTCATTCCTTTTTTGCATTAGCTTTGTTTTTTTAAGAAAATGCATTGAAATATTATTTATTTCTATCATGAAAATCTTGACACACATTAAATTTTATACCCAAGATGGATTTCTCTCATTTGCCTTGCCTTAGCCCTGGCTCTGTAAAACCAACACAAATAGTGAAACTTTTTGGATGTCTGGTTATATAAAATATACTCTATGTAAGAAAAGTCATGGAAAGCTCCCAGAAGCCTATCTTAGGGAAGTTTCACAGATAGAGTGGCGAAAATGTGAGGAGACATCATTGCCTTCCTGGGGTATCACAAATGAATCACAGATGTATTCTAGATATTGATTTTCTCAGCCCCCAACAGGTGCTGCCCAGAAGCTGGGTCTGGGTCTGTTGGGAGTGGGGGGGGGGGGGAGTCACAGGATAGCTTCCACCAGCCAGAAGCAGCCTCGTGCATTTACCCCAGCTTGCTACACAAACACTATATTCCAGCGAATTCTAAATTCTAACCATTTTCAGAAACAGCACGTTTTATGTTTCAGGCCTCTGTGCCACCAAGATAATAGCAATTGTAAGGTGCTAACAACTGTAAGATACATCCCAACTTCAGATATTCTGTAATGTGAAATTTTAAAAAGTGCATTTTGGAATGGTCTAAAAAAAAATGCATTACCATTCTACGCCAAGTGGTCATGATGTTGAGAAAAGGCAGAAAATCTACTGAAGGGTATGCTGCTATGATAATCACAAGCAGACTTGAGCACTGTGCCTATCTCTAAGTAGTTACAAGTCCATCTACCACCTCCAAGCCATCAAAAGGTGCTGTGCTTCCTACACGGAGAGACACTTCAAACCAGTGGCAAGGGATAGAGGATTCTTTCCCTAAGGAAGGAGAGTGCTCCATTTGCCTACAGAGAGAGGAAAGATTGCAGCCTTCACTGTCTGATTTATTAGTCTTGAAGAGGTTAAGGATTCCATCTACTTCCAAAGTTACTTGGAGAGAATGCTTAAGAAAGAAAGGGTGAGGGCTGGAGAGATGGCTCAGCTGTTTAGAACACCTGCCTTTCTTATGGAAGAGCCAAGTTCAATTCCCAGCACCCACATGGGAACCTGTAACCAACCATCTGTAACGCCAGTTCCAAGAAATCCAGTGCCATATCAGACCTCCATGGTACAGACATATATGCAGGCAAAACACTCATACACATAAGATAATAACTTCCTAAAAATTTAAAGAAGGGCAAATTATTTGTAATAGCTAGAAACTGGAAACAACCCAGACGTCCCTCAACCTATGAATGGATAAAAAAAAAAAAAAGCTGTGGTACATCTACACAATGGAATACTACTCAGCCATCAGAAACAAGGAAATCACGCAATTTGAGGCCAAATGGATGAAACTAGAAAAGCTCATCCTGAGTGAGCTAACCCAGACCCAGAAAGATACACGTGGCATGTATTAACTTATAACTGGATTTTAGCCATATAGTACAAGATAACTATCCTACAACCAACAGACTGAATTGTAGGGGTTAGATAAATTAGATTTAGAAAATATATAGGAGTTTCTGATACTGTCTTTTAATTCGGGGCATGAAGAGCATTATCAGCATGAAGTCAGCAAAAACAGGAAAGACTTAATAGACTGAAAAACAAGGTTGAAGTCAGGAAAAACAGGAAAGACTCAATAGACTGAAAAACAAGGTTGAAGTCAGGAAAACAGGAAAGACTTAATGGACTTAAAGAAACAAAGTATCTGGCCTGACATTGTTTTCAGCTGCTAAGTGGGCGGAGCCCAAATTAAGCTGAAACAGAGTTTCCTCCTATTTAAGGACAGTGCATAGAGCCCAGAAGAAGAAGAGGCCCCTGATGCTAGAGAGCTCCAAGAGTCCTGCTGAAAAAAGGGCTGGCCATTGATGGCCAGATCTCCCTGAAGCAGAAAGAAGCCGGTGAGCAAAGAAAGCCTGAGCAAGACCCCAAAAGGAAACTGTGCCTGGCTTTAAGGACTGAGGCAGAGCAGCTGAGTTCCTGATTCAAAAGAAGTAAGTTGGCCTGCAGATGGCTGGGGTCTCCCACAGAGAAGAAAGCATGAAGCCTTATTTAAGGTGAGACTGCAATAACCAACTTACCCTGATGAACCTGCATCTGAGAGATCCAGAAAAAGGACTGCTAAGTGCATTAAAGAATCTATGACAAAGACTGTGTTCCTGACGACTGAGGACCTGCCCCAGAGCCTGTATCATTCTAAAAGGTTATGAAAGTAGTTGTTATAATTATCAATAGGTTTAGTGGATAGGTTAAAGGGGTTGTAGGAATTTATAGGATTAATAGTTAAGAAATTGTTGGTGTTTGTTATAAGTGAATTTAGTAATAAATAAATAAGTGTTAAATAATAATTTAAAAGATCAGTTACACTGAATGGAACAGGAATATAGACTTTGTTACCTGTTAGTGGGACACTTTGCCCTAGTAGAGCTGCCATGTAGGCCCCCAGTACAAGAGGAAGGAAACTCTTAGCCTTCATATGGATGCTGAACCAAAGGGGGCTGATATGTAGGCACCCCACATTGTAGGAGTATGATAGATGGGAGAAGGGGGAGGGGGTGGGAGAGTTGGAAGGTAGGCCGGGGAGGGGTGGAGAGAGGGGACTGTGGTGGAGATGTAGATTGAAGTAATAAATAAACATGAAAAATACATTTTAAAAAATTAAAGCAGGGAAGAGTGAAAGCAGAAGAAATGCTTCAGTGGTTAAGACAACTGCTGCACAATCCCATGAACCTGAGTTCAAATCCTAGCACCCATGTGTACCTGTAACCTTAGAGTTGTGCAGGATGGTTTCTGGGGGGTTCAGGAAAAAATAGGAATTCCGGGTTCAGGAAGAGATCCTACCTCAAAGTAATAAGTAAGAACATAATAGAGAGTACCCAACAACCTCCTCTGGCCTCTACACATACATAACAAGTGCAGAAGCATTGCCAGGACATGCGCCCACATGCACTTGTACAAACATGCACTCACTCTCTGTGCCCCTGTATATCTGTGTCCCTTTCTCTGTCTCTCTATCTCTCTGTCTCTCTGTATGTGTGTGTCTGTCTCATATACACACAGAGAAAATAAAATTATTTTTCAGTGGCAAGAGTTAATGAATTACTGCTATCTTTTTTTTTGAGACAGGGTTTCTCTGTGTAGCTCTGGCTGTCTTGGACTCACTTTGTAGACGAGGTTGGCCTTGAACTTGCCGAGATCTGCCTGCCTCTGCCTCCTGAGGGATTAAAGGCGTGAGCCACCACGCTATCTTAATTAGGGTTTCTATTGCTGTGATAAAGCACATGGCCAAAGAAGCTTGGGAAGGAAAGCGTTTCTTTCATCTTACACATCTATCCAGTAGTCTATCACTGGGAGAAGTCAGGGCAGGAACTGAAAAAAAAACCCACGGAGGGATGCTCCTTATCAACTTGCTCCATGTGGCTTTTCTCAAACAACTCAAGACCACTTTCCTGTGGGTGATAGCACTCCCCATGAGCTAGGCCCATCATATCAATCCTTACTCAAGAAAATGCACCACCAGCTTGCCTATAGACCAATCTTGTAAAGGTGTTTTCTCAATTGACCATCCCTTTCCCCAGATGACTCTCATGTCAAGCTGATGTAAAACAAACCAACACAACAGCTAATAGAAGACTCAAAAATCTCTTTTTTGGATCTATGAGAAGCTGTCAAGGTTCCTTAGCTTGTGTACAGAGCCTACAAGAATAATCCCAAATTTATCATCTAACATAAACAATCCATACTGTTCTCCATCCAACTAGCTTTTCCATAAATGATCACACTTACATTAGTGCATTCCAAAATGTATTTAATCTTAAAATATGAACAGTGATGCATTGGCTCAGGTCAGTCATGGATTTCTCAACCATACAAAATATTATTAAAATAAAACCTCTGAGTCTGCCTTCTACAGTTTACTCTTTAAAAACACATCTGCCAAGCATATACACAAATCAGAAGTATGGTGTTCTTTAGTAAAGCTCACCACATTAGCCCCATGTGATTTTATCAAAGAGTTTGAAATGCTGCCTTATGCCTTTTTTATTTTTCAAATCAAAACTCCAAATCTTCTGTAGTAAGAAGTGAAATAAATGTCTCTGTTGATGGTCTGTCCTCTTGAGAGATAAATATGGAGGAACATGAGCTGGACCAAAACACCTAGTTTGAATCCCATTCTGTCTCAATTTCTGATTCTTAAGAAGGGGATAATAATAGTACTCGCTTCCTGAGGATGGAATGAGAATTGAATAAACTCTTCCCAGCACCTAGTAAGGAAAATTAGCTCCTTGTCTGGTTATCCGTGGTCCCGGCTCAGGAATTCTGTTTCGATGGTCATCAACACTTGCCCATTCAGCCAAGGGGCAGGACTCTGCAGTACTGTTTGCCATGTGAGTGAGTTTGTTTCTCCTGCCCTGTCTAATCTCATTCTTCTCCAACACTGAACATATGTAGCTATCACAATGAATGTGCTTCCTGTACTAATTCCAATAGTGATCAAACCTGATATGCAAATAGATTCTGAAATTTCAAATAGTATATATTTGGCAGCTCATGCATTCCTCTGGGTCCCCATCTCATTTCATACATATTTGCAATAGTGCTCTTATCATATAGAATTTGTGATTTTCTTGCTGGACCTCCTAATGGATAGTGTTTGGTCCTTATCTTATCCTTCCTTGCCCACCTAGGACCTAGTATCCTGTATGAGGTACATAGAAGATACTTGATGCATCTGTGCTAATCAAGCAGAGGCCAGTGCCTGCCTCTGTAAACATGAGGCTTGTCTTCTCTGCTGCTTCATTCTCAGGAACATTCACCTTCCTTTCTGTCCTCACTTATGCAGCTATGGGAGATACCACTGCATAGAGCTTCAAAGGTACCAGGATGCCATGGAACAAATGCACACAAAGATACTCCCCTAACAGCCCATAAAGTTTACCGGGTGGAGTATCAAGCCTGGGCCCCACCTCCCTGAGCGTCTCCATGGGATCTGAAAAGCTTCAGATCATTTTGGAAATATCCAGAGTAATAAAACCAATAAATCTCATTTGTGAGAGTGACAATCACTCTTTATTTAGAATCTTTACATCTCAAAGATAATGGGCCTTTATGACCATGAGCCCCAGGAAAGAAAAAAAAATCCACTTTTTAATCTGTCAGAGAAAGGAGGTAGATAAGGAGTAGGAATGAACTTATAAAGAGTTATCAGAGCCTTGGGAGAAGAATTCACTGCTCAATTCTCAGGGCATCTTAATGTCTTTGAATCTTCAAGAACTCAGGAGTTGAGGAAATTGGGTCTGAGGAACAAAGGAGACTGTATTCAGTGTTTATTGCTGTAGAAAGTAAACTTGCAGCTCAGAGGCTTAAGCAATGAATATTTATCATCACACAGACCCTGTGGGTCAGGAATTTGGAAGCACCTTAATTATGATTCTAGTTCAGAGTTTCTCAAGTAGCCTGGTTAGTATATGAGCAAGGCTGTCATCATGTGATATCTTCTCCCAGAGAACTGTGACATGGGATATTTTCACTGGAGGAGCCATAGCCATGTGATATCTTAAATGAGAGCTGAAGGCCACATTCAAGCTGTGGGGCCTCTCTGTAGGCCAAGTACCCTCATGACAGGATATGACAGCCTTTTCCTGGAACAAGACATCTGAGAGAGTGATGATTGGAAATGCAGTGGCCTTATAATGTAGTCTCTGAAGTCATGCTGTGTCTGCGTCCTGGGTTTCCTTATCAAAGGACCACAAACTGGGTGGCTTCAGCAGTGCATACTCTCTCACACTTTTGAAGGCAAGAAGTTCAACATCAAGGTATACATGTGGCTGTTCTCAGCCTGAAGGTTCTAAGGGAGAATCCTTCTTTGTCTCCTCCTAGCTTCAAGGAGCCTTAACTGCTTGGGCTTAGAGAAGCAACTTCTGCCTCTATCTTCATGTGGCTGTCTTTTATCAAGTGTGTCTGTTTTCCCCTCTTTTTATATAATTTATTTTTTATTTCTTCAAGTTACATCTCAATCACAATCCCTTCCCTACTCCCCCCTCCAGTCCCACCCTTCCACCCTTTTCCTCCTTAACCCCCCATCCTCTACCCTAATTTTTTTTTTTTAGTTTAAGGTATATCTTTTCCCCCCAACAGCTCCCCCTTTCAGTCCAACAAATGGTTCTTTCTCTTATAACAATAAATACAATATCTGGATCTAAGAAGATGTTTTTAAAATTGTGAGGCAAGTTAGTATGAAAGCTGAGTTAGATATCGAACTTTAAACTCATGGAGATGGTTAGATCATAGAATGTTAAAGTCAGGTGCCAAATACATATGGACTGGACATTGGGAATGCATGCTAAGCCATATAACTGTCATAATTGTGGCCTATTTATTTCTGTTGTTTTGTATTGTATTTATTGTTATAAGAGAAAGAACCATTTGTTTTCCCCTCTTTTTAAACTCTTGTTTATGTATATGAGTGCTCTATCTGCATGTATGCCTACATGACAGAAGTGAGCATCAGATTCCATTATAGATGATTGTGACCCACAGTGCAGTTGCTGGGAATTGAACTCAGGACCTCTGGAAGAGCAACCAGTGCTCTTAAGCACTGAGCCATCTCTCCAGCCCTCCTTTCCCTTCTTAAAAGAGCAACAGTCACTGGATTAGAGCCCACTGTAACGTTCAGTGTGCCTTCAGTTTAACTGATTACAGCTGTGAAAGCCCTGATTCTACAGAGAAGGCCCCGTTTTGAGGTTCTGGGTTGGCAAAGACTTTGGAGGTGCTGAAGACACTTTGCATCCCAGGAGACTAGCCTTCCTTTCTTTTTCATTCTATTCATTAGTAATAAGTCACTAAATGCAGCCCAAACTCTACAAGACAGAAATAATGTTAGTCCCCAGAAATAAAAGTATAAAGAAATGTGTGCACTGCCACCAGGATATACAACACCTCCATTCCAGATGCCCTTTGGGATGTTGGGGTTCCCTCGTGTTATGTGAGGTCATACACCTCTGTAAAAAGAGAAGAACACTGAACGATGGTCTGCATGCTTCAATGACAATGTATACCTGGAAAAGGCCATTCAAAGTAAATTCTTTTACAGTAGGAGCCAAAATTCCTTTTCAAATGAATAAAACAATGACTCAGCTTAGATTTCTCATTAAATATATAATAAAAAGTATATTTTACTCAAATTTGTGCAAGTAGACAACACTAAGCAGACTCATCAGGTTGTGTTTTATGTATTTGTTCATTTATATGTGTATGTAACAACAGTGGTTAGAGAGAAGGTCCAGACTGGAGCAGTGGCTCAGTAGTTGGGAACATTGGCTGCTCTTCCAGAAGACCGTAGTTTAATTGGCAACATGTACATAGTGGCCCAAAACCATCTATAATACCTCTAGGTTCAAGGGATCCAACCCTTTTTTTTTTCTGGCCTCCAAAGGTACCAGGCATGTATGTGTTGCACAGACAACATGCGGGTACCATGTCTATGTACCATGCACATGCCTGGGAAGGGGGACATGGGAGGATTAGGAGGGAGAAGTGAGAGAGATGAATGTCATTATATTTTGATTAAAAATTGGGAAACATAGTAGTATATATGCACATTACACGGTGATAGTTTTCATAAGGCCATTTTCTTTCAAGAATATCATAGACGTTGTCATATTCACCCTTCTACATCTCCTTCTCTCCCTGACCCTCACTAATTCCTTCCTCTCCCAAGATAATCTCACTTCTGCTTTTATGTCAAGCGTGTGTGTGTGTGTGTGTGTGTGTGTGTGTGTGTGTGTGTGTGTATGTAATTTTGTCTGTCCTTATAAAATTTAGGATTCATAAATGAGAGAAGATGTGATATTTGTCTTTCTGAGACTGACCTATTTTTCTTAATATAATGACCTCCAGTTGTACCCATTTTTCTGTGACTGTCCTCACTCCATTCCTCTTTATGGCTGATTGAAACCCATTGTGTTTTTTTTATAATACATTGCACTAATTCATCTATTGATGAACACCCATACCTTAGCCATTGGGAACAGTACTTCAGTAAACATGCATGTATAGGTGTCTCTGAGGCATATTGATGTAGAGTTCCCCAGGTAGGACTACTGACTCAAGCATTGTATAGCTGAATCATATGGTGGTTCTGTATTGACTTTTTTGAGGACTTTCATAGTGACTTATTAACTTACATTCTTATTGTCAATGCATGAGGGTTCCTTTCCCATGCATTCCTATGAACTTTTGTGGTTAATTTGTTTTCTCAAGGATGGCCATTCTGACTAGGGTGATGCTAAATGCAAATATATGTTTCCTGATGGCTGAGGCTGGTGAACACTTTCTTCCTGTGTTTATTGACTATTTCTATGTTCTCTTTTGAGAATTGCTAATTTTATTAGTCCATTTATTAACTGGAATAAAGAGTGAGTGATCTTAACAGATATGACAGTACATACTTGTCATTGTTCTTAGGAGGCAGAGACAGATGAATTACCACAAGTTCAAGTTCAACTTGAGCTCTAGGGGAACCAGATATACATAGTGAGATCCTGTCTGGAAAAAAAAAAAAGAGAAATGACCTAGTTACACTCCCCCATTCTAAAATCCCGTGATTCCATCATTCATTCAAAGCTGGACATTCTCAACATAATAATACAGAAACTATTTTAGAAAACCCCAGTAACACATCACTGGTCTCTTGTGTTTGTGGAATTCACAGTCAGTTGTTCTTCAGTGACTCCCAGACTGTGATTTTCTCAAATATTTCCTGTTCTTCAAGTGACATCTGGCAATAATAATTCTGCCTTATATATCTCTACTTCTTTAGTGTAACTTTAAAAATAAAACTTTCCCATCTTCTTTCTTGAAAAAAAATAAAAATTTACATTGTAATTATCTTACAGAAAATTTTACAAGATTTCATTTTATTAGTAGATGGGAGATCAATATGAGTGACAAGTGTGACAAGTGTGGCTGATTTTTGAGAGAGGATTGATTTGATCACTAGTCCATTGGGTGGCAACTGTTTTCGTACTGTTGGGAAATTAGTTCTCTTGAAAAACCTTTCAACTGTGCAAACTCCAATCATGAAAACCCAGATAATGGAGACTCCATGAATTTTTCTCTTTCTACAGCTTCATTTCTCTTGCATGTGTGTATACAGGTTCTTGTGTGTGTGTGTGTGTGTGTGTGTGTGTGTGTGTGTGTGTGTGTGTGT
>CAJQZJ010001222.1:51710-62009 GCA_907164525.1 Lophiomys imhausi
TGTGTGTGTGTGTGTGTGTGTGTGTGTGTGTGTGTGTGTGTGTGTGTATGCATGTGTATGGGTGCAGTTGGACTCTAGAGACCAACATCAGCTGATGTCCTCAGTTATTCCCCACCTCATTATTTGATATAAGATCTCTTATTAAATCTGGACTTCATTTATTCAGCCAGACAGGCTATCCAGCATGCCACAGGGGTGTTCCTTTCTCAGCTTCCCCAGCACTGGGATTAGGTGCCTGTATCATCACACTCATCTTTTTTGTGTGTACTGGAGAAATGCATTCGGGTACTCTTGCTCTCATTACAGACACATTTCCCATGGAGGCGTCTCCCATGCCTTACAACGTCATCTCTATCTCATTAAAAAATATATATCAGAAGAATGTTTTTCTCCATCATTCTTTAAGCAAAAATGTAAAAGTTAACACTAGGCAAAATTACGTTGAAGGAAGATGTATCGTTGTGAGAAAAAGGTGGTAAATATGGTTAAAAATAGTTCCTAAGTTTTTTACCTTATTCAAGAATTCAAGCTTCTTTACTGAATATGAGTTCATATTATTTCAGATAATTAGAAGATACTGTTGAACCTTGACACCAAGAAGCCCTTCACATGCTAGGAAGAAAAGCCGCACTGGGAAATTCCAGTTTAAGCTGTCCTGTAGCAAGAATTAGGAATTTATTCTTTAAGAGTCTTGAGGAAGGGCTGGAGAGATGACTCAGTGACCAAGAGCACTTGCTGTACAAGAAGATGTGAGATCAATCCCCAGAACTCACAAAAACCCTGGTTTACCTGTGCATGCCTGTAACCCCAACACTGTGAAGAGCTGAAACAAGAGGATGGCTGGGTCATGCTGACTGCCACCCAAGCTAGGTCAGTGAAAGAATAAGGCAGTAAGTGTGAAAACAGGACCCCAATGTCTTCCTCTGGCCTTCCTATACATGTACCTAAACACATATCTGTACATACACCATGAGGACTTGTGTACATGCAAACACATACGTATACATGCATAAAACTTTTTTTTAAAAAGTACTGCCATATGGAGTCTTGAAGCAGTATAGAAGGCAATGTGACACAAATAAATGAGAAGTCATCCTGTGTTACAAATTCAATGATCTATTCAAAAGCTATGTGATTAGAGGACTTCATTTAGATACATTTTATGAGCCATATTACAGGCTTCATCATAGCAAGATGCCCCTCCCCTTAAAAGAATGGACCCATTCCAATCCCTGTCTACCTAGTCATAACGTGCTTGGAGCTTGGAGTTCTTTGATATCTCAGAAGAATAGACTGAGCAACTGCAAATGCCTCTGTAGTACTCTCCTCTTGCAGCTGTTTTTGCCTCTCACATTTGTTTATTTCTGGGTGCATTTTGGCTGCTCATTTCCAAATTTCCACCAACTCCAACTTCAGTGCATGCACAATGGTTGTCAAATGTGGTCTAATCCTTATTGTTAACTTAGCATCTCTAAATAACTCAGTAAATTCTGTGTGTATGTGTCCCTCCTTTCTCAGTGTCTTAAAACAACTCACTTGTAGCCCCACTATGTTTTCTGCAGAATTGAAGAAGTTCTGCTTACTTGTCAATTTTCATTTGTGAAATTGAGAAGATAGCTGAAGATGGGGGGTTAGGTTAGATGACTCCACACACAGTTACCCTCTCAGTCTGGATGTTTCCACTTTAATTACTTATTGATTTATTGATATGACTTTTACTAAAAGCTGGAATGGTTTAATATGCATAAAAAATAAATGATCATATATATATATATATGAAATATATATATATATATATTTCTCTCTGCAAATGCATGCCCATAAGAGTGCTGAACAATAATGCCATCTTGTCTTCTACAAGAACCATTTCTAACAAGAAAATCTGATAACCAAGACTCCTAAAAGCTCTACACAGTGCAGCATGCATTGACTGCCCAGTGAGAGATCTGCTCCTCCTGATGGAGCACACAGGGACCTAACACAAAAGGGTTCCTCTTCCACGTATCTAATTGATACATAGGGGATGCTGCTTCCATACTTCAGCAGCTATGGAACAAAGCAGTGTGACCTTCTTCATATCTTCAGGTTGATTTACTTATGCAACACTTTCCATGGCTATAGCTAGTAAGCCCCAAATCTTTGTGATCCTGATCCCATTGTAATGACATCCTCTGTTTCCCCTCTGTCTTTCTGTGTCTCTCTCTGTCTCTGTCTCTTTCTGTTTCTCTCTCTCTGCCTCTCTCTCTGTCTCTCTCTCTTTCTCTCCCTCCTCTCTCTCTCTCTCTCTCTCTCTCTCTCTCTCTCTCTCTCTCTCTCTGTCTCTCTGAAATCCTCACACATTCAAGGCAAACCCTCTACCACTGACCACCTCCCTGGCTCAGTTTTCTTTCTTTCTTTTTTTTTTTAATGAAATCATGATATGTAGAAAATAGCTGTAGAAGACCCTATCTTCTACCATTTACTCTCAGAAACCGTGACCCTATCACATTTGGGAAATAAAGCTCAACAGTTTCAGAAAACTGTGGCAATTTCATACCCCATATAAGAGACTACATTAGAGGCAAATGTGTGACCCTCTTCGGGCTGTTGTGATTAACTATTTGAGCACACGTGGGGAATATTTCTGAAAAGAGGAACATGAGGAAAGTGCCCCATCTCCTCTGGACCTGGTATGGCTTCTTCAAACTGACAACAAAGCAAACAAAGCAAAGATATGAAGCGAAAACAGGGTCATGGTGGGTTGGGTCAGTGTCCCTCCTCATGGAACGCTTGCTCTGTGAGACCATACATTTCCTAAATTTAGGCTGATGGGATTTTTGTCTGGTTTAGTTGTTTCACTTTTGATTTGGGTTTTGTATCCTTATACAAAGATGTTGAAAAGATTAGCAAAAATAAAAAAACTACCCATACTCTGTATTTTGCATATGAGACTTCTATCCCTGCTTATCTGTAATTTTGAAAACTGTCCAAGTTTTCTTCAGAATATAGCAAACCACTCCCTGATCTGATTTTCTATGAGACTTTGTACTGTGCACCATGATGTTTACTCACCGGAGAGGGTTTGAGTGTGTGTCTTTCTATATTCGCACATGAGAACTTCCCCTAGAGAAGATCTGCACTGGAACATTTCCAGGGGCACTATTACATAGAATATTTACCAGGGAAGAAGGACTAACCTTCATGTGCACTGATTTGGACAATGTGCTGCCACATGCACATGGCCTGCATGATAGGTGCATGTGGAGGCCATTAAATTGGAAAAGAAAACTACAGCAGTGGGTCATCAGTACCAGTCCATGCATAACAGGGAATTTACATGACATGGGAACTGTAGACCTGATGACATAGGAGCATGAGGGTTCTGATTCTGTGCTACATAGAAGACAAAGGGAGAGAGGAGGAGGGCAGGGGAGGGCATGAGAGGGAAAGGGAAGGGAGAGGATGGAACAACATCAAAGTCCTTCCTCAGGAT
Organism: Lophiomys imhausi; assembly: GCA_907164525.1. Classification (NCBI taxonomy): domain Eukaryota; kingdom Metazoa; phylum Chordata; class Mammalia; order Rodentia; family Muridae; genus Lophiomys; species Lophiomys imhausi. The sequence goes on from CAJQZJ010001222.1 coordinate 55,183, forward strand.
AGGCAAAGGGGACTGTGCTACACAGAAAACTGACCTCTCCAGGAAGGCAAGATTCTGCTGGCTGACAGTCATTGCTGTCTAGCCTTATTTCCATCACTTTCCTTCCCAGAATGTTAATCCAGCTCCTGATTACTCAAGTAACTGCGTGGGTCTCTCTGAAGTAACCCAACTCTTTTACTTTCTTTTGGACTAATGCATATATGTGCTTGCATGTGTGTGTGTGTGTGTGTGTGTGTGTGTGTGTGTGTGTGTGTGTGCATGTATGTGTATGTGTGTACAAGTACATGAGTGTGAATGGAGGTGGAAGTCAGAGGTTGACCTCAAGTGTCTTCCTCAATAGATCTCTGTCTTATCTTTGAGACAACCTTTCATTGAATCTAGAGTGCATCAATTCTGCTATGCTGTCTATCCAATGAGCTTAAAAGCTACCTGTCTCCACTCTCCCAGGGCTGGAATTACAGACACATGCTAGCTTTTCACAGGTGCTGATGATCTGAGCTCAGGTCCTCATGTACGTGTGGAAACCATTTCAGCAAATGAAATGTCTTCCCTTTTCTCCTTCATAACTATGAACCATAGTCTGCTCTCCCAAGCTCTGCCCTGTCACTGCTTTTGCCTTTGTGTTGATGTTTGCTTTAAGGTATCTGGAATCACAACCACACAGTTTTGGGCTGTAATTCTCATGTTTTACTTCCATGCTCGAGCCATCTGGCCCTGTATTTCATGTCGTCAGTTCTCTGCTGGTGATGTCTTTATGCCATCGTTCCCATTTGTAGTCTCCTCTGCATGTCCATAGTCCATGGGACTCTAAGAAACAATCTGTTCAAAACAAAAATCATTATTCTTTCTATCCTCAAGTCTAGACCTACTCTGCAAATTTACATACATAGGAAAAAGCCAAGTCTCTGTCCCGTGTTTTTGCTTTATGTGTGTGTGTGTGTGATATATGCTGTACCTGTGTCTGTATGTTTGTGTGTGTTATGCATGCTGTTCGTGTGTGCATGTTTGTATGTGTGTGTACATATGTACACGGATGTGCACTACACAAGTACATATTCAGAGGAAGTCATCTTCTATGCCTTGCCACATAGTTTTCTGAGACAAGTTCTCTCATTGAACCTCAAACTCACTGATTCCAGCATCCTCCATGTCTCCACTTGTCCACACTGGTATTACAGGCATATGCTGCTCTGTCCAGCCTTTTATAATGCTGGGAATCAAAACTCAAGTCCTCATGATTGTGTGGCATGTACTTTACTTACTGAGACATCTTCCCAGCTTAGGAGCTCTGAGCTCTTCCTCTTTTTATTTACCTCATATCATCTCTGTATTATTATAATCACAAGAAATTACTAATATATTTCATAAATATATATCATATATGTGTATATATACATATGGATGGATAGATAGATAGATAGATAGATAGATAGATAGATAGATAGATAGAGATAGGATTAGGTTCAGAGTTCAGGTACATAATGAGTTTCACCTTTTTGCCTTCAAACATATAATAAACATATATCAGTTTACTGTGTTTTTATAAAACACAATACAAGCTCATGAGTATTAGAATAAACAAAAATGATGTGAAATCCTGCTTTGAACCTTGAAGGCTTTGTGGTATGGAACTAAAGAGACAGCTAATAATTTAAGGCACTGTATCAGGTGTCCTGAACTAGCTTGGAGTAGATGCCATTATTAGCCCTATTTCAGGTAAAATTCTGAGACTTAAAATGACTTTTATTAGGTTCACATAGTTACATTATGGACCCAGGATTCAAACCCGGTTCTGCTGGCCTCAATATACTCTGCTACTTTTTCTCGTTGGATCCAAGTTTTTAATCTATAAAAGGAGTCAGGTTCATTTCAATACACCCTGTTCCACACTGAGTAACTTCATGTAAACACTGGTAACACATGGCTTAGTGAGTGTGTGATGTTAATTCCTGAAGTTGACTTCCATTTGATTTTCCTGCCAGAACTATTTTTTTAATAATTTATTTTTTATTTCTTCAAGTTACATCTCAATCGCATTCCCCTCCCTACTCCCCCTTCTAGTCCCACCCTCCCACCTTCAACCCCCCATTGTCTTCCCTTTTTTTAAGTTTAAGGTATATCTTATTTCCCCCAACAGTTCCCCTTTTCAGTCCAACAAATGGTTCTTTCTCTTATAATAATAGATACAATACAAAACAACGGAGGTAATTAGGCCACAGTTATGAGGGTTATATGGCTTAGCGTACACTCCCAATGTCCAGTCCATATGTATTTGGCACCTGACTTTAACATTCTACTATCTAACCATCTCCATGAGTTTAAAGTTCTATATCTAACTCAGCTTTCATATTAACTTGCAACACAATTTTAAAAGCATCATCCTAGATCTATAACACTCTCTTGACTCCTAAACAACTCAAAATTTAATTATGAGACTCTAGCTATCTATTCTTCAACCACCTCAGAGACCTGAGAGGGATAAATATATCTGATTTTATAGGAAGTATGGGGCCTGCAGCTTCCCAAACTAAGAAATGACATACCAGTGGCTGCCTGGGCAGTTCCCATTTTCTCTCCATACATTACAGCATCGATCTTCAGTCGTTTGGCCCCATTTCTCTGACAGACATTGATTGTAGAGCAGGGGTTATGAAGGACTTGCCTATTCCTGTCTTGGCAGAGCCAGGCTGTCGACTTACCTGCTTCCAAGTTTTGTCCTTTTTGGACAGCATTCTGTCTACAGATACACTCAAATGTCTCCTCACGGAATCATAAGGAAGTTTCCTCATCTATGTTCATAGCAGCCTTATTTGTAATAGCTAGAAACTGGAAACAACCCAGATGTCCCTCAACCGAAGAATGGGTTAAAAAACTGTGGTACATCTACACAATGGAATATTATTCAGCTATCAGGAACAATGAAATTATGCAATTTGCAGCCAAATGGATGGAACTAGAAAAGCTCATTCTGAGTGAGCTAACCCAGCCTCAGAAGGATGCATATGGCATCTATTCACTTATAGTAGGATTTTAGCTATATAGTAGGGGATATCAATACTACAACTAACAAACCAAAGGGAACATGGACATAGACTTTTTTTTCTATATTTTATCCTTTTTTATCTGTTTGTCTGCTTATTTGTTTGTTTTTTAGTTCTCTCTCCCGGGCAATGAGACACTTTTCACTGGTGGTACTGCCTCGTAGACCCCCAATGAATGAGGAGGCTCTTGGCCCTCATACGACCTCTGAACTGAGATGAGGAACTGTTATATAGGGACACCCCACCCCAGAGAAATGGGATGGAAGGGTTAGGGTGTAAAGAAAAAAAATGAAGTGTGAAGTTTCGGCCCTTTGCTACTAATTGTCATAAACTGTTTAGGATAATTAAGAAATGCAAACTAATAGTCATGCAAGCCGGTCATTGTGTTAGGTACTATGACAGTCTATTGTAGTTATTTTCTAAGCTAATCAGAAATAAAGCTGCTAAGAGACAAGCAACATCTGCTTATCCAATATAAGAGATAGATAGGGCTTCTTCAAAAACCTCAAGAGATCTGCAGAATATGGCATTCAAAGATGTGTTCTTAACTTTAGATTTTTCTTATATCTAGACATATCAACTCCTGACAGCACCCCCTATTCTACCCCAAGTAGAAGATGAGCATTGAAGAATCTCCAGTGAGAGATGATTGAATTAGTCGCAAGCCTATCTCTTGGCAGGCCAGAACTATTTTTGTATTGCATTTGAAGTTTTCTAATTTTCTATTGCATTTCTCTTTCCCATTTAGACCTCTGATTTACCTTCTGTTAGTTAGTTGACCATAGGCCAACCTCTTCCCAGTGAGCTCTAAGGGCCCCAGTATCCCTTGTCATTCTTTAATATGTATAGTCATTAGCTACTTCTGGGACCAGCAGACATTGGCCCCATGCTCCTCATATTTAATGAGCAAATCAGTGAACGTTTTTGTTTTTTGTTGTTTAAGACAGGGTTTCTCTGTGTAATAGCCCTGACTGACCTGGACTTGTTTTGTAGACCAGGCTAGCCTCATACTCACAGAGATCCACTTGCCTCTCTGAAGTGCTGGGATTAAAGGCATGTGCTGCCATGCCCAGCCCAGTGGACTTTTTATATCTGTTACACTTCTGCTTACCTCTTCTTCAAGGAAAGGTCATTTCACCTTTAATGTTCTGCTTATGGCAGGAGAGCCATGAACAAGTTCAAGCCTCTCCTTTCTTTTGCTTAGTAAGTATGTACATATCCAAAGACCCAACTTCATGCATTTATTTCTCCAACAAATGTTTCTGTGCTATTATACACCAAGACTATGAGTGTCGTCTATCATTGATGTTGGTCAAACATGAGATCATCTGCACTGTCCATTTAGCAAAACAACACTAGAAGTTTCCTCCCAGGGACTATTCCGTTTTGACCAAGTTAACCATACACATGAACACCCTCATGTGGTTCAGGGTTCAAATGCAATTGGAAAGTGGTTGGTTACTTCCGTAGCAGTCATGCCACTATTTTACCAGTAAGCACATTTTGCCTAACAGATTGGTAGTGTAAACCACAGGGTTTACAGTTGGGTGAGACTGTTAATGCCTTTTCTCCCTCATCACCCTGGACTGCACCATCTGGCACGATGAAAGCTGGCCAGCAGGGAAGAAATTTCTGGCTGTGTTTCATCTTGATTTCTCTATATCCTGAAACCAGTGTGCCTTTGGCACTGGGGTATTATACTCTACTTCTGTTGTTGATTGGCACATAATTTTGGAAAGAAAAAAATAAGACTGAAAAAAAATTTTATTATTAAAAACCTGTGAAGGTCACAATGATGTCAGATGAGAAGGAATGCAGCAATTTTTGATGGGCAAAGAGGTAGGCAGAAGGACAGGAGCAGTTATAAATAGTACCAGATTCTAATACATAGGGTTTATTTGTGTTTTTCAGCTTTCTTATTTTGTGCTGGAAAATAACAGAATATATAGGGGTTTTAGCTATATCGAAAGAAGGGCACTTCCTAACTTACTTTGTTGCATTTCTATGGAACTTTTGGTAACGAATCAAGTTATCTTAGAAAATAATTATTAGGCTTCAACAAAAGCAAGAAGCCAAACTGCTCCACATTCATCTCCTTGTAGCAGCTCAGCGGCTTCATCCCTTATAACACAGCTAGCACACAAACAACCTCAGATATTTATTTCTTGGAATTGTGAAGCCATAGCAGTTCTAATACCCACACACATTTCCAAGGGGAGTTTAGATGTAAATGGAGGTTAATGTACACAGTGATGGTTCCATCAGGGCCTTTCCCACAATAAAATAAATGATTTATTATACCAAGAATATATACTCAAAAGACTTAGATTTGAGACCCAGGCAAGATAGCCCAGGGGGAAATGCCCTAAGTTTGGAATCCAGAGCTGGGAGCCCCCATCCTAGATACCATTAGCTGCTTCTCTTGATTTGGAGAGAAAATAAATGTCTCTCTTGGGCATAGCTTTTTTTTTAATCCATTAATATATATTTCCAAAAGAAATAGATTAATGGATGAATGTAAAGTAATAATCTTAATACTGAAACACCTACTCCTTAGAGTTTTAAACAAGATAATTAATTATACATTGGAAAGATAAAATGCTTCAAGACTCTTGGCCTCCTATTTTTAAGCCTGGGGTAATAAATATCACTGATTTCAGAGTCTGGAAGTATATGGCATCTTTTATCATCCAAATTTGCCCTTGACCAGAAAAGAAAGACTGTTCACCTGAAAAGCATGTGCTAAATTAAATTTTATTAAATGGCTAGTTGCTTAAAAACTCCAGAAATCTGGCTCCCTGTGTTAAGGAATGACAAATAAAACTTAGAAGTCATAAATAATAGAAATTTCACAATAACACTGAATTAGTGGCAGCTTATCACAGTAAGATTTTGTACAGATGTAATCCATGAAGCATATAAAATCTCTCACATACTCGCATGTGATAATGGACACATAAAAGATGCTCTTGAGAAAGTAATGATGCTAACTCATTTTCCAACCAAGGTTGGAAAGGACCAATGCTTTGGAAGTAAAGAAATTTGGGTTCACTTCCTGAATGCTTTCAGCCTTGAGGCCTTAGACAAACAACTCCACCACTCCGTATCACAATCGCCAGTCCTTAAGAAATGGATCTAGCTTTTCATATCCAACATCATAAAGTGATCCTAAGAATGAAATGTCGGGGCTGAGGAGTCAGTACAGATGTCACGTGTTTGCCTTGCAAGCACAAAGACCTGAGTTTGGTCCCTGGAATCCACATTTTAAAAACCTGAGGCATGGTCCTGTTCCTTTATGACTCCAGAGCTAGGGGGTGGCGACAACTGGGACTTGCTAGCTAGACAGCTTCATCTATGTGGTGATTTAAAGGCCAGGGAGAGACCATGTCCCCAGAAAAGGTAGGTGGTACCTGAGGAATGATACTTGTACTTGACCTCTGTCTGGCCTCTGTGTGCACTCTTACATACACAATACATGTGAAAAGTGAAATACAGTGTTAACCCTCACACCACCACCACTGGAGTAAGTAGAGCAAGGTCCTACTTTTATATCCCATGGTATCACAATGACAGAGGAGGAGGCTCCTGTTTTCTAGAAACCCAACTGACAAAATCAAAACCAGAAACAAAAACCCTATCCAAAGACATGATAACCCAATCCTTTCAGTGCACCCTTCTTCAGAGGATTTTTCTGAAATTGTGGAGACTAAAATTGATTCTTTCTGCTATTATTGTGCTGTGTGTGTGTGTGTGTGTGTGTGTGTGTGTGTGTGTGTGTGTGTGTGT
>CAJQZJ010001222.1:64372-162450 GCA_907164525.1 Lophiomys imhausi
TCTTCTTCTTCTTCTTCTTCTTCTTCTTCTTCTTCTTCTTCTTCTTCTTCTTCTTCTTCTTCTTCTCTTCTTCTTCTTTGGTAGCATTTCAGTCTCTGTATACCTCTAGGGGCCTAGGTTGATTGGTTCTGTTGATCTTTATGTGTTGATCTTGTCCCCTCCTAGTCCCTCTGTCTATCTTCCCTCTCTTATATAACTCCCAGAGTTCCACCTATTTGACTGTGTGTCTCAGAATCTGATTGATCAGCTGCTGGGTGGAATTAATCCTAGGATAGTTACACTAGGTTCCTGTTCCTTTGGGTCTGTGGGTTGTAGGATAGTTATTAGTCACTCTAGTGAAACTCTCTCACCCTCCTCTTATTAAAACAACAACAATAACAACAACCAGAGAACTGAGGTTACTTGGATCTCGTTTCCAGAAACAACCTTGGAAGCCTCTCAAATGACAGAAGAGAGAATGAGGATTTCTCATATATATCCTTTGCTTGCAATCTTCCCAATCAAGCCCACTTCTGCATGAACTGGGGTGGTGGCCATTGCCTGAGAATCCCATCTGTGACTACCTTTAAGCATCTTAAATGGTTCATCAGTTCCTTTTAGTACCTGAAGTGTCTGGAGCTCAGTTCATTTAAGTAGCTTGCTTAAGGCCTCAGAGAAAGTGAAAAAGCAAAAACTCAGGCCAAGCTGGTCTGAACATAAAGCTTTATTGCTTCACATGGTAGTTCTCATTACGGTAGAAACGAAAGAATGTGTCCTTCTCATAGTTTCATTCCAGTGCTGTGCTTAGACTGACAGCTGGTCTCCTTACATGCAGGCAGAGAAAAGAAAGGAAACATGAGTGGCCTGATTGTAATATGATCATATGGACTGCTAGAAGGTTCCCCTTTCTCCTCCTGCTCTTCCTCCTCCTCTTCCTCCTCTTTCTACTTCTCCTTTTCTTCCTCCTTTCTCTCCTCCTCCTTCTCCCCTTCATCCTCCCCCTCTTCCTTTGCCATGATACAAATGCTGGTCAGGACCTGGATGTGACTCCAAGGCAAAGTACACTCCGTGAAGAAGACAAGCCATTCTCTTCCTAGTTTTCCCTGAAAATTCAGAAAGGGCTGTATGCAGTTTCTCTTTATGAACTGAAGTCTGGGGCAATCTCTAAATCATTCTCATACATCATATGTCACTTTTCAAAGGGAAACAATATGCATTAAAAAGATTTGTTCAGTCCTGAGCCTGCCTCTGAGCACCCAGGATCAATGCTGAGGCTGATGGAGTTGTGCTCTAGAGATCTCTGCAGTCAAGTCCATCAAGGTACCCGTTTCTCTTCCTCTAATGATGCTGAACCCCGAGCTCTTCTCTGAAGTGCTTTAATTTTCACTCGGTCATCTCGGAAGACAGTGACTTAATGAGCTGCAAATAGAGAAGAAAGACACATAAATCATCTTCGTATCCTTCTCCATGGCCTTACCATGGCTCCTCTTTGCTCATTACAGTGCCTCCGGTGGCTTTTCTGTTCTCAGTGGTGAAAATCAAATTATGCAACACATTTTCAGCAATGTAACACACCAATAAATACATGAAATCATCAAGATAAATAACAAAGATAAATTAATTGTAACACAGCACAATGTGATCTTTCACCATGTTACAACCAGTGTCTGTCTCCCTATTGGATCTAGCTGACTAGTTCACAAGACACTTGCCTTCATACAGAGGCCCATCATAGACCTACTTCAGTACCACTATCTATTAATGCAGTTTTTGCAAAGCCAATTTCCTGGAAGAGACTACTATGCAGCATCCTTTTTATATTCTCTGGTGGACAGGTCTGTCTTTTAGAATGATAAGATAATGAGCTTGTGGTTTGCACACAGTTCTGTGTTTGAAAGGTAGCACTGAAAATTAAAGTGATGTATTAATTAAAGAGTAATCAAAAGTGCTAGATCTCTAGTAAATTCAGTGCCTTTTGCTTAGTACCAAGTGGCCCACTTTGAAAGAGTATTGCAACTTCACTGAAATTCTCTCGAAGTCCAGAGAATAAGAGAGAGAAAGAAAGAGAAATAATACCTGTAGATAGATATATATAAAAATGCATCAAAGGCTGTTTGGAAATAAGCTGGTAATCTGTGTCACATTGGAGGGAATAAATGCTGGCCTCAAGGGTGGCTGCATACCAGGGTGACCAATGAGAATGATCAATCTGGTTTCCTTCAGTCCAAGGTACTTCTATTAAAGTTCAAGGCAGAAGCCCTGATACCTGAAACTGATATATGAGGTCCTCTTTAAATTCAGTATTTGTGTAGGTTAAAAACTAGACACTATCCATCTCAGAACTTTCTGTAAAACTAGTGCTGCCTGTATCTCTCAGAGAATAGGAGATCTCAAAGCTGAAAAGATCTACAGGGTCTTTTAGCCAGTCTTGTTATTTTATACTGAAGTGTAACTGTTGCCTCTTTGGGAGACTAATCTTGCTTAATTACTCCCACTAACAGGAAACTTTGTTCTTGTCAAGACCGTTAAATCTTCTATTGCCTAACTCATACTGTATGGTTTTCTGTTGTTCCATTTCTCTCTGGTGATATGATTATTATGTTCAATCTCTGGAGACTAAATGTCATTGGAGGATTGCTCTTTCATAAGCCAGCCTCGCTTATATTTAAAGATAGCCAGCATAAAGTTCTTTGGATTTCTCCATGTAGACCCTAAAGAGTCATCAACCAATATACTGCTGACCTTCCTGTTCAATTCACAGGAGCTGTTGTTGAATGCCAAGAGCCCTAGTAGACATGCATGGCAAATTTTGCCCTGGAACTTGCTAGTTGGGAATCAAGAGCATCTTTAAGCTCCTCACTCTTCAACTAGGAAAGGAATTGAGTGACATTAAATCATATGATGTTCATAATGTTTTCCTACAACACAATTACAAACAGACATTGGTGGACGCCTCACTACTTCGTAAGTGGTTCAAACTATCGCTAGCCTAAAAATCAAGGGTTATAAACAGGTTCTATAAAGCCACTTTTTCTAGAAGGACCATGTGTCACAACACTCCATGTCCTTCTCCAATGTATCTGTTTGCCACATGCCAGGAGCTGTGTTTTATTGCAGCATCCATTCTTCACAACAGCCACTAGACAGCTCTGTAACTAGCTACATTTTACAGATGAAGACAAGAAAGTGAGCAAATCCTTCCCTGGGTACCAATAGGGCACACGGCAGAGCCAGAGTTAAACCCAGGGCTCTCTGACAATGGGTTCACCTGATGGCTCTGAAATGCATGGAAGTTGGCGTGAACAAAGCAAAGGTGAACTGAGCGGTCCCAGTGAGGAGTGAGTTTCCTGTCAGTGGAGATAATTAATCAAACTGAGGATTAAATGTCATTAGAGAAGGAGGGCTAAATCCTTAATGATACCATAAGCCACCACACTGAGTAGAGAATCATCAGTTCCTGAACTGTATTTCTTGTCATTTGACAGCAAGGGTCAGGAAGCTAAGCTACGAACAATGCCCCCTGTGGGTAGTTTAAAGGGGGTAGAGATGTATGTATGTATGTATTTATTTATTTATTTATTTACTCATTTATTCTTTCACAATTTCACACTGAACCCTTTTTTCTTTCTAAAATGTCTCCTCCTATCATAGTCTTTTGTGTGTGTGTGTGTGTGTGTGTGTGTGTGCACGCGCACACACTTGTGACCTACTGCATTTAATTAAGCTAGCTTACATAAGTATGAGTATGTATAGTAAAAGTTCATTTACAAAGTCCTGTGCAGGCTTTGTGCAGGTAGATACTGCTTCTGTGAGTTCATGCATGCAACAGAGATGTCCTATCCATCAGGTATTATTTTTACAGCACTCCTTCCCTATTTTCCAGTCTTTACATTCTTTCCACACCCTCTTTCTCAATGTTCCCTGAGCCTTGGGGGGCGGGGGGTGATACAGATGTTCCACTTACGGCTTTGAGCACTCAACATTCACTTAGTCTCAGAATTTTGACACTTACGTGTCTATGACATAAGCGTTATCCATTGTAGACAGAACCTTCTCTAACCAAGGCCGAAAGAAAAATTAATCTATGGATATAAATACAGTATTTAGAAAACAGTTTCTTACAGTGTCCATTTAGCAAAACAGCAGTAGTAGGTTCTTCCAAGGAACTGTTTCCTTCCTAGCCATGGACTTTTGACCACGTTTAAAATACAAGCATAAACATCCTTGTGTGGATCAGGGTTCAGATGCAATCAGAGAGTGGTTGGTTACTCCCATAGCAGTCATGCCACTATTTTACCAGTAAGCACATCTTGCCTGGCAGAGAGGTATTACAGATCAAGTTTCCAGTTGGGTGAGACTGTTGATGCATTTTCTCCCTCATCAAGCCTGGATTGCACCATCTGGCACTATGAAAGCTGGCCAACAGGGAAAAAACTCCTGGCTATGTTCCATCTATATCCTGCAACCAAAGTGCCTTTAACAGTAAGGTCTTATCTTCTACTTCTTGTAGCAACCAAGAACACTCACAATGGCCCCTATAAAAACAAGAATCCTAAAAGCAAGATAGAGGCCAGGTTTGGTGGCACATGCTTATAACCTAAGTATTTGGAAGGTTGGGGTGAGAGGATTGCCACATATTCACAGTCAGCATGAGCTACATAATAACTTCAAAGACAAGCCTGAGCTTCACGGCCAGATCCTGTCTCAACAAACACATGTTAGGAGACTGAAAGTCTTTCCAGGGGACAGATAAAGTGCAGCCTTGAAATTAGAAGCAAGTCTGGTGTTGTAGGCCTGTGATCTAAGCTACTCAGGATGCTGAGGCAGGAGAATTTGAAGTTCCAGACCACTTTGGACTCCAGAGTAAGTTCAAGGGCAGCCTGGGTTAATTTGGTGAAACCCTGTCTCAAAATCAACAGTAAAAAAGACCAGAGATATAGCTTGGTGCTAGTACTTGCATAGCATATCCCAGTCCCAGGTTCAGTGCCCAGCACATGGGTGAGAGCGGCAATGTCCAAAAACACTCTGGAAACTGTTTCAATAAAAGCATTGATGTCACTGCCACTATCCCTTGGCCCCAGAGCATCCATGAGTGGATGTTAAAAGCTTTGCTCCAGCTCCCTCAAAGAAGCAGAAGTGACCACCATGACAAATACTAGCATGGTGAGTGTCCTTCATCTCGCCACCTCCAATATTGCCCACTTTTGAACCCAAGCCCCTCGTGGGTACAGCCCATTTAGAGTATACACAGCTCAGGCCTGTGTCCTTTACATGATAAAGTTTGGTAAGAGTGGTTTTCTAGTCTCTCTTTGAACAAACACAACTTGTAACATATGATACAGATATCTCTTGATATCTGTGGAGAATTGATTCCCATAGAACAGGACTCCCCACCCCGAATTCCATAGATACTCAGTTCAGTAGCTTCCCAAGGCCCTTGTATAAAAACGTTCAGTTTTTGCCTATAACCTATGCACAGCCCTGTCCCTTGTATATGTAATCTCTAAATTGCTTATAATGCTTAATAGAATACAAGTGCTGTATATAGGGACACTCCACTCCAGAGGACTGGGAGGGGTGGAAAGAGGACACTGTGATAGAGATGTAACCTGAAGTAATAAATATTTTTTAAAAATAAAATAGACAGGTGCTGTATAAATGGATATTATACTGTATCATTTAGGTAAGACTGACAAGGAAATAAGTCTGTTCTTTTACAGTACAGATTTTTTTTTCAAATATATTCTACTCATGGTTGATTGAATCTCCAGGTATAGAGTTCATAGATATGATGGAAACTATGTAACTGAACTATAACTATGTAGCCAAGCTAGAAGGGGATGAGGACAGCCACATGTGGTAAACATCCAGTAGAGTAAGACAAGCACATGCCATCAAACTTTAAGCCAAAGTCAGCCGGGCCCATATTTCTAGCTCTCTCTTCTGTCAGGTTAAGCAAACAGAGAAGTTGCAACCTGGCCACTTTACTGGAGCTAACTTATCCCAGGAACACCTAAAGTCCATCTCTACTAACTCAGTTATGGAAAAAAAAAAAGTCATTTAGTGACCATCTCTACTAACTCAAAAGTCATTTAGTGAGATGAACTCCTAAAACTATACAAAGATTCACAACATACTGAATATATTGACGTCAACTGGTTATAAACCCTTTATGAATAATAATAGATGGAAAGAGGGCTGAAGAGATGGCTCAGTGGGAAAAGTACTCTGCATAAACACAAGGACATATACAAAAGCCAAGCATATGAACTGGACATTTGCAATCCCAACACTAGTGGGCACAGGTACAGAAATAGATTGTCACTGGTCAGCAGTCTAACCCACACAGCAAGCTTCAAGCTCAGGAGAGCCATAGAGGAAGACACCTGACAATGACCTTGGGCCACTGTACTCACAAACACTGGAGAGCACACCTCTATACACACACAGACAGTCACAGAGAGAGAGAGAGAATATGAGAATATATTTTAAGACTGGGATAACAGAGGAAGAATGGGAGCCGGACAAATGGAGAAGGGGGAGAAAAACTAGAGCATGGAGGGGGGGGGAGAAAGACATGAAAGAGATATCCAAGCTTCACAATACATAAATCCTATGCATTTTAACAGACTATCCTGACAAACCTAGAATGTTCCTTACCCTCAATCACCCACATGCAAATTCACTTTTGACTTCCTTATGTCTACAAAGGCTTGTGGGGGGTGTCACTTGTGAATGTACTAAAAATCCATCCTAGACTATATTCAAGTCTCTTATATGACCAAGGCTTTGGACAAGCCTCTCACATCTCTGAACCAGACTATTCCAGTTCATAAAATTTGACCAATAAGGGTTCGTCTGTACAGTCTAGAGAATGATCTGCGATAGCCTGGTTTGAATGACTGAGTTTATTAAGCTTGTAGCAAGCAAAAATAAACAAATAGCAAGTGGCAGATTATAGAAGTAGCAAACAGCAAAACATCATCAAATCAGGAGCTACAACATCTGGTAGAGATGACTGGCATAGGCTGATTGAGAGAGCCAACAGAGAGAGCACCATCTACTCACAGGCTTGCAAACATTCAGCAGCAGGCAAACGGGGGAAGTTGGAGTTCCTTATTGGGTTTTGTCTCCATGGGTAAGCTTCCCATGGCTGAACTTCTGGCTTCCCATTTATACTGCAGGCATTTTTATATTACGGCATAAACAATAGGAATCTCTGCTGGAAATGGCTTGTTTACCTTCCGGCTGTTCTCAAGGACAGCGTTTTCAGTGCCCTTAGCTGTTTGCTGTTTTCCTCTCTCCCTGTTACAGAATCAGGGGCCAGGCTGATGCTTTGGAGTACACTTGTCATAAATATGTGCGTAGGGGGTCAACGCTGCTTCCACAGCCAGCTCCTCAGTGAGCTCAAATGACATGTGACAATCTACCAGTACCATGTGTTTTATAGCACTTTGCTCAGCTAGTATGACAAGGAAAATGCTGCCATGATAATGAAGGTACCTAACGCAACACTTGGCACACAGTAGGTATGCAAATAAATGCCAATTTCCCTTTTGTCATCCTGCTCTGCCTGGCTGAGTCACCTCTCAACTGTGAGGCTCCCTTCTGAATGCTCTAAGAATCAGCATGAAGTTTCAGATACAAGGCCTCTCCCTGCAGCCACCATTACTGGCAAGGAGCTGTTAGCTCTGCAAGATGTCCCAGGTGGTGTCCTTGGAACACCCACTGAACACAGTCTCAGCACCTCATTGCTCTCTGTCAGTAGCAGCTTTGACAACCCATACGTATAATGAATCTTTACAGTCACAAAAGCTGCAGCCTTGGTTAGGATTTCAAAAGCTTTAAGAATCCCAAAAAGAATGTACAGGAAGGCTACAAGGGGCTGACTGTTCAAAGACTCTAAAGAATCCATGGTTGGCAGTCCTTGAGTTGTTATCCTGGAGCAGAGATTGGCACAAGCTTTTTGTTTGGTTAGATAAAGGATCAGAGTAAATATTTTATGTTTTATCAGAAAGCAAGGGCTTAGTAATCTATTTCTGGCTTAAGGACGTGATAAAAAGATAAATATGCGGGTATTGTATTGTGCATGTTGTTAACTGGCAACATGAATCGGACATTTTTTTAAATATGTCTTTAGAGCTATATTTCTATGAAGTGGTCTGTCCAAAAAAAGGCTTTCTCAAACAAAAGCATTTGGAAGTTTGATATATCATATTCCACCAATTATAAGACCAACATATTTTTTTACATTTTGCAATTCTTGAAATAGTGACACATTTTGCAGTAGATGGCTACATACACAGAGAAAAAGGCCTCCTTTCTTAGTAATATATAATATATATATAGTATATATATATATGAAAATCCTGTAGATAGAAATAAAAAAGACAGTGACAAAAACTATTAAACTACATTTTCCAAATATATTAAAACATGATTTCTTTGATACCACTTGATAACATACATTAGATTTAATGTCCCCATGATATTCATCTTGACAAAACCAGTTTTTAAAAATGAGAGTTTTGAGTTCAGAGCCAGGAAGATCAGCTGCCTGCTGGGTTGGAACTTGCTTAAAAGGCTCCCTGGAGAAGGTAAAAGCTGGAATGGATACATCAGTGAGGGACTCAGTATCATGTGACATGTGCAGAATGTAGAGAAACCACGAGGATAGTGCAGTGCCTACCCTGTAAGAAAAACCTCAACCCTAACCCCAGGCTTTTTCTCTATCTAGAAGCATCTGTCTTTGCCCTTATCTAGGAACGGGTCATACAGAGAAGGCTGCCATCAAACAAAGGACAGCCTCAGATGGGGGTACAACTCATCCAATCAACTGCCAGCTTCTTGAGGCTTCCATGCTTCATTCTCTTGCTTCAGGCCCTTCCTCTGTCAAACCCAACTGGACACTAAAGAATAAGGGAGTCATTGCTAACCAAAAAGCTCATTGTCTCAGAGCATAGACTGTGGGACAAGGCGGTGGCCCAATGGCAGGGCCAATCAGAGAATTCAGCAGAATTCGATCTCTGAGGGCTTGTAGGAAATGGGTGGAGTGTGACGAAACCTGCCCAGAACAAGTCCAGTTAGCTCTCTAGCGCCCCTCTGACTCCAGATTTCTGAATCCCTTCCGAATAGTTTTTCATTCACTGCCCCAGCAGCCTATGAGGTGGACAGAGCAGAAGTGACCACCATGTATCCATAAAGCGATGCTTCTCCCAGGCTGCAGCTGAAAAGATCACACTAGGATTTGAAGCAGAGTTTCAAGAGCCAACCTGGTGCTGTTTCCACTATGTCAATGACATTCCCCATAGGTAGTTTCCCAGAATGGTCCTCTCCAGAGAAGGACATTTTTATTTGTCACTTCCCGCTACACTTCTCAGTAGCTAGTACCCTTCGAGTCTTCCATATTTCTGCAGCACTTTTTCCCTACAATCTACCTTACAGGAAGGTCGTTGGTATCTCTGGCCTGGGGAACTAAACGCTCATTTCCCCTAGCAGAGCCCTGTGTTCCCTGTTCAGCGAGTACTCAATGTGAACATGAAGCTCATGAGGTCTGTTAGGAGAAGGCTCCTGTATCTAGGGTAAACAGATCAGAAAATGCAGAGATAAAGTGCTAAGGGACATTCGGGAAGAGCAGAGACTGACTTGGGCTGTCAGAAGAAGCAGTGCAGGAGCAGTGGCTGCTGTGACAGAACATGTCACTATGCAACTCACTCGGTGTGCTACCTGCCCAGGAACTCACTGTGTAGACTAGCCTGGCCTTGACAGAGATCTACATGCCTCTCCCTCCCTGGTGCTGGAGTCAAACGATTTGTATTAACATAGCCAGTTCAAGCAGTCCCTTTTATTTGAGTTTCAGAATGGCAAAAAAAAAAAAAAAAAAAAATGAGGGAGGACAGGTGGACAACCTGGTGGATCTGAAGAAATGCACCTAAGAATCAGCATAGAGCTTTAAATACAGGCTCCTAGCCTTGCTGTCACCTTCATTTTCAAGGAACTGTTAGCTGTGCAAAATGTCCCGGGAGGTATCCTTGGAACCCCACTGAAAGCAGCCTCAGCACTTCGCCACATTCTATTCTCTAGCAGCTCTGACAACACCTGTGTATAATGAGAGCAGAAACAAGTATTTGCAAAAAAGTAAAACACTTGAGGGCCAATAGGTCTGCACAACACACACGGGACTCGATATCCTGGTTAGTGATCCTGAAGTCAGGCTACCTGGGTTTCGTGCTGGTTTTGATGCACTGGAACTGAGGGATATTGGTCCCATGGCTTACGCTCTCTCTATATGAGCTTGTGACTTCATATATAATAGGTAGGCACACCAAGAAATAAAATCAAATTTAAAAATAAAACTAAAAACAAAACATCCCTTTGCTTCTAGGGTTGCTCTGAGAGTGGCATGAGCTAAGTTAATACGTGAAGCGCTAATGGCACAGTCTGACACAGAGTATATTCTGAATTAACAGCGGCAGTGCTACCACAAGGATGGTCCCAAAAGAACTGAGGAGGTTGGTGGAGATGGAGGATGGGGAAAGAGAGGGATGAGGAAGGAAAGCTGCTTAAAGAACTTTTGATGTTATCTCTTTACACTTCATCTCCAGCCTTTTTAGTGCATTCTTTAATCCTGCTCTTTTCTCCTTCTCATTGACTGCAGGGAGCTGATGGAGCTGACAGAGTATTGCTCTGACATGCTCAGCAATTCCTTGTTCTGTTTCAGTTAGGTTAGGTTGTAAGAATGGTGCTTCCTTCATTGTCCTGATTTGCATTCATGTTCACAAACGGTTTGGGAGATGCAAACAAATTTTTTTTTCCCAAAATGAGCAGGGAAGACAGTGAGTGAGATGGAGCAAGGAGATGGCAGGCAGGCACTGTGTCCAGCACCACGCCCCTTAGTGACCATTGGTCAGTGAGATGAGGAAGCCTGGATGTGATGAGGCAAGACCACTGAGCAAAAACATGTGAGGTGAGCAATATGCAATCAGGCTACTGTGGCTTCTGAGTAGCCACCATGCAAAAATGGACATATTGTAAAAGATCAATATCCGGAAGTTGAGAAGCATTATTGATATAAAGGTTCCAGAGAAGAAACAGCCTTAATAATAACAGATTCAACACAAAACTGGGATGGTGAGAGTTCAGGTCAGGGTCAGGACAATATCAACATTTTAAATTAGGGTGAGGTCATGCTGACCTCAACTGTATTGGAGCTGATGGGAGGGAAAAAACAACAGTTACATTTATTTTTTCTTTATTTAACGTTTTGAGATTTAATCATCATTCACTTTGACATTGGAAGTTTTTATTGTATAAATATAGCAAGCGAAATAATTATGATGATTACAGAATTTTGGGCACCTGTTTAAATTTTGCATGTAAGTGAGGGCCTCTGTTGCCCTAGCCCTGCTGCAGTATGACAGACCTAAAAAAGCTCTTTCAGAAAGATGTCTTTAAAGTCAGGAGGCCTGGGCTCAAATTCTGGCCCAGATCCACTCAGTGTCACATCCTGGGTGTGTTATCACGCTGAGCATCTTCCTCAGACAGAGAATAGCAAAGCATAGCACTTTTGTTCACTCATCCATCACCAAATATTTACTGAGCATGAAAGTCAATATGAGTGTTGGAGGCATGGCAGACAGGGCAGTTACCACATAAACCAGGAGTCTCTGCACTTAAGACTTCTTCATTCTAGCGGGGAGATCAATGACCAATAAGAATAGATTCATGATCACCTATAAGACAGCGAAATGAACGCTCTTGAGAACATGAACTCGGGGAGGCCATAAAATAACATCAGTCTGAGGAGTGAGACTAAGTGGGAGGTTGTACCAGCATATACAAAGGGATTGAGAAGAGCAAATGAGACCACCATCTCTAAAGCGTTTGCCACAGTACCTCATACATCCTAACACATGTTTACATCTCTCTGAGTAGGAGAGAAAAGTTTTGTGAAGGCAGGCTGGGTCTCACAGGCATGGCTGTGCTGCCATCTCAGATGCTAGAAGAGCAGAATTCTGGCACAGTCTACAGTTCAGTGTGAAGGACAACCTAATAAATTCCTAACAGCTATCACCGTGTTTGAGTCACAGGCATAAGGTGGCCCTGAGGCCCAGAAAGGAGAATTGGCTGAAAGATTCTACCCCATCCGCTTCATGATGAGCAGACTTGGGCTTCATTCTATATCCTAGGCCTTACAGACAGGAGAGAAATCAGATATGCAAGAGAGATGAGCGGGCAGAACTGGAAAGCAGCCCCGTGGTGGCAATTACCACTCAGTAGATGAGATGCCTTTTCAGACCTTTTCACAATTCGACTGTGGATAGGAAACTCAAATGAAGCCATTAGCCTTGGCTGGAGTTGGCTGTCAGTCCCATGCTCTCGACTGTGGCAGACTGTGGCACACATTCACCTGCAGCCACCTGAGGGATCTGATGATGTGGCCTGGGCTGGCCCACTGGGGCCTTTGGCCTGTGCTCTGATGTCATCATGCTGGCATGTCACCAGCTCATTTCATGGTGCTTGGGCTCCAGCCAAGTAGCTCAGAAAGAAAGGAATGAAAGCTTCCCCACTCTTGGACTCTTTCTACCTATTAAAAACGGAGGAGAGAGCAAAGCAAAACAGAAGAGAAAACAAAGTGCCTCCCAGGGTAAAAAGATCCCAGATTGGGAGAAGAAGGTTCAACAGAAGCTGTTAATATACCTCTAGTAGATTGCTAAGGAGAGAAAGAGGCTGGGGAGAGAGGCCTGAATGAGGCGCTCTCTCTCCCTTGGTCCACTGAGGAGGGATTCAAGAGGTCCCTCTACCTAGGATCATTTAGAGATTGATTATGAAAGAAAAGAATTATGGCTTTTCCTTCCTTTGAATCCCTACACATGATGTTAAGACTCTCCAACAACTAGGTCCTTTCTTCCTTTTCTGATACTTTTCAATTCTGCAAAACTGAGAGTGAGTCAAGTCTTCCCCCAAAAGGCCCTAGGTCCCTCCTTCTGCCTAAGCAAATGCAGTCAGATAATCCTTCTGGTTGCCTCTGGCACACCACTCGCCCTATTTGTTCTATTGATTGAGTAGCTACTATGTGACAGGCATTAATTTCTATATCTGTGAAACTAAAAAAAACATATTTTATTCTACAGAACCTGTCTGTGTACACACTAAGCAATCCATACTCCTCCAGTAGTGCTAAGTTCTTTGAAGGCAACTTAAGCAAAAGGGTAGCAATAAGGGAAAACGGGCATCATGATACTGAGAATGTGGTCTAGCATAGTTTTTTAAATATGAGATACAAGCAAGAGCTTGAATAAAGTGGGAGACAACCCATGTGGATATCTAAAGAAAGGTGACTTTGGGCAAAGACTGGTGTCAAAGTCCCTATGAAAAATTTGAGGTGGGTGTGTGCTTGGGGTAGTCAGGGCAACACAATGAGACTAAATGTAGAGCAGAGCTAGGAAAAAAAAATTGGTGTCCGGTGAGAGTAGAGAGGTTAGAAAGTAGAAGACCTTATACTTGGCCATTAAAAGCTCAGCTGTTACACTGTGGGAGATTAAAGCCGTCAGCGGGTTCTGAGTAGGGGTGGCATGCTCTGCCTTACATCTTTGTAAATTCTTCATGATCCCCAGATAAAAAGTGGATTAGGTGGGGGAAAGGTGAAAGCAAGAAACCCAGTTAGGAAGCCATTCAGATCTCACTAGGGAGGGAAGACCATGGTTTGGACTAAGGTGGTAGCTTGAGGGAGGTCAGAATGAGAAGGACTATTCTGAGGGTAGCCAACATGATCACCTGGTTGGCTGTGAGCTGTAAAAGAAATTGAAGGATCAGGAATGGTCCCACAATATCTTAGCAATATGGCTGCCAAATCAAGATCAGTGTAATGACACAGTTATCATGCAAATATGAGTAGGGGAAATCTCACAAGCCTCCCCCCCACCCCCAGATGAAGAGCTGCAGACAATCAATCAGTGGCTGCTGAGCAGGGAGATACAGTTTTCTTTGGTTTGGTTTGGTTTGGTTTGGTTTTCTAGGAATGAGCTCCCTGACAGGTTATCCAATCAAGTGGTCAAGTATTAAATAAATCCCACATACTAGCACCACTATATGGACTCAGGAGAGAAAGAGAAAGAGAGAGAGAGAGAGGGAGAGTAACAAAAAAATAATTAAAGAAGAGGTCATGAATTTGAGAGAGAATGCAGGAGTTAGAGGGGGAGAAAAAAGGGGTGAAATGATGTAAAAATGACTATTATACATAAAATTCTCAAAAAATTACAGAATTTACTGTTATAAGAGAAAGAACCATTTGTTGGAATGAAAAGAGAAGCTGTTGGGGGGGAAGAGGGTAGAAGGGTGGGACAGGAAGGGGGAATAGGGAAGGGTTTGTGACTGAGATGTAACTTGAAGAAAAAAAAATAAAGTACTTATAAAAAAAATTACTACTCTTGAAAGTTGTCTGTCATCAAATAAAAATGGCTCAGAACAATATTTTAAAAAGAATGATTTCAATGTTTAATGGTTGTTCACTATACAGACTCTCCCACTGTCTGCTTTCTTGCCCACATGGTCTCCCTGTGAAGCAGGAGTTCTGGAATGTATGGTTTCCTATCCAGACTCTAACAGCTAAATATCTAATGGTATTGGTTATGCTTTGAGTTCAGGTTCTAGAGTTCGAACTGGTCTCAGCACTTGGTGGCTCCAAGGATCCAGGTTTGAATTCTGGCTTTGCTACCTGTGGCCTGTTGTTCTTGTTCTTGTTCTTGTTTGGTTTGGGGCAGTGACATTTATTTCATCTGTCTGTCTATCTATCTGTCTGTCTGTCTGTCTGTCTATCCTTCTCTCTTATATTACATCCCAACCACAGTTTTCCCCTCCCTCTTATTCTCCTAGTTCCTGCCTCCTACCTCCCCTCTCCACCATATCCACTCTTCCTCCCTTCAGAAGAGAACAGGCCTCTCAAGGATATCAAGCAACCATGGTGTATCAAGTTACAATAAGTTAGGCACATATCCTCATATCAAGGCTGGACAAGGCAACCCAGTAGGAGGAAAAGGGACCCAAAAGCAGGCAAGAGTCAGAGACATGTCCTGCTTCTACTGTTAGAAGTCCCACAAGAACACCAAGCTACACACCAGAATATATGCAGGTTAGATCCATGCAGTCTCCATGATTGTCAGTTCCATTTCTATGAGCCCCTATGAGCCCTGCTTAGTTGCTTCTGTGGGCAGTGTTCTTGAGATGTCCTGGACCCTTCTGGCTCCTACAGTCCTTTCTCCCCCTCTCTGTAGAATTCCCAGAGCTCCTCGGGGAGTAAGGACTGTAAGCACCCGCAGCCTTTTAACACTTGGGACCAGACCTCTAACCTTTTCTGCACCTAGTCATAGGACAGACATGGTGACAGTCAACTCCTCCTAAATTAAATGAGAAAACTACACAGAAGACCTCAACCACAGAGAAAATCCCCAAGCAATGAGAAAAAGACAGAAAATTAACAGAGAAACCACAAACAAAAGAAACTGAGAGACAGTGCATAGTCAAATAGGGAACAGGGTTTGAGCAGAATGCCAGAAGTTGGACCCAAATACAAACAGACAGAAAGACCAAAACTGCCCTGGCAGAGCTTCTTAATTCAGAATAAATGTAATCAGATGCTCTTCTCCTTCCTGGCTTCAATCACCCTGACTTGCATTCTTGTAGAGGAAATATGAACATGGAGTTTCAGGGTCTTAAGAAAGTTACTTTATGTTTTAGGTTGCAAATCTGCTAAGTGACTTCAGGAGGTGACCACATTTTAGTTCCATTAGCTCATCAGCAATTTCTTAATGAGGCTAATTAGCTCTAAACAGCTCCCACTCCTGCAGGGCTCCACTGAGAACTTGGGTGTGCGTAAGCCAATGAGCCTATGACCTTTGTCAGTGGCTAAGATGCCTGGCTTCTGGAAATCAACCTCATCAAACCTTAGTAATAAAGACATTTCATGGTTGGTAGGGATATGAGGCTTCCCTGAATTCCTGAAGTCACCAAATACTGAGATTGTTCAACCATATAAGAACTAAATCAAAAGCTAGCTATTGAGTGGGAAGAAAAAAACTCACAGGAAATGAGGAGTTCATGGGTGATCTCCTAAATATCCACACTCCTTCGCCAAAATATGAACTGAATATATATTTCAGTTCACAATTAATGATACCAAGCAAGAGACCTCAACTAGACATGATTTCCTAAGAGGATTTTTTTTTCTAGATCACAGACCTAGATGTTTAGCCATGGTGTCAAATGACCTACCTTTTTATTAAGTACCCCAGGATGGAACATCACAGCCTCTTCCCTGTCCTTCCCAAAAATTGTTCAAGGTGGTACTTGATGTAGAATCCTGGCATTAGGCTTCTGAAACAGTAGCTGTAATGATAGCTGGTGTGTATCTAATCTCAGTGTTACATCCCATTCTTTATTTAATGTTTTAACTCTGTCATCTCTGTTAATGTCTCATACCTCTAAGGCAAGGACTCTTCTCATACCCTTTTCACATGGCAGAAAACTAAGACTCTGGAGGAGCCCAAGAAACTAGTCCAGAGTCCCATAGTTTTTCAGTGGCAGAAAACTAGAATGTTTCATTCTGTGCTCCCACCTCCAAGAGAAACAGATACACCAGTCATGATTTCTGTGCTTGGAAAGCAATCATCATGAAATCAAGGACTCTGAAGAAAATAGTTCCAGCTCCAGGAGGCAAGAGAGCCATGTGGCCACTGCAGGTCCTCTAAAGTTTTACCCTTAGCACACATTTCCTTGATGATCCAGAGCAAGCCAGCATGTCACCATGGGCCCCTGTGTCCTCAACGGACAGGGAAGACTGGGTTAGAAATTTCACTTAAACTCCCTTCCAGCACCTCCAGTCAAAACTCAACTGCCTCCAAACCAATATAAAAGATGCAAACACAGTCTCTTTAAATAAAAGGAAAGAACCAGGTGCTAATTTGGGTTGCTGTCAGTTATGTAGCTCTTTAGAAGGAAAAAAAAATGAATTTGTTTTGGTTTAGCGTGGTTGGGATTCAGAGTTTTAAAAACAGAAGTGTAAGCAGCTAATTTGTCTCCTTTCTTCTTTGAGTGAGTTCTAAATTCACGAGCAAGACTCAGGATTATAATTCTGTGTTGACAGTTGAATGAACTGAGGCCCAGAGAGGTCAAGTGACTCACTGGGGAGCATAGAGCAATTCAGTCCCGGGGAAACAAGAGAAATAACTGTGTCTCATTTAAAAGACCAATCCAAACTGAGTGATAGCAGAGGACAGTCACAACTGTGCTTAGGAAACCCCCATGAAGGCAATGTACTGGTGGTATTTAGAGTGGGGGAAGTGATGCTTGCATAACACTGGGTGGCACTTGTCATCTGAGAAAATGCTGCCTTTCAACTGAAGGTTAGTGAAAATAAAGAGGTGATATTTCCTTTCTCTAGTGACAACATCTAGTCTTGGTGATCAAGGACCTAGGTCTGGGAATTAACCCTTATCTAGAGCAGCCTTTCTCAACCTGTGGGTCATAACCCCTTTGGGGGTCAAATGACCCTTTCACAGGGGTCACCTAAGACCATCTGAAAATGTAGATATTTACATTACCATTCAACACAGCAGAAAAAATTACAGTTATAAAGTAGCAACGAAAATGATTTTATGGTTGGGGGTCACCAACTGTAGTAAGAGGACACAGCATTAGGAAGGTTGAGAACCACTGATCTAAAGCAAGCATCAGAATTGTCCTTTGGATTCCTTGCCAGCAGCTGGCAATGTAAGATCTCATGGAACTTTTTCATTGCCAGGCCCACATGAGTACCCGGTGGCTCTACCTGGAGTCCATCACCAGGTACAAAGTCACAGGACAAAACAAGCCATGGTGAGGGGCAAGGAGGAGCTTATATGTACTTTATTTGGATACTAGGAAGGAGAGGAAATTACATGGCAGTGAGCCACGTAGGTATCCTCACTCCAGCAGAGTCAAGATTTGAGCCTAGATTCTCAGGCATCCTTACAACATTCATAGAGCTTACCTAAGCTGACTCAATAATTCATGCACTTTCCAAAATCTCACTTCCTTCACTCCATATCTTCTCTACTTTGAGGACAGTATACCTCTGCTTATAAAGGCTTTTTCCTATGTGCCATGTAGTGCTTAACATCCCTGAGCCCTACTAGAGATGCTAGTAGCACCTCTAAACATGATGGCCGACATTGCTTCCAAACACTGCTACGTATCAGCTGAATGCCACAAATGGACAGGAATAGAGACGGGATTGCCTTTAGTTAAGAACACTATTTTTGGTCCCCTTCCCTCACTGTTGGAACTCAGTATCTAAAATTCTGGCTCTGGGATGTTCAGAACAACTCAGAAACAAGAGCTACATTTACAATACATGATCTTTCTTAGAAATGAAAGATGAAGATGTAATGTTTTAACATATCTGTCTAAACTTCCACCCACCTGTCTGCTGTGTGTTCTGTGGGGTGTGAGAGAAGTCTAAGCTAGCCACACCATGATGGGAAACTCACTAGGAGCCAAAAATTCATCATTTCATTGGAAATGAAAGGAAGTCAATAGGAACTAAAGGGATTTCCCAGCTCTGTCAGACCATGGTACACAAAATGATGAACAATAAAAGCATCTCCATTTTCGATGAACACAGGCGCAGTGATATGCATCTTCTATAACCAATGAGCCACGTGTTGTCTCACAGACAGACTTGGTTCTCCACGAACATCAACCTTGATTCAGGTATTCATCTAGAAAACACAGAAGGTCATTTCCACAGAGCATGAACTCCAGAAAAGGAGAAACAAAACTAGCTTAAGAGATGGTCATGAAGAAGGATTCCCTTTCATGTTTATATGTTTCAGCTCAGTTTCTTTAAAAAATGAAGTAGGCTTCTTGACTGTGGGACATGGAAAGCCTTTCATGGATCATGCACCTTTTCCATGGGCTGGAGACTGTACACTGTACACTGCTAGCATACAGTGTACAGTATTTTTCACTCAGTCCTTTCTCCACTGAGTAGATCTAGGAACTATGTTATTTCCCAGACAGACTTTGTCTGGAATGCTCACCATCCTCCGCAGGTCTCAGTTTCTTCATACACACAATGGGTTGGTGAGAGCTCACTCGCTGACCTTTCAGAGAGAGGAGAAATGAGGAAACACTTGGGAAAGTGCTTTGTAAACTCTGAAGAGTCATAAAAGCTTAAGAGGACATTATTAATACATGCTCATTAATAATTCACAACTAATAAAACTTTCTCTGCCTCACTGTGATAGCGAGTTGATGAATATGATCGTTGAAGCAACTGAGGTCCCAAGAGGGTAAAGGCTTTGCTCAAGGTCACACACTAGACCTGGAGTCATGGGACATGGTGATCAAGACAACAGGCATGGCAGCAGTCCCCACGACAGAGAAGTGTTCTCTGCAGCATCGGCTCTTCCTTTTGGGTATGGCTGTGATTCTGATTTTTGTGACCCCCCAAGGCAATGGGAAGTCAGTGAGTGGCACAGGCCACCCAAGAGTTGAAAAACAATGAGGAAAATGTGTTAGAGAAGGTCTTGAACTGAGCCTCTTTGTGGGGCAGCTTGGCTTTGTCTCCAGACTACAAAATGAGGATTTTTACATAATACTCCACTTGCAGAGCTGTTGGGCAGATCAGGATATTCCAGGAAGCATCAGGATCGGTGAGGAAAGCCTGTAGCATGGGAGAGGAGCTAATTTAGTTGGGAAACTGCAATCCGCACAGCTTTGAGGAGAACACAGCAAGGCTGCAGCGCTGATGGGTAGATTCTTCTGTAGACCAAGGAGGAGCACACTGAGTGATCCCACTCATCTGGGTGAACATGAAAATGACTACACAAAGTAACATTGACCCAAAGAAGTAGAGAGCTCCTGGGATTCTGAGCAAGTCCTTTGAAAGGGCTCCCTGAGAAGGACAAGGCATGTACTAACTCGTCTCATCCTGCCTATAAACATGAATGTAGCCCTTTATATACCTCTCACCCCTCGGCAAGTGGTACATCCTCTTCCACATTTGGAAGTAGGGGAGTAGGGAAGGCTGCTGCTGCCTGGTGGAAGCCAGTTTGGATTTGTGCAAAGTAAGCTTGCGGTCAGCCATCTCCCAAGTTA
Organism: Lophiomys imhausi; assembly: GCA_907164525.1. NCBI lineage: Eukaryota > Metazoa > Chordata > Mammalia > Rodentia > Muridae > Lophiomys > Lophiomys imhausi. The sequence continues at coordinate 84,488 of CAJQZJ010001222.1, forward strand.
GAGCGTGTGCTCACACACTCACACACTCACACACACAGTGAATGTGTGTAATGAAGCTCCTCATCCCAATATAATGACACAATTGTGCTTCAGCACTGATGAAATGCCTTGTGCTTCTGAAGTATTGTACAATCATTAATTAACTGGACGATGAATGTGCCAAACATCATCACTTGAGGACACAACTCCTCTGCTCCTCCCCCACTGGTTTAATGTTGGATCTCTTATCTATGACTCTCTTTTTTCTCTGCCTCATGCTTTTGGACTAGCTGGTTTAAGGAAAGTGAATTTTAGATGCCAATGGAAAGATTTCTGAGTAAATAAAATGTGTGTATCTTTAATTCCAAGCGGACCCTGAGGTGATTAGTTGAGGATGGGGATGTAGGGAGGGAACCCTGTGTAGGGATCTCATCCCAGGATCTCTCACTAGTCTCTGATATGAAGTCAGTGCAACTTCTCTGAGCTATTCCTTCTTTGCATTCGAGCCATGGGCCAACAATAAGTCTTGAAGCAGGCAGGGCCAGGACAGTGGGAAGAGCACCAGGAACAGATGTATTTGGTGCCTGAAGACAAACTTCCTTGGGCAAAGAGAAAGAACATCAAGGTTCATATTTTACACAACAGGATAGTAGAAGAGTTCAGATAATTAATTGTTATCCCTGTCAACTGCCTTGTCACCACACAGTTCTTGAATTCATCAAGAGCCTGGCTCTCAGGTCCTGGTATAAGGCCTCAATATTGTGTGTCAGTGTAATTAACAGGAATAATACCTGTTTGTCTACCAGCTGGGCAAAAGAGACTTCACTAGCTTTGACTCCTAGCACATGCTAATTTCTGTGGTGTAAATGCTCCCAGGACTAGCCAGCAAGTAATGATGATGAACTTGTATGTGGGAAGAGAAACACAGTAGCAACTAGACAATTTCCACCAGTGGGTATAAAGACCCTAATAATCCCCAGAGCAGAGACAATAATGAAATGTAGAAAAAGGGTTAAATGGAGGAGGTAATGTTTTTCATAACATTAAATTTACTTAATCATAAGTTGATTTAATTTAATTTTTAATAGTGGTGTATTTAACAACTGTCTTACAAATAATCCTTCAAAATTTCAGTCGGTACTACTGAGCTTTTCCGGGTGGGATCTTGTGTGGCATTCACTATGTTGGCCATACCATTACCCTCAAGCTAAAAGACACCAGGAATACATACACTTACAGTTGAATAAGTTGGTTTACTGTTCTCGGTTATGAGGGAAATTATACACCAGAGAGTGTCACAAGTCACCTTAGCAAGACATTCTAAAGACTTACTGGACTGTGACTTGGTGCAGGGACTCTGGAGGCCAGCTGAGAAAAGCAGTATGTTGTCAAGAAGTGGGTGACTCTGGCCGAGCACCCTGCAAATTTTCCCCACACAGCTGGGGAAATAAAACAAGCCTTATGGTTTGATTGATGAGCAAAGATGAGCAAAGAGCTCAGCCAGCGAACAGGGGTCTAACCACACCTGTAGTTTCCATGTGTTTGTGCGTTTCATTATGGAAGCAGGCTTGCTTTTACCTTGACAGGATTAAGCCCTGTCTGAGGTGGTCTGAGAAAGTGTTTGTCTTCCTTGGGAGCTGACCAAGGTTTGGCTGTAATGCAGAGCCCAGCTCTGAGCATCAGCAGTTCTTCTGTTTCTCGTACCATTTCCATTTCAAGCTTATTTCCCTGTACCAGCTACTTCTTGGTTTTGTTTTTGTTTTGTTTTGTTAATTTTTCTTCCATAATGGCCAGGTTTTGTTTGTTGGTTTGGGGGTTGGTTTTTTTTTTTTTTTTTTTTTTTTACAGTTTTAAACTTTTTTTCTGAATTTCACATCACGTACCCTATTCCCACTCATCTCCCACCTCCCTTCAGACCCACCCTCCACCCTTGCAATCTCCTCCCACATTAAAAAAAAAAAAACTCTCATTGTAGTGTATCTCAGTGTGTCCCACAATATTCCCTTTTGTCTACACTTTTTTGCATGCAAATGTTCCTTATAATGACTCCTTGGTCTGGTACGAAGCCTCTGGCTTCTTTACTTTGTCAATACTGGAACCTCACTGGGACTCCTCTTAGATACTCTGTTATTGTCCTGTGTCATGGAGATCCTGTAGTTTTGGGTCTGTGGAACTGGCCTCTTCACATTCTCCAGCAGTTCATCCACGAAGTATATGTTGGGATGGGCCAACTCAAAGCCCTGGTTCTGAGCCTACAACCCTCACATCCAGGGCCAGATCTACTGTGCTACCCAGGAAAGGTGCAGGGGCTGCTCTTCCGAGTGCTGCAGCAGGTAAGCAATAGGAACAGCTCTCCTGCTCTTGTGACCGGGTCAGGGCCAGATCTCCTATCCACCACTAGTGGTGAGGGCAAAAGGGGAGCAGAGAGGATCTCTACTTTGCCAACACCACTGCAAAACAGACAAAAGGCAGAGCCAGCTCTCCCACACTCACACCCTCAGGGTAGGTCCACCTAAAGCACTCCAGATATGGTCCTTTGTCATTCAAGTCAGAAGGCAGTCCCCATATATCTGAAATCCAGACTCAGCAGCAACTTGAACCTCATCTTTGGGAATGTCCACTTTGACATTTTCCAGCCCTTCTGGGGGCCACTCTTCATCGCTGTGTCTCTGCCTGCATTTTTTTCTTGATTTGGAATATCATCTTCCTCTCTTCTACCATTTCACCTCTGCCTGACCCCAGACAGAATCCACTTCCCATTTAAGGCCATTCCTTCTCTACTGCCACCTCCTCCAGGAAGTCTTCTCTGACTTCTAGCCCTAGTACCAGAGTATAAGAATCTTTCTTGGTACCCTTTCTCAGTAAAAATCCATTAATTGATTAATTCAAGAAGCATTTAATGAATGTTTCCTTTTATAGACTCTGTCCCAGGATCCTGTTTGATCTCAGAATCAAACAAGAAATGGGAAAACATGGCCCAAGTGTTCTGGAATTTTATATTCTAATGAAAGTAAGTAAACAATAATTTGTTTAAAATCTATGGCATAAGGAATACAACCAAGATTCATAGAAGACTGTGTGTGGATTTAAGACAGAGTTCTCTGAAAACAATTAAGTGACTACTTCAGTCTAAGCCTTTCTGAGTAGGTGATCAATAGGTTGAAATATAAAGGACAAGCTCTTACTCCACACTACACCCCCACCACCAGATTATGGACTAATTTATGAGTCCTTTATGAGACTACCAGATTCAGGAAGGCTGGGTACTGACTTATTATCACATCTAACCAGATTTAGATATTTAAATATTTGAGCTCATTGTCATTCCTCATTGCAGGCAACATTTGAACCAATTCACTAGGCTAGATTGTGGTTTCCTTAAGGGAAATGACCACCACCCCTCAATTTAGCACCTTAATCATGGACCCATGGTAGCCTCCCCACCTTTCTGAGCTGTCCTGCCATCCCAATTCCAAACCTGATTCACGTTAACAACCTATAGAGGCTCTGGTCCTGAAGGCTTGGCCAGCAACTGCAGAGCATCGAGCCTGCAGCATCCATAGCCCGTATTACTGATGGTCTTCAGTTCCAAATGCTGCTGAGAAACAACTGCATCCAGTGGGAAGAGTGTGTTAGTGAAGGCCAGAAAGGCCTTAATTTAAATTCTGGCTCCAACCCTGTCATTCTGTAGGACATTCAACAAATCATTTAACCTTTCTGAATCTGTCTTTCACATCTGTTCAGTGGGCAAGCTTCCTTGAGATAAAAGGCTATTTTTTAGTTATAATTTGCATATGACCGTATGACCGTAAGGACTGTATCTTATCTCTGTAACCTATTTTTTTAAAGTGCCTGACATATAACAACTGTTTATAAATGTTTATGAACTAAATGGATGGGGTACTGATATTCGCTTTCATTAGACGTGTTTATGAGATGACAGATTTCACAAATCGAACAGGTAATAAGTCAAAATAAACTAACTTTCATTCTTACCCTAACTTCTTTCAATCCTAATATTTCATAATACCTTCAAATTTCATTCAAACCTAATAGTTTGACCCTATTGTTTTTGTTCCATTTGTTTGTTTGTTTGTTTATTGGTTTGGGTTTGTTTATTGGTTTTTAGAGAGCACTTCACTATGTAGTCTTGGCTGGTCTGGAACTTACAATTGCAAACTAGGCTGACTTTGAACTCATAGTAATTTACCTGCCTTTAAGTCCCACAGAATTAAAGGCATGTGTCACGTTGTCCAGGTTGTCCTTTTAATCTGAACTCTTATAGGGTTTTTTCCCCCTACATAGAAAGTTGTGACAAGTCTTGAATATTGTGTTAGACCTGATAAAGCTCAGTTAACTGACTTAATGATACAATATCTTTGGTACTAGTAAATACTTTTAAAGTAACTATTTTTCTATTGCTGTGAAGAAATACCATGACTCATTTATAAGGCAACTTATGAAATAAAGCAATTAATTTGGCTTACAGTTCCAGAGTGTTACAGTCCACGACAGTGGAGCAAAGTCATGACTGCAAGAGCAGCTGTGTGTTCCATCTCCAACAGCAAGCAGGAGACAGGAAGCACACTGGCAATGGCTTGAGTCTTTTGAAGCTGAAAGCCTGCCCTCAGTGACACAGCTCCTCCAGTAAGGCCACACCTTATAATCCTTCCCAAACAGTTCTACCCACTGAAGACCAAGTATTCAAACATATGAGCCTACAGGGGGCGGACACTCTCATTCAAACCACCACAATAGGGAACTCAACAGGTTTGAAAAGCAAAAGACATTTAGACAAGATGCCTTGAAAACACTAGAAATAAACTTTGTTCTGTCTCCAATGATAACATTTTAAAAGCTATTAATACGGTGCACACTCATCAAAGAAAATTTGAAAAACACAGGAAAGGAAGAAGAATAACATACCCTACCTCTCCTACTTAATTAAATGTAACATTGCTGATAATTGAATAGATTTTTTTTTTATAGTTTTGCCTAGTTGATGGTATGGACAATTTTGTTCATTTTTCCAAATTACTGTGACATAAGTACCATCCAGCTTTAATGTTTTCATTATACTCCACCTGGCAGATGTGTCATCCCTGACCCCAGTCCTCACTGTCATCAGCCACATTTGCTTCTATTAGTTTGTTTTGTAAATGACATTGCCATAATCATTAGTGAGGATGAAGATTCTTCCCCTGAACAAAAAAGTCTGACAATTCAGGAAACAGAGACACAGAAGTTTGTCTGAAATCACTTCCAGTACTTTTGGGTAGTAAAAGAGTAATAATAAAGCTATACATCACACAAGTTTTTGCTTCTTATTGTTTATTTGTTTTCCAAATCCCATATCCATGCTCTCTTCGTGCAGATTGAAACATTGGAGGGAGATTTCAGAAGTTAATGGGGAAATAACAAGTAAGCTAAGTAAATGGCCTAATCTAAACCCATTAGATAAGCATTCATTGGGATGCAAAACCTTGATGACTGTAATTAACACATTTATAAACTTAAAGCTTCCCTTTTATTTACTGAAAACCAGAAGCTTTTTCAAGTGGAGCTTATGGCCAAGTTCACATGTTCCCTGGGCTGAGAGACTTATCAGCAAATCCCCTGGGCCTTCTACTCTCCAACTTGATCTGGACTCTCCAACCCCTTACAGGAGAAGCAGGTGGAACACATAGAAATAGTTTTCTATTCATTAAATGTATCGTGATGTAACTTACATTCAGAAATATTCAATATCATTAGAGGGTAGCCTGGTGTAGATGTTTATACACCCTGTTACCTCTCTCTTTATGAAGACATTAAACATTTCCACCACCCTGAGGCCATTGCCTCATATAGTCGCTGCTCAGTTCTCCATCCTTTCTTGCCCATTCTTGAACTTCATATAAGCCAAATCGCTGTGTGGACTCCTTTCTTTTCTTCCTTCCTTCCTTCCTTCCTTCCTTCCTTCCTTCCTTCCTTCCTTTGTACCTTCCTTCCTCCCTTTCTTTTCTTTCTTTCTTTTTTTTGTTGCTGTTGTTATCTGACTTTTCTTCATCATTACTTAGCTTAGGATTTATAAAGAAATGGTTTTCATTCCTGCATAATGGTTTATATTGTGACTACACCCCAAGGTACCTATGCATTCTGCCACTGATGGACATGGGCATCATTTCTACTTTGTGTCTATTATGAATAAAGTGGCTACAGACATGCTATCTTTTGATAAATAAGTGTAAGTTGTTAAGTGTTTCACAAGAACACTGGTGAGAACCTGAGTTGTGTTAATTTTACACAACTCCTTTCGTGTCTCTGGTTCCTTGTTCCCGCAACAATAAAATGAATGAGGACTTGGCTCTTTGACTAGTTCAGCTCCCTTCCCTGTAAAACAAAGAATTTAAATGTAATAGTGCTAAAGGTCTTTCACAGTTTCACATTTCATGGCTCAAAAGACCTGAATGTGGTCCACCCATCAGAGTCACTTGTCATTTTCCATGAGGAAAACTCCCAGTGACCTGGAGTAGCTGTTCTTCCCAAGGGCCATGAGCCAACAGAGGTGCTTGGAGGCTAAGGACACTGGCTCAAATCTCAGCTGATTCCCTTTGCCACCTAAGGAGTAAGGAGATCTGAATTGCACCTCCCAATCCAGCCTGTTGTATGAGCTCTACTCTTTAGCTTAATCTGACAAGACCATTTCCTACTCAGAGAGACTCATGTGGTCTCATTAAACCTGGTACCACCTGCCAACATCAACACAGTGGGAGGGTATCTGCAACTGGTTCCTGAAAGCTATACATCATTCTATGTCATATAGTCTTCATTCTTATCATGTGTTACATCCTGTTGACTGATAGAATCCATCCACAGGTAGGTTCATTTACATAATTTGAATTTACACACTGCCTCCTTGGCGCACTCGCGCTACTTGCCCAGGAGATTTAAATATGCAGCTTAGTCTTAGCCCTTGAAGAGCCGTATCACTCAAGTCAACAAACACTCACTTCCTGAACACCTGTTATTGCACCAGGCATAGTGCCAGGTGCTAGGAATAGGAAGATAAGTAGTACATAATTCTTTTTGCCTTTCTCATTTTTGTTTGTTTGTTTTCCATTAATTTTCTTATTTGCTCAGGGTCTCCTCTCTGCAATGAAAGCCACCAAAACAGTTGGTAGCCTATAGTGAAGGCAGAAGAATAAACAGATTGCCAACAGTCCTATGTAACTAGTTGCTCAATGAAAGTGTGAATAAAGCCCAGGAGAGCTGAAGCAGGGGCACTAAACGAAAAGGCGCCAAGAAACAATAGTCTTTTCACTAGGTTAAAGCACACAGAAAGAGAAGCTGCGATTCTACCTGCCCTTTCTGCTTCTCTCCTCCAATCTTGTCTCCATAAACTTACTAGGAATCTTCTTTAAGTGAGGATCAGAGTTTGCTATGCTCCAGCACAAGCACCCTCAGTCCCTCAGTGTTCCTATTGCTCTTGGAAACAAACTCCTCACTGTATCACAAATCCCTAGGACTCCCAGACCTTGGTGCCTGCTGCCTGCTCTATTCTCAACCCTTATTAAGTACACAGCTCCCTTTCTTCTGGACCAGGAATGAATTCTCTCTCTCTCTCTCTCTCTCTCTCTCTCTCTCTCTCTCTCTCTGTCTCTCTCTCTCTCTTCCCTTGCTCTTCCCTACATCTAGAGTGCCCCTTCTCACTCCTTGTATTCTTAATTCATTATTTCATCATAACTCCTCTATCTATTTCAACCACCTCTTCCTGTCATTCAGAGTCTTAAAGGTTCTTAATCCAGCCTGCACATTCCTCACTCCCTAAGGAATGAAAAATCTAGTAAGGGCAAATCTATAGAAATATGGGTCAGTAGTTACTGGCTAGGGTGTGACACGTAACTACCACAGGGAAGGAGAGGGTGGGAGTGACAGAAATGCTTTGAACTGAACTGTGGGGATGGCTATTGGATGCTGTAATTGACTGACAAAGAATGAGATTTCTATGTAAATTATACTTGCACAGTTGCTTTTCCTCTTTTGTTCCAATGCTTTTGAAAGACAGGTACATTTGGGAACACACGCTCCCAAATCCAATTTAATTAATCTGAGAATGGAGCCTAAGTGCTCATGTGTTTTAAATTCTTCAGCTGATCCTGACATGGAGCCATGATTCAGAACCACTGCCCTGTCTTCCCTGCCTTCCCAACACTTTTGTCTTGTTTTACTAATTATGTGTTCTGTTGTTGTCCCACTTGCACACTGTAACAAAAACTCTGAAAAGGAAACACTTGCCTAGGATCGCCCCTGAATCTCCAGTACCAAGCACTTTGTAGCTGCTTGGCATGTGTTCTGAAACAAATGAATAGCAAAGTAAAGTAAAGAGGGAAAGTATTCAATGGTGCACAGAAACAAAGAGCTGCCAGAGTGATGAACACATAGCTAGAAATAAAATAGTTCTGTAAAAACCATTCGGTAGATGAGAAAGGACTGACTACTCGTGGGTTCAGGGAAATGGTTTCACCTTCCTAAAAGGATCCCTGGAACTGGAAACATAGGTGTTTAGTGGAAGGGTCCAGCCACAAGAATAAAGAATTCAGAGAAAAGCCCTGGCTCTCCCTGTCCTCTCCATCCTCCATTCCTGGGACAGATGGGAACATTTGCAATTGGGAAATTTAAGAGCATATATGGCAAAAAAAACAAAAAACAAAACAAACAAAAAACCAAGAGGGTTAAAATGCTATAAACATATGCAAGCCCATATGGATGCTTTTGAACATGCTAAAATACAACAACAAATGGAGGTTACTGTATGATATAGTAAAAATAGCATCATGTGTGCATAGAGCGTTAGTAAATACATGTGTTGAGTTAGCAAATATTGGCTGGGAGTTTTCAGGCTTTCTTTCCCCCATTCTCTGTGGGGTATTTTAATAGCATTTCTCCTAGGGAAACAAATTATTTCTTTTTCTCCCTGCTGCCCCATCTAAGTTGTAAGAGTGAAGCTAGGAACCAAGACGAAGTCTCTGTAGTGTTGTGGTACAGAGAGAAACAGAGTCAAGTTAATGGAATGTCTTAACTTCAGGTTGAAAGTTACCCATGAGTTGGAGTAGAGGGCAATCATGAGGCCTGCCCTTCCCTAAGGATTTATAGGCAGCTAGTGGCAGCTGTAAGATGTAGGAACATTCTCTTTAACAGTGTAGTCACTGTGCTCCAGTAAATGGTCCCCATATCCATAGTCCAGCCCTATTTAAAGTCATTAGTTCACTCAGAGCAGAAAGACGTGGAAGTAAAAGGGGGACTAGCTGGGAAGGTGAAGATTAGTAAGGACAGAACAGGGCAAGAGATGAAGACGATTAAATTGCACTATGAAAATGTCCTACTGAACCAATTATTATGTATAATTAATACATGCTAATGAAAATCTTACTCTTAACTTTTTTCATTTTGAAATGTTTTTATTAATCCTTTGAAATGTTCACGCATGCATGCAATCAATGTATTTAGGTTCTATCCACCCCACTGCTCTCTCTAACTCCTCCAAGGCCCACCCCATACTCTCATCCCCCTTCCAACTTTATGTCCTCTTTTTGTTTTTAATAACCCACTGAACCCATCTTATGCCGCCTATATATTCACAGTGTGGGGTCAATCTGTGGGAGTATAAATTAGATGTGGGGTTGGGGGACACCCAGATGACCCAGGGTCAGGAGTGGAGTCCAGGGCTGGGAATATCTCAGCAGAAGGGAAGCAAGATGGAGATGCACCTAGAACTCAACAAGGGAGTGCTACCTTTCCCCTTCTAATGTGTAATTCCCATAGGACATGCCTCACTCCACTTTCCTGACTTAAAACAAAGTTGGCTGTGCCCTTTTATACTGCTGGAGACCACTCAGTCTCGAACTTCAGGAGCAGGAATGCAAGGGCTGTCAACAACAAACCAATCTCCTTCCTTACAAGGTTCATGAAATCAATCTAGTATGTTGAGTTTTGCAGGATGTCCGCAACAGATAGTGGCTTTAACTTTCAATGTGTTAGTGAACCAAGTGTGCTGTTCTAAGGCAGAGTCGTGGGTCAGTTTTACTACTACACCATGTACTTTAAGTATTCATAAGCTAATAACCTACGATTAAAACCTGAACCAGGCCAAGTTAAAGGCCAAGAAGATGTCAGTGAAAGCTGCAGCAACTTTGTGTCTCCTTTAAAGGTTTCTTGCTTAGTATAGCAGTGGTAACAGGGGTCAGCAATAGAGTAGCCTACCCTGGGTAAAGCCCACTTGCTCCTTATGAAAAATATTATGAGAAGCTCTGAGTCATAGCTTCATAACACATCACAATTTTATGTACTTTATATCTCGGTTTAATGATGTACTACAAATGTCCAGCATGCTTTAGGAAGTGAGCCCCACACCCTCTTTGAATATGAGCAAATCATACATGGCATCTGTCCAAGTATGACGTGAGGGTAAATCGTTTGGCAAAGGACACCTTCCTGTCAGAAAGGACTCGAAAGTTTCTGGAGCCAAGGAGACTTTGTTAACTGGGTTGTGATTAGAAAACTGCATCCTGACATCTGTCGCAGGAAGGACTTGTACCATTCCCAAGACCACAGAATGTATCCCAGACTGCTCCATAATGCTTCCCACCCTTCCTCCACAGGGAAAGTGGCCATGGCTTTGAGGAGAATCTTTCTCTCTGGCCAACAACAGAACTTGTAGATGTATATGAAGCTTATGAAAGAAATATGCTCATTATGGAACTTACTTAATGGCATTTAGATTATAATGCTTCTTCCTTCTCATGGCTTCTGTAAGAATTTCCAAGAATGTCCTGGCCTGACTCATATCAAGACATGAGCCAGATGCTCCAATTGCTTGCAAAAACTTTAGTTGCCAGAAGAATAACGGACTGAATGACCCCATGTAGCAGATGTTGGCATCAAGGAGTTGATATTCTTAATTTTTTTTTTTACCTCCAGATCCATTTCTAGAATTTTGCGCTTTTGAATATGATTAACATTATATTGCATTGATGATGGAGTATGGAGGTGTAAAAAGTTAAAAGTAAAAAAAAATCTTATGATAACAGTATGGAGGAGCATTGAGAAACCAGAGGACAAAGGACTGGGGCTGTAGCTCAGTGGTAAGAGACCACTTGCCTAGATAGCATAAAGAGTGTTTTTAAAATAGCATAGCTAATACTAATTGAGCAGTTAGCACCATTCTGAATCTTTTTAAGAACAGACTCATTCATTCCTTACAGCAACCCTATGAGATCACACCGCCAGTAAGCCTCTAAGTGTTGAACAGAGCATCTTAATTCAGGAGACTTCAAAGGCCTTCACAGTAGACTTGCCTAGTATGATTAATGTGCCAAGCACAAGAGGAAGAAACACTCTTGCTATCATTTTGTATTTTTATTCTCTAACAAAAGGAAAAACGGTTGATCCCATACAGTCCAGTTGCTTGCAGCTCCCTCTGTGGAGAAAGTTAAAAACACAAGGAAAGTAAATTTAATTAGTTCCATGGTAATTATTGTCTGACTAAATTATACTTTAAAATTTAATATACCAATCACCACTTAATTAGCAAAGTGAGTCACAGAGGATAGCCTTATGCTCCTAAGCTAATAAAAACTGGTTAGTGAGCATCACATAGATTCTACTTTTCCTAGAATAGAGTGTTTCTTAGCCTGTTCACTCACACAATCTACTCACACCCAAACCACAACCAAAATAAAGGTAGAAATAAACAAAAGATTTCCCATGATTTCAGAATCTGCAGAAATTCTTCCCTGCTGAGTTAGACTATAAAGCTGGCATGGAGACATAGATATCGGATTTTGGAGGCTGAAGAGGAGGGCATCATATACCCAGCCTCTAGATGCAAACACAGCTGCATTGTCAGAGACAGGAGGAGTGATGCCCACCTGCCACTCCACAAAGGACCGGGGATGCTAAGGGGAGAAACTCGATTGCAAGGGGGTGGAAAAAGCTACTTCTGCTTCAGGACCTGTTGGATACGGTATCCCAGGCTCACCAACTCTGCACGGACAAGACTCTAGGCCCACTTTCCCACACAGCTCCCAGCCAGATTGCTTACAGATCAGAGAAGTAAAGAGAATTCAGTTTCTGAGAAGTTTCAGGGAAAAGAAGGGAAAAACCAGCCTGTGGTGCATCAAGCCAATCCCTCCATTTACAGCAGAAGTTGCCTGTGAATCCTACACCCAGAGAATTTGGTTGCGGGGAGGCTGGCAGTATAGTTTGTCTGCTGCTCTGCACAGAATATCAACAAGATCACTGTTGTATTGCTCTTGGTGGAGAATAGGACACTTAGGTAAAGGCAGCTTTACAGAGCCCAGGAAGAGGCCCTGGCTTGGTGCATGGAAGCAGGCACAGGTTCCAGAGTTGGATGTTGATAGATACCATGTCATGCTAAGCATGGAACAGGCAAGGCCAGTCGCTTCTTCCCCACAGCTGTCAGTGTCATGTGCACATGAGCTGGAGGTGGGGTGCTCCGTGGATGCCCTTCACCATCTGCCTCTCAAACGGAATCCTGGCATGGCAACCTGCTCTCAGTTCAGACTTAATCCCGGATGCTCTCTGGCTCAAATCTTTTTTTTTTTTTTTTTAATTTAAGGCACAAATGCTCCAAGCAGACCATGCAATGTACATTACACCCCATGTGAAGGCAATAGCCTGGAAAGAAAAAAAAAATTCTCACGTGGGAAGTGTCTTACTTCTACAAGCCAAAGATCGACTCTTCCAGGCTTTAGGGAGGATCATCACCTGAGTTAAAATATGCAAACCCCCTTGAGTGAACTATATGCAAGATATCACTTGATATTATCGTTCCCATTCTGCATGAGAAAAAATGAGACTTGGGTTCAGTAAAGTGCCCACTGTCTTCTGATGAGGAACAGTACTGGACTGACATACGGCCTGCTGGGTGCCTGATCTTTCCCTTTTAGAATGTTGTCTCCTTTCAAAATAAGTGTAATGGGATGAGGACGAAAAGAGTCAGAACTCATCTTAATCCCTGCCCGAGTTAAAGCCCAGGCATACCTGATCTGTCGCAGCACTCTTCTGACGGAAGCTCTGGCACAGCCTCAGATTCCTTCTCATGTGACTCCCTATCCTCTGGCACTTGGATGAAAAATGAAGCTCTTTTGCCATCTGTGAGTTGTGACGTCCAGACCCTACAGACCACACCTTAAAATCCTGTCCTCATGCAGCTTCACTGCTCTTTCCTGAGCAATATCTTCAATAGAACTGAAACAGAGACCAGAAAGTCTTACGTATTTCAGACTTGAGCATTGCCCTGGAATAATACAGTCAGTGCGCCATGACGACGTGCCTAAGCATCTCTGTGCCAAACTACTTACATACAGGAGGAGCTGCCTTGCATTGCAATGCCTCTTGTTGCTCTCTACTTTTTGCCATGCTATATTTCAGCGAAGGAACCACCCAAGATAAAATACAGACTCCAGGAGAACTCAATGAAGCAGGCAGGGCATCCAGTGTCTCTTGCTGTCCATTGTTTTGGATCATTCTTCCTTCCTAATTGTCTTTCCCTACAAGCCTACAGCTCATGGAAGACTCACAAACATGGAAGATGTAGCTAAAGCACCTGTTTTTGTTGGTTTTCCCACTGGTGTGAAAATTAGAAGGTACATTCACGCTGTTCAGAAACCACAGAAAGCCCGCTGACAATGAAGCTATTCTTCTACCTCTCCTAGATGGCACATAAATTGCAAGAAGGAGAAAAGAATTCTGCCCAGTCCTCAGGGGACACTGCAGATTTACTGACAAGTGAAAGATGGATGGGCTGTGCTTTTATTCATCCCACTGTCTGTCAGTCAACAGCTGTGACCACTTGCCACCCAAACAAAAGTGAACACGGGTGTGGTTTTTCATTCCCTCTTCAGTGCAAGCCACCCAAGGCCAGCTGTTTCTCACCACCACAACAACTTCTCATCTCATTTCTCCCAGTCTCATCACATCACAGGAAAGGAAAGAGACGCTTGAAGAGCTCTGGAGGCAAAAATGTTCTCTTGTTCCCAAGGGAAAGGCAAAGGCATGTCAGGCTAAGCCTTCTGTTCCTACAAAGAAATAGAAACTCGGGCTGAGCAGGGTCCCCTTCATGAACCATACAGGGGGCCACTAGGGGCCAAGGAAATTAGACACTTGACCTGAGCACACATGATGGAATATAGGAGTCAAGATGGATATTGAAAAACAAAACAAAAAGAAACAAACAAACATAAATCTAGCAAAGGTTTGAGAACCTAAAAGTGAAATCTAAAGACAGGAGAACCTGCTTCCTTGTGTAGCCTTATTCTCAGGGGCCACATGCTTCATCAACATGTGCATTATTTGGTAGATTCTAAGACATATTTTTCCACATTTAACATCTCTGAAATTAGGATGCATTTTATAAATGATAACCTGTCATGGTTGAGTTGGTAATGAATTTTTTCCCTACTTGATGCATTAAATAATAGCTCTTGCAATCTACAGTCTCATATACTTTACAAAATGTGATTAAGTGGCAAAATTCTGTGCTAGATACCTCCCTAAGTGTTATCCCACTTGATTTTCTTTTTTAAATTATGTTTATTTATTACTTCAAGTTACATCTCCATCACAGCCCCCTCCCTCTACTCTTCTCAGTCCAACCCTCTCCCACCTATCGTACTCCTCCAGTGTGGGGGTGCCCCCAACATCTTAGCCCCCTCAGTTCATCAGTCATATGAGGGCTAAGAGCTTCCTCTTGCACTGGGGGCCTGTATGGTAGCTGCACTAGGGCAAAGTGTCCCACTAACAGGTAACAAAGTCCATGTTCCTGTTCTTTTCCATCTGTTGGTTGTAGGATAGCTATCCTGTACTATATGGCTAAAAGGCTTACTGAGACAGCATAAAAATGTGTCATTCAAAGTGAGTAATTTGTATATTCACAGAGTTGTATAACCATTATCACAGTCATCTTTAGGACAACCTTGTTACCCTGTAGCAAACCTCCATTGTCATTTAGAGTTACCCCAACTTTGTTCCAACACACCCAGCCCTAAAGAACCTCTTACTTATTTTCTAGTTTTACATATTTTCCTGTTCTTGACATTTCACAGCATATATGGCCTCTTGTGTCTATTTTCTTTCATTTTTTTGGAATGTTGTCAGCGTTCATATATGGTCCAAGATCCATCAATGTGTTG
This sequence comes from Lophiomys imhausi, assembly GCA_907164525.1. Classification (NCBI taxonomy): domain Eukaryota; kingdom Metazoa; phylum Chordata; class Mammalia; order Rodentia; family Muridae; genus Lophiomys; species Lophiomys imhausi. The sequence continues at coordinate 99,661 of CAJQZJ010001222.1, forward strand.
TATCTTTATTGGCTGAATAATATCATATCAGTATACTTCACTTTGTTTATTCATAAATTCCATGGCAGACATTTGGTTGCCCCCCCCGTGTGTGTGTGTGTGTGTGTGTGTGTGTGTGTGTGTGTGTGGTGGTATTATATACATTTTCCTGTATTTGTTCATGTAAGGCTGGCTGAACATGTGGAGGTCAGAGATCCAACCTCAGATACCTCGAATACCACTTTTTTTTTGAGATAAGGTTTCTCATGGAGCCTGAAGCTCATCAATTCAGCTAGGCTGGCTGACCAGTGAACTTCAGGGATCCACCTATCTCTGTACCCTCAGCCCCAGTGCTGGGGTCACAGACACATGCTGCCACACCCAGCTTTTACATAGGGACCTAAACTCAGGACTTAATGTTTGTATAGCAAGTACTTTACCAATACCATCTCCAAAGCCCACTCCTACCCTTTGACTATAACTGTAATAATTACTTTATGAGTATACTTAGGTATAGGTTTTTATGCTGGAGATGTGCTTATTTCCTTTGAATATACATGTAGGAGTTAAATCAATGTGCCCAATGGTAACTATATGGTTAACATTTTGAAGGACCACCAAAATGTTTTCCAAAGTGGTTGTATCAACTTACATCTCCTATAAGCAGTATGTAAAGGTTTCAATTCCCCTACCTCCTCATCAACACTTGAAATTATCTGACTTTTTAATGTTAACCATCCCAGTGGCTATCTCACTATGGTTTTAATTTGTATTTATCTAATGATTAATGATACTGTTATTTCATGAGTTTTCCACTTAACCTGAAAACATTCAAAGAACACTCAATCCTTACTTTGCAGCAGACTTTGAGTCTTTACCATATTCTAGCCATGTAGAAAGCTGATTACATGAATGGCCACAGTTCTTCAGTCCTCTCTATATTCACACTCTTTGCCAAGTAATTTGACAGTAATCTCTCTTGCTGACTCTGAATTTGTTCCCAGAACTTGTTTTGGCCAATGGGATGTTAGAAGTCTGTGCCAAGCAAGCTTGATGGAGGGTGAGATTTGTGGTATATAGCCAAACAGTCATAGAATCTCAACTAAGACTATCCAAGATCAGCCAGTACCCAGCCAAGCCCCTGACACATAAACAAAACCCAAAAAGTTTGGCAGAGCTTCCTAGAAGGTTTGTAGCTCACCATGGATACATCAGCAAATATAGCCCATATTCCCAGAAGACTTGTGGACTGTTTCTTTTCAGTCACCACTGAGAACTTATGGTTGGTTATTTTGCAATACTATTCTAGGGTCACCACAAGACAGTATCTTAAGTGCTGAGGATAGGAGAAATGAAAGACACAGTTCCTGCCTTCAAGGAACCATAATGAACTAGAGAGGGCAAAAGTGAGTTAGAGGCCTTTGCTGTCTTCTGTGAAGTACATGTGGGCACTTCTTTGACTAGGTATCTATTCAGTGTTTCATATGAAGGGGACCTTGAGAGTCTGAGTGACAAAGCTTCCTAGTCATACCCACACCAAATTCCTCTACCTGGTGCATTTCACGGTCTCTCCTGATGCTCACTGCTGTGTATCTTCTACCCATATCATGTTTCTCCTGGAGCCATTAAAAATGTTTGGTGATGTGCAGACTTGGCATAAAATTTTAATTATGAATCTCGGTTGCCCAAATTAGTGTGCTAACATAACTTTAATTAAAAGTTACTGCTTCGTATTCCTCCCAAGTCCTACCCTGACAAAAAGTATGGTTTACTATCCTCCCAAGTCATTGCCTTAAGCCTCTTTTGGCTTCTCTTGCGATTTTCTTTGAGGCGCTTTAGGTCAACCATACTTTGGCTCCTCATTAGTCACAATGCAGATTTAAACCAATTTTGAAAAGCCACAGAAACTTCTGTGATCATTCTTTCTATGTTGATATTTTAAAATACAGTTCTACTGTGCTTGCTATAGCTAGGTGGGCAAAGAAAAGAAACAGTAACATAAGCTGGGTCTCCAAAACTGACTCCCCGCTGCTTCCTTTCTTTTCAAGTTGTAAATGATCTCCTTTGAAATTGTAAGTGAGTAACCCTTATCATGGATATTCCAAGACATAGGGTTAGCCACTTGGGGGAACGAAGATATTTACTGAGCATATAATGAAAGCTGTGAACCCTTGTACCAAAACAAGGACAGATGCATGAAGGCAATGTTCATACACTCACAGGAGTTCAACTCTAATGCCTTAAGATCTGTCTAAACACTTAGTCACTCTGCCCTAAGGAACTTATAGAAGGATTTTGAGTTTCTACCATGAAAAGGGTGAAAGGGCTAGAGTGAGTATTTTGTTTATCAAGGATTGTGCATGCCTAGCCAAGGATGCACACATTGTATCAAGAATATTTAGAAATTAGGGAGAAGGGTTTGTTCATTAGTAATGGGCAAGGCAATCTGCACCATAGGAAGCAGCAAAATATAAGAATTCAAGCAATTTGCTTCCATTTCTACAGTCTCAACTCCATCAGAGTCTAGCCAAAGGCTCAAGGCAAGTGAATTCCCCCCCCCGAACCATTATGTTGTCTTCAGTAAGAAATCCCAAGGATGATAAATATCACTAGTTCATTACAAAATTTTAAATAAAAACCTGTTAGTGTAACTTTATATAATTGTGTTTGTTTCTCATTTTCTCTCTTAACCTGGCTACCACCCAAATAATTGGGACTCTATTATACTATTTGTTAAATAAACTTCACAACACAAGAACTGAGTAGTTATTGAACTATTCTTAACTCCTTAAACTAATCTGGCCTCCTCCCAGCTTAAACCCTAGAGATACTTGCACTTTGTGGCTTCCCTTCTTCAGCTGGCTCTCTTTATCTCTCTTGTACCTCTGCCTGTCACTGAATCTCCTCTATTTCCTCTCTCTCTCTCTCTCTCTCTCTCTCTCTCTCTCTCTCTCTCTCTTCTCCTCCCCTGGATGGCAGGAAGTCCAGCCTTATTCTCTCCTCTGCTCAGTGATTGGCTGTAAACTGCTTTATTGGCATATCACGGGACAATTAAGGAGCAGTGTTTACAAAACATTGAGACATGAGATTTTCAGAACAAGGATTGCAACCTCATTTGCAGGGTACAGAAATCAGCATTTGAATTACACAATAGCTTTATGCCCACAAAAACCACATTCAGATCCTATTCTACCAGTCAGAATGAGAGCATCATATAAGACAACTAAAACAAATACTGGTAAGGATATGGGCCAAGGAGAACTCATATACAATGCTAGTGTGAATGTAAACTTGTCCAGCCACTATGGGAATCAATATGGAAGTGCCTCAAAAAATAAAAATAAAAACAGATCTAATAGATGATCTAGCTATACCACTCCAGGGTATTTGTCCAGAACACTCCAAGCCAACATATCACAGAAATACCTGGACACCAGTGTTTATTACCGTTCTTTTCACAGTAGCTAAGCTATACAACCAAACTAAGGTGCCCTTCCACAGAGGAATGGATATGGGAAATGTGATTTATATGCACAATGGAAATTTTTCAATAATGAAGAATGAAGTTTTATGTCCTTTTCAGGAAAATAGATGCAACTAGAGATAGTCATATGAATTGAATTAAGCCAGTCTTAGAACCACAAATATGCTTTCTTTCATTTGTGGGCCCTGTATTTTATATACCTAAGACCCAAAATGTATCTACATATAAGTAGAATTGAAACTGTCTGAGAAACTAAAGGGGAATTGATGAGAGGAGGGATACAGCTGGAGGAGTAGGAAACTTGGGAAAGAATATGTTCCAAATATATTATGTTCTTGCATTAAAATGGCTGTATATCCTAATGTAATAAAACCACATGCATAAATATATTATGTAATTCCAGGTCTGGGGAGTTGGCTCAATCAGTGAAGTTCTTTCTTTGTAAGCACAAGGGTTTGAGTTTAGTCCCTACAACTTAGGATGTCATGAGTCAGAAAGAAAGCAGAACAGGAAGTTGGAAAGACTCGAGGGAAGGGGGAAATGATGTAATTATATCTCTATTTCAAATAAATAAAAATATCAATAAAAAAGCTAGAGGTGATAACACAAGTTTATAGTACTGTTGTAGAAAGTAAGAGACAGCCAGAGACATGCTTATTCCTGGGGTGTGCTGGCCAGCAAACCTGGTTTACAGGTTTACAGGCTAGTAAGAAAGCCTGTCTCACAACAACAACAAAAGGGGGAGATGTCACATAAGGAAAGATATCCAAGACTATCCTCTGAGCTTCATATGTACACACATGTGTATGCATTAACAAACAACACACAAACACAACTACAAAGAGATGCAAGCATTTGAACTGTTTGATCTATGGTCCCAAGTGCTTCTCTCTGGTTATGTGCTAGACTGCCTCTATCCCAGTACAGAATTTTACTGTCTTTGCTTTTTTTTTTTTTTTTTTTTGAGGTGGAGGACACTTTGCCTCCAGTCTTTACAGGTTAGGGTGGGTACCAGGATCAGTGACTTTCTGAAAGCTTCCCATGTGGTTAACAGACACAGTTGAGATTAGGGACCACTGGATTAAATGATCCTTGGGAAAGAAAGGTCAGTTCTAGCACCACCAATTAACGAGGCTAGTGTGTGTGGTGTGGTGTGTGTGTGTGTGTGTGTGTGTGTGTGTGTGTGTGTGTGTACATGTACCTATTCACTGTGGTTTGGGGCAGGCGAGATCTGAAGCTTGAGCCTGAGAAAGTCACAGGAAATGTCACTTTTCATACTCTGTGGGACAAGTGCACATCCATTTCCATGATGTGCAGATGCCTTCTGTGCTCATTCTGCACACAAACTGGCTGTGTCAGCCACCAAGAGCTGAGGCTGGAGCTGTACTCTAGAGCTGTGCTTTGGCTCTCTGGGTAGATCTTCCTTCCAATGTGTAGCTCTTCTAGAGACACCTGAGCAGATGCTGTGTGGGGGAACCTGGGATGCTTCTAGGAAAAAAAAAAAAAAGTCTTTATCATATAAAGAGAGCCATTGTTAGCAAGCTCATCAGTCTCTTTTTTAAAAAACTGTGCTTTATAGAAATGAGTGTCAGGGCCTCTAATAGGTAGCTGTAGGTGCTGGGTTTGTGGTGACCTTACCATTCTTTGGTGGCTTTTGTGAGAGTAGTGATGTTTTTGGCTAGATGTTGTGACAATGGGTGAGACTTCAGGGAGTTGATGGGGGGAGGGTGTGAAACAACAAATTCTATACTGGAGGTAGGAAAAGGGCTTTCCTAACCTGAAGAGTTCTAGGCACCCGGCTATAGGTGGAGAAAACCAGAGCAGTAATTTTGTGACTATTGTGAACTCAGGGTTAACCTTATTCAACACGAGTCTGGTGATGGTGAGTTTTACCTGAATTGTCTGAAAGAGATTAAGATTAGGAAATACTAAATCTTCTTATCCATTCTATTAACCCAAGCTCCTTCACATCTCCCTCACCTCATAGAATACAGGAGTTTGGCCATTGTGCCCTAGCATCACCTCCAAACAATACAGACCTACCATCTGCACTTTAATTTCCTGGGGGGTCAGGGGAGCACGCCGATCTCCTGAAATCTGTCTAACTATGGCCTCTGTGTGTGGAAATAGCTCTGTTTGTGACAAGAGGTAAGCTCAGGTCAGGGTCACACTCATTTCCATAAGATCTTGGGAAGGGCACTTCCCTTCTTCTGAGTCTCGGTGCACTCTGAAAAAGAACAGAATCAAAACATCTAATGCCTTCTAACTGTAACGTCTTCCATCCACAATTTCAGGTTGTGGTCCAAGGGTGGCCCTAGAAAATATAGGTAAGAGCCAAGGCATCCCCTGTAGTAGTGGAAAGAACACCAGATTTTTGTCCCCTGGCGCTGTTTACTAGAAACTTCTGTCTGTCCATATCCAGAGTTCAGGTTCATTTTGTAAGACAAAGGAAAACGTTTGTAAATACTTTGGCTTTTAGAACATTTTTATGCTACGATTTTCTCCACTTTGGATTCACCTCAACTCATTTATCCCACCAAAATCCATTTTGGGGGAATCCGGGGTTGGAGGAAGGAGGGTTGATACATTTAGAAGCATTATTAGCAACTGCTCACTCTTGTTTCCTCCTAGAGCTGTCCCAGGTAGCGCCACCTTGTGGCCACCACAAGAGTGGGTGAGAGCCAAGCACAAATCACCTTGTATTTCCCAAGGGTCAGCCCTGGGCTCTGTCAGCACTGGACAGATCCAGGAGAAGCTATGTTTAGTAAGGGCACTCAGGTCCTTTCCTCCTGAAGGAAGCTGATGCCAAGAAACACAGACCTGCACCAAAGGCACCTTTGTTCTGTTAACAGAAGACAAAGCTTCAGGTACCTGCAACTCTTGCAGCAACCACGTTCTGGCTCACTAACTCTCCTGGAGGCCTCCATGGGAAATTCTCTTTGTATCTTTTTCTCTGGCTAAAAGTCTTTCTAAAATGTGTTAAATCCATTGTTCTGCTTTGGTAATTGGAACATAGCAGGGAGAATCAAATCATGCGGGGATTTTTTTGTTTGTTTAGTTGGTTGGTTGGTTGGTTGGTTTGGTTTGGTTTGGTTTTAAGATAGCTACACCTTTCTCCACAACCTCGCCAGAATGTGCTCTCATTTGAGTTTTAATCTTAGCCATTCTGACAGGAGGTGTGAGATGGAATCTCAGAGTCATCTTTAGTTGCATTTCTCTGATGATTAAGGATGCTGAGCATTTCTTCAAGTGTCTCAGCCATTTGGAATTCCTCCTTTGTGAATTCTCTGTTTAGCTCTGTTCCCCGTTTTTTGACTGGACTATTTGATTTCTTGGCATTTAATTTCTTGAGTTCTTTGTAAATTTTGGATATTAGCCCTCTGTCAGATGTGGGGTTGGTAAAGATCTTTTCCCAATCTGTAAGTTGCTGTTTTGTTCGAATGACAGTGTCTTTTGTCTTAGAGAAGCTTTTCAGTTTCATGAGGTCCCATTTATTAATTGTTGGTCTTAGAGCCTGAGCTGTTGGTGTTCTGTTAAGGAAGTTGTCACCTGTGCTGATGAGTTCAAGGCTTTTTCCAACTTTCTCTTCTATTAGATTTAGTGTGTTGGGATTTATATTAAGGTTGTTGATCCACTTGGACTTAAGTTTTGTGGAGGGTGATAAGTATGGGTCTATTTGCATTCTTTTACATGTCAACATCCAGTTAGACCAGCACCATTGGTTGAAGATGCTGTCCTTTTTCCATTGTATGTTTTTGGCTTCTTTGTCAAAAATTAAGTGACCATAGGTATGTGGGTTCAATTCTGGGTCTTCAATTCGATTCCATTGATCCACTGGTCTGTTTCTATACCAGTACCATGCTGTTTTTATTACTATTGCTCTGTAGTACAGCTTGAAATCTGTGATGGTGATACCTCCTGATGTTTTCTTATTGTACAAGATTGATTTAGCTATTCTGGGGTTTTTGTTATTACATATGAAGTTGAAATTGTTTTTTCAAGGTCTGTAAAGAATTTTGTTGGTATTTTGGTTGGAATTGCATTGAATCTGTATATTGCTTTTGGTAGGATGGCCATTTTCATTATGTTGATCCTACCTATCCATGAACATGGGAGATCTTTCCATCTTCTAATGTCCTCTGGTGGGAGTGCAAACTTGTACAACCACTATGGAAATCAGTCTGGAGATATCTTAGAAAACTTGGAATAGCTCTACCTCAAGACCCAGCCATACCACCTCTTAGTATACATCCAAATGACTCCTCACCAAATCACAAGGAAGTTTCCTCATCTATTTTCATAGCAACCTTTTTTGTAATAGCTAGAAACTAGAAACAACCCAGATGTCCCTCAACTGAGGAGTGGATAAAAAAAATTCTGATACATCTACACAAAGGGATCCTACTCAGACATCAGAAACAACGAAATCATGCAATCTGCAGCCAAATGGTTGGAGCTAGAAAAGCTCATCCTGAGTGAGCTAACCCAGACTCAGAAGGATGCACATGGCATCTATTCACGAATTTTAGCCATATAGTACAGGATAACTGTACTACAACCAATGCACCAAAAGTAACAGGAACATAGACTTTGTTACCTGTCAATGAGACACTTTGCCCTAGTGCTGCTGCCTTGTAGGCCCCCAGTGTATGAGGAGGCTCTTGGCCCTCATATGACTGCTGAATTGGGATGGGGGACTGATATGTAGGGCCACCCCACTCCAGAGGAGTGGGATAGAAGGGAGAGGGGGTAGAGGGTGGAAGTTGGAGGGGTGGAAAGAGGGCGCTGTGATGGAGATGTAACTTGAAGTCATAAACATTTTTTTAAAAAAGATAGCTATACCACCTTATGCCCATCATTACAAACATTGGTCCTTATCTGATGATGTAGATGGTGCCAGAGACAGTTCCAAATATCAAGGAAAGAGCTGAAGAATGTCCTCTGGATGTGCAGCTTCAGAGATAAGGGAGAAAATGAGCATTTGATAACCTGATGTTGTTCAGAAGACTCTAGGCTGAATAGTCAGCATGCATTCCATCGTCCACCCACACTATGGAATATTGTGCTGTCCTTTCACAGCAAATGAAATTCAGTCATAGAGAAGTTAAGACTTGTGAAAATCCTGTATCTGAATCCAGGTCCATCCAGATACCCCACCCCCTATATGCCCTCTATTCTGTGTGGTTTGGCTGTCCTTTCCAAAGCAGAACTAAAGGGCCCATTCTTATCATCTGGGAGTCTTGGGTAACCCCCCTCTTGGTAGAGCTGAAGTCCTACTGCTGGATATTTATCCAAAGGAAATAAAATGAGCACACTGCAAAGATGTCTGCATCCCTGTGTGTAGGTCACTAGGAGATCAGGATCCAAGAAAATGAATCCACCTAAGTGTCTGTCAACAAATGAAAAAAGGGAAGTGTAGCACCATGAAAGTGTGCAGTACTAAAGATAAAAAGGAATGGAATGGTGTTCAGTGGCAACATGAATGAACTTGGAGGACAGAAATCAAGGAAAATAATAAGCATGGAAAGACAAATTTCACGTGAACTTCTTTCTACACAAAATTGACAATTCACTCTCAGACATCTAGCAAGTAGCATAGTGGTTATCAGATGCTGAGAAAGTAGCAGGAGGGTTGAGAAGAAACTGGCCAAGGAGTAGAAGTTACAGTGAGACAAATAAATTCTGCCTGAAGTTAACAATGATGCACCATGTGATTTTAAAATATCCTGAGGAGAATATTTTGAATATTCTCATTGCAAAGAAAGAAATATTTAATTTGACAGGTGCAGTAGCTGTCCTGATGTGGTCATCATACGGTGTATGGCATGCACCAGAAACATCTATAATTATTATATATCAACCATGAAGCAATGTAAAAACCTACAGAAATAAAAATTCTGCTTAAAGTGGTGATTTTTAGATGTTTTACTTTCTAGACTTGGAGATATCCTGAGTTAAACTGTGATAAATCTATTTCCTATGTTGCCTTTCTTATTTTTTTTAATTTCTCTGCTTTTCCTTGCTACTTTTTCATTCTATAATAAATTTCCTGTATTTATTTTTGAAACTCTGACAATCTCCATTCCAGTGCCTTTCATAAAATTTCTCAACAAATATTTGGTGAGAGAATGAGAAATTTTATATGACTGCATGTTACATTTAGTGTGCATATAAAATACATTACACTTATTTGGCTCTATTTGCTTGGTATCAATTATTAAATAGGGTGCAATTGAATTTAAGACATAAAGTTAGATGTCTTGACTAGGAAGAGGTATCTAAGGGCACAATATATAAAAATTAAAATTAATATAAAATAGTGGGGTGAGCCTAGTAACCCACAGTGAAGTGACCTCTCTTCTAGTTCGACCTTTACCAGCAATTAGTTGCATGACCTTGAGCCAAACATCTAACATCTCTGGCCTCAATTTTCTAGCAATAAAGTGGAGGCAGGACCCTTCCAGCAGCATTTCTTATAGCTCAGTCTTTTGTGTCTATATGTGTGGGTGCTCAGGGAACACAAGCCTTATTTATAGGCTCCATTTTTAATAGCAGAGTCAGAAACAAACTAAATGACTACCTTTTCCTCTTGTGACATTCAAGAAATTCAAGGTGACTCGTGTAATTAACTTCTCTCTGTAGGCCTTGTGAACCCAATGAAATCCTGGCAGAAAAGTGGCTATTTTAATTTGCAAATATCTGCCCTGCCTAGTTCAATTCAGCCTCCTCCCTGCAAGAACCTGGCAGTTGTTGACTTTGAAGAGGTAGGTCCCACAGTCTCCATTTGTTGCTCAGAATAGTGTACACAAAGAGAAAAGGACTCTGAAAGCAAATCCCCTTCAGACTGCACTGGACAGTCCAGAATCTAAGCATATGATGCATTTGAAGGCAGATGGAGGCACAGTGGGTAGATAAATGGTATCCCCACACTGAACAGTTGACAAGAAAGGTCAGAAATGAGAAGGAAGGAAGGAAGGCATGAGGAGAACAAATCAAACATCTGTCTAAAAGACACATGGGAAAAGGAAATTGCCTTTGGTACCGTGTGGGTCTGTGTTCTAGTTGCCCAGTCAGCAATGGTACAGTGTTCCCTGTGCCCATTGTACAGGAAGAAATGTTCACTACCACACCATAACAGATTCCTCTACACTTAGTCAGCTCTTATCCTCCATCTCAGCCCATAGATAAGCACAAGGCAAAATCTGGCTTCTCTGGGGACCCCAGCCTCGCAGGCGATAATATAACAAGTCTGAAGCAGATTCAGGATTAGTTGGGAATCAGGTCCAGCATTGGACTACTGTTCACTTTTGCTGCAATATATACCCTTTCTTCTCTCTTTTTGTCCATGTTAATCCAAGGGTAAAGGGAAATAATCTTAGGCACAAGAAGCCACAGCCTCATGGTCCCCACAAAAGACATGTTGCTTTTGTTCCCAACCCCCAGGTCCAAATAACCACTAATTCAATGGAAGTTGTCAGGAAGCCAGGTACTAGAAGTCCTCTGCCCAAAACTCTTTTCATTTCCTTTGCCCCCAGTCAATTTAGATTATGAACAAACATTCCTGCCATTTCTACTCTGATGTAAGACTTGCCGGATTCTCATCATGGGCCATGCAAACAAACAAACAAACAAACCCCAAGATGGAGCACCATAGAACCTGAATGAAGTGACCCAAGCCCTGGACTTCTCTCCATGTATCTTGTGACATACAGAGATATCCCTGGAATGGTTTGGATGCCTAGCTGCAGGATGCAGATCAGTTTCCACTCGGTATGGCAATCTTGATTTTTTTTTTTTATTCCTTTTGAGTTTTCAAATACATGAAAGCAGAATAGCAAACCATCAATGTCCTTTTGATTTGAAAATAATAGCATGCTATGGCAATTATTTTATAAAAATCCAGCATCAGAAGCTAGGCCTCTACCCTGGGCTTAATTCATTAATTCGATCTTTGCTTCCTGTTTAAGTGAGTTGACTTCTCATAATGGGGTTATTCTGGCAAACATGCTGTCAGCAGTCTTCTGTTGCTCAACTACTTTGAAGCTCTTAAGTGAGATTTGATTATGACAAGCTATGATCGCATACCCTCTATTTGTTATTGAGCTTCCTGGGTCTTGCTTCTGTGGTTACTGAGCTGCTATTTTGTGAGAATCACTGGGAGGGAACATATAAAACAAAACGGGTGCTGAGGCCAAACAGAATTGTGCTGTTTCTAGTTTTGCCATTTCCTATCACTTTTACTTGGAGCAAGCCACTTAACCTCTCTAAGCTTGTTTGTTCCTTGGTAAAATTAGGAAATTGACACTAGTCTCTCAGGTGAGAATTACCTGTGATATCTATAAAGCACCTAGAACAGTGGTTCTCACCCTTCCTAATGCTGCAACCCTTTAATACAGCTCCTCATGTTGTGGTGGCCCCTAACCACAAAATTATTTTTGTTGCTACTTCACAACTGTAATGTTGCTACTGTTTTGAATCCTAGTGTAAATATCTGTGTTTTCCAGTGGTCTGAGATGACTCTTGTGAAAGGGTCATTTGACCCCCAAAGGAATCACTACGCACAGATTGAGAATTGCTGGCCTAGAGGAAGTGCAGTCCTTGAGTACAAAGCACCGTTGTGTTCATGATTCCCCACACATGGGCTCCATCTCTTATGGACCACAGACGTGCATCCTCAGGTTCTTTTTCATGGACAGTCCCCATTGTGGGTGAAAGAGCAGTCATTCAATATTCTGCTGTCCCAGCCAGTCAGAAACTTCAGCACCTACAAGAACACCGAAGAATCCTAGGAAGTTTTCATTTAACGAGCATTAGTTAGACGAGTGGTGGTGGTGCATGCCTTTATTCCCAGCACTCGGGAGGCAGAGGCAAGCGGATCTCTGTGACTCAAGGTTAGCCTGGTCTACAGAGTGAGTCCAGGACAGCCAGGGCTACACAGAAACCTTGTCTCGAAAAACAAAATAAAACAAAAACAAACAAACAAAAAAAAAAAAAAACCAAGCATTAGTTGAATACCCATTGTAAGCATGTACGGTGTATTTCATTCAAGTGCATAATAGACAGATGGACTATTAATTATGTCTTTGCCAATGAAGCTAGAAATACAAGTCTGTAGCCATATTACCAGTTGATCATAATAAATAGAAGTTCAACAGGCAGCCAGCCACTCTACTAGGCAACAGTAGTCAGTGGGGCCAGTCATGAAATTTGAATGCCTGAATTTTAAGGGAACTCAGATATGTGGTAGGTATGTGTTCAGAATACATCTTCTGTTACTGAGAACCAACTCTATCCTGGATACTTAAACAAATTATTCTTCTCAAAGCTCTCTGACATACACTTCTTAGTTCTTGCCCTACCAATGCAAAGGCAGAGGCTTTAAAAAGTCATGTGATTTGCCTAAAGTAACATGTCCTCTACCCAATAGGGCCTTGCTTTACACTCTGGTCTACTTCACCGCTAGACAAACTCCTCTTCACTGATATGTTAGGCTGCTGCCATGTTGATTAGTTCCTGAGCGATTTTCCTTGCCTCCCAAATGGAGATAATGCACATGAAAGTGATGATGTGTTGCAAAACTCTATCCAGATGTTGGTTATTACTTTAAAGTGGCATTTAGTGCATTGTTAACAAACATTAATATGAGTGAGATGCACAGATGGCGGGGCCTTCAGAATGGATCCACCTACGCATCTTTTCACGGTAACAAAATGAGTTTGAGACTGAGATTGTCAAGACACACATTTAGGGACCAAAATATTAGTTGGGCCCCCTATGTTCCCCGAGTAAAGACAAATGGGCACACTCCTGCCCCTTGAGGTACTCTTAGCTTAGTAGAGAAGACAAATAAATTGCAGTCAGTGTTTGATAAACTCAGGAAGAGAGATGTGTTCAGGGTAGAGAAATAGCCAAAAGTAAAAACAACATTCACCGGAGCTAAGGAAGTGCCAGAGAGGAAGGGTGACTCATTATAAATTCACCAAACACAAGAGGTGTAATCCCAGTCACCTCTCACTTAAACCCATGATTTATGACTTGCAGTTGTCATAACTGCACACCATCCTGCTGCAGGCAGGCGCTGGGTTCCAGCTGCAGGTACATCACACCGTCACATTCCTGCTATGCTCCCTCTCTTCTCGTCAGTCATCACGGACCCAGCCAAGCGAGGGAAATCAGAGGCCAAAGCTCCAGTGGAGCAGCACATTAAAGCCGAGCCTCTGGCTCTGGCAACTCCAACTTGTCTTACAGCTTTTACAGATCTCAAAGCCACCACCTGGAAGGAGACCCGGATCCCCATTCCTTGGTTAGTCAAGCATGTGATGAACAATGGCTTCTCTCATTGCCAGTGGCTCTAGAGGTCACTGAGAAGTCATCTACAGGCCTGGGTTCACCCAGCACAGCTGGGCTGGCAGGAATTACTGTTAATGCAAGATTTGGATTTACGGTAGACCCTTGAGGTGAAAGAGGAATGAACTCCTCAGTACAGGGAATAGAAAAGGCAGGGGCTGACTGGTCCTTTCTGGGATTTCAACTGAACTGTGAGACTTTGGGAAATTCACCTGGCTGAGCTTGGGGGCTCTTCATTTTCATAATGTGCATAATAGTACCTGATTTGCTTAAAGGATGAGTAGCCTTTATTCAAAATCCTTAGGATCAAAAGTGTTTTGGAGTTCAGATGTTTTACTCAGATTCTGAAATATTTGTGTATACATACTAATGAGATATCTGGGGGATGGACCTCAAGGCTAAACATGAAACCCATTTATTTCTCAGCCTGAAGGCAATTTCATATAATGTTCTCATGCACCTGCATTTTAACCGCAGCCCATCACACAAGGTCAGGTGTGGGATTGTACACTGGCAGCATCAAGTCTGTGTTCAAAAAGTTTCAGATTGGGGAGCATCCTCAGATTGTATGTTTTCAAAGTAGGATGCTATGCTCAACTCATACCTGTTTTGAAGAATAAGTATAAAAAATGTCTGAGTTCTCTCAAGCCATTAACAGGTGCCTTTTAATTAGCCCATCAGTCAGTCAGTATACTCAGTGTGCAGGGCACTGTTGTTCCCGGCAGGGTATATAACAGCATGTGAAAGAAATGTTGGCCTCCATACTTCTCTAATGGGGCATTTAGTAAGTAACCATTTCAAATTTTTTTTTTTTTTTTTGAGACAGGGTTTCTCTGTGTAACAGCCCTGGCTGTCCTGGACTCGCTTTGCAGACCAGGCTGGCCTCGAACTCACAGAGATCCGCCTGCCTCTGCCTCCCAAGTGCTGGGATTAAAGGCGTGAGCCACCACGCCCGGCTAGCATTTCAAATTTAATTCCAACTTTGGAGGCACCATCCTGCTTATCAGTACCACTGCAATATGGGAAGGAAGGAAATAACAGATTGCCCTCATCAAGTGAAGCAGCTCAGTGTGAAAATAAAAAAAGGTTAATATTCAGACAACGATTGATTGAGAGGTTGTTACAAGTCTGCATACCATACTATATTTTGTCACTCTCTGGATCCATGACTGCGAGCAAAGAAAACTAGCTAGCTGTGATTGTCTGGAGCCAAAAGCAGGTTTATTGAAAGGATACTGGTGGGAAGCTCTGTGGTCCAAAGAGATTTACTGAAAGGAGTTAGTAGAGGCTCAAGGTCCAAAAGGATGTTGATTGGTAGGAAATTGGTAGGAGGCTAAGATCCTAAAGGAGATTTATTGGGAAGATGTTGGTGAGATGCTGGAGATCTAGACTTGGAGCAAAGGATGCTAAGCATCAGGAACAACCACCTACTGGTCAGAAGGCCATCAAGGACCCTGAGATGTCACTGCTGCTGGGTTGGGCTAACCTCTATGAGGCTATCCCCTACTGCCATATACTCCAGATGTAATGCCATGCCTGTTGGCTGTCCCAGTAAATATTGGAAGCATCTGCACCCCAGTTTTCCAGAGTAGAAGATGGACACTGCAAATTGCTTTCCTGCCAAGACCAACCATCCCAGAGAACACAGATGTTCCCATTTGGTTGGGAAGATTGGATTCAGAAAATTATATATATGTTTCTTCTAGTCACCTGATTATGCCACACATGAATGGAGAGATGAAGTGACTTTGATTGGCCTTTTCTATTAGCAAAGAAACAAATATTGCTGGAAGCCACCATTAGAAGGAAGATTCCAGTTCAATGAAATGTGATCTCAGTGTGAACAAGAAACTATTTTCTCCAAGAAGAGCCTGAAAACAGGACTGCTCTGCAGAGAGACTGCATTCCTGGGCTTGTCATCTGCCACTACAGCACCTAAGTGTGCATGTGATCTATGGCAGTGCTGTATTTTCAGGCAGCTGTTTTAATATTGCTCAGCCTACAAACAGACAAAACTATTTTCATCCTTGCTGTATGTCAAAGCCATAATTTCCAAAGGCCAGGAAGAATCAGTAGTCATTCTTTGGAACAATCCTTGTGACTGTAGGACAAAGGTCTTTTCAAGTTAATTATGCAAGTATTTAATAAAGGTCAGCTTTTCTGAATTAGCTTGGGTATTGAGAGGAAAAGTATATTGGAAAGCACAGTCTGATAGGGAGAAAACACTAAATTATACAAAATTATTTGTTACATCAGAACCATTACGTTAATCTAAGGAAGGTAGATAATGAGAGGTCATTTGACCAAGAGCCTAAAGAAAGGCATCCCAATGAAAATTACTTTTGCTGTGTCCAAATACATCTGTCCAGTTTCACCTGTGGCAGGAAACAAGGCAGCTCACCTATGGAATCCTTCATCCCTAAATGCATCTCACCAGGGAGGACACACCTTTAGTAGCAGCCAGAACTTTACAATACCTGCTAAGTGCCAGAAGTGTGCCAGATTTGCTTAGATATCTACAACAACCCTTCTGGAGAGTTCCTTTTATTCCCATCACACAAATGAAGAATTTTGAGGCTCTGAGAAGATAAGGAACACATCCAAGCATACATTGCCCTCTTTGATCTGATCTTTACCAAGCTGACCAGATATATCTTTCACCACATATGTCCTCTCAGCTCTTCCTCCAAACCTTTGAGCTCCAACCATTCTGTACAACTTATTACATATATATTGTGTTTGTCAACATTCTGTTTTTGTGACAAAAAAAAGCCTGAGGTGAGCACCTTATAAACAGGAAAAGTTCATTTTGGCTCATTGTTTCAGAGGTTTCAGTACTGTTCTCTGTTGCTTTGGGGCCTCTAGCTAGAACCTCATACTAAGACTGTAAGCCTAGTTCCAGTGGATAACATCTGCAAAACACTCCTGCACCTAAAGATTAAGGAACATTATGGAAGAATGGGCTGGAAGAATGTAAGAGCCAGAGGATCAAGGAGTTTACTGTAAGATTGTATATCCTCGTAATGTCAGAAGCTACACCCATAAAGTCTTTCCAACATGAATGCCTAAACATGAGCTGAACAAGATCAAGAGACATGACAAATTGTACATTAAATTTAAAAAGTGCATGAGGGCTACACTACACAAAGAACTACAGCCATCTAAGAAATGCTGGGAGAGAAAACGTCTTCAGAGAAGAACGCACCAACCAGTTATCTGAAAGCCAATGGTCAGCCCTGAGAACATACATAACAGAAATATTCCACAGACTGAGAATTTAGGAATGCATATATATATATATATATATTCATATACACACATGTGTATAACAGTAATTAATGAAAAGTGGTCTATAACTTTGAAAAAGAGTAGAAGGGTATATGGTAGAGTTTGGAGGGAGGAAAGTGAAGGGAGAAATGTTGTAATCATATTATAATCTCAAAAACAGAAAAAAAAAACTGACCTTAGTTTAACTGGAAACTCAGAGGAAGGCAGGAGGTAGAGGTACCAATGTCCCCTTCAAAGTCATGCCACAGTGACCTAACTTCTCCTACAAAGTCCTGCCTCTCTTAAATATAATACTGAATATCAATAGCACCAAGGGATGATGAGCAAATCTTTAACACCTGTGCTTTGGGGGAGAATTGACACTCTGAATAGTAATACTTTAATGCAAGGCTCAGTAAACTACAGTCCACTAGTCAAATTTTATTTGTACTCTAGATTTGCAAATAAAGTTTTATTCGTATATTGCCAAGCCTATTCACTTTCAAATCCCCAGTGGCTGCTGTCATGCTACGAGGAAGCTGAAACCACATCTCCCAATATACCTAAAATCATTGATTTTGCAGTCCTCATGGAAGGTGCCTCCTTCTGTGCTTCAAGCCTCAAGCTCTCATTCATGCTTTTATTTGTGAAAGGTGGCCCATTTCTTTCATCAGAGCATGACAGGTTTTGAGTTTGGATCTGAAATCCTCCAACTCCTTATGTTTCAAGGGGTTAGTTTTTTCTTTTATAGAATTATGTGGTTTTATCTATACATTTATGTTTAAATTTGCCATGTCAAAAATTCATTTGTTCTCTTACTCGTCTGTGTGTCTTAAAGAAGGTCTGTTATTTAAGCATGCTCTCTCTCATTATTATTATTAATATTATTATTATTCTCCCTCTCCCTTGTGTATATACTTGGAATTGAACCTAGGGCCTCATGCATGGTAGGCAAGTGCTGCATCACTGAGATTCATCTCCAGGCCCTACTCAAATCTTTTCTAACTCACCATGCCACTTAATGTCTTGAACATCTTAAGCTCTTACTTCGTATTTGTTGGTGCTAATTGAACTCCTTCCTGCCCTCCCAGCATCCTGCCATGAGCCATCCATGTAATCAGAGTGTCCTAGAAGCAGAGTACTGGGCCATAAAGGGGCATTGGGCGTAGGACGTCAGAACTCAGGACGCTGGTCCCCATTTGGAGTTTCTCATCTTGTCACTTGATTAAGTCTGTGTAGGACCATCACTCCTCACGCAGCACACTTCATCTGTCTCATGAAAGGATTCACCTGGATTACCTTACGCAGCCTTCTTGTCTAAAAATCCCATATTTCTGACTGAAGTTCAGCAGACAGAAATGTAGTTAGCCAAGTAAATAAGTGAGCCAACAATGCAACCTTATTATCAAGAGGAATTGCTGTCTTAAAGATCACAACACTACTCCAAAATTCAAGGATGAATGTCTATGAGAACACCCTGAAAACTAATTCAGCCAGAATTTCTCTGTTATTAAAATAAGTGTTTTATATACAAATCAGGATGACTCCTTATTTCCTTGTTTATCGTATTATACTCTAGTCACCTGGCATTCACAGAGGGACAAGCAGCCTCTGGCCTCCTCCCATGTCAGAGTCAACAGAATAGGTGAATAAATGTCACTGTGACATTAGACCATCTTCCATTCCCATGGGTGACATGTTACCTGGATCCCAGTCCCCAAATCTGTTCCAGAACAAGAATCATGTGAGTCACTCTCTCAGCTACAGATTTCCGAGTTCTTTACCTAGACCCACTGAGCCTGAATCCCTCCCCCCAGTGTAGCACCGAGGGATCTTCTTGTTTTGTAAGCATCCCAAGTGTTTCACTGGGAGTTTGGGAACCCAAATTAGGAGTTGGATTCCAGATGTACAGTTCTGATAGCTCCTACACCCCAGAGGTTCATCATCACTGTTTGGTTGAAATGGCAACCCCATCTGTCATCTAAATAAAAAGTGATTCTGAGAAGGCGTTTGCTGGTGAGAAGCATCTATCTAGCCCTGCAGCAGCACCTTCAGGTTGCACTCAGGTGCACACCTGCATATCCCTTCTCTAATTTTCCAGCAGAATCCTCTGTGAATAATCACAGTTGTGCTAATTGAATCTGAGAGCACCTGTTTCTTAATCAATATTAATGTATTGCATGGACACAGAATGTGTAATGAATCATTCTGGAGGGGGAATTATTAGATCTGAATAAAAGGGAAAAGAAGACAGAAGGAAGGTGAGGCATTTACTTTCCCTCTGCAGCCTGGTAAATTGTGAGCTGAGTGCCAGCTGGGGAAATATGGGGCAACATGATGACCAGGTCGGCAGGGAGAACCAAGGGCCCCCAGCTCTCCATCACTAACAGGTGAGGGGGCTACTGTCTGCTTATCTTTACCATATTTTCTTGAAAAGAAAAAAAAAACAGTTGGCATAACCTACCAGCTCCTGAAGAACCGCTCTTTGGCTTCAAGGCTGGGATGTTATTTCTCTTCAATCTCCAGACCCTGAAAATCCCACCACAAAGTCTCTTGATCTTATAAACAAAAGGTGCCTGGTGCAGCTGTCTCTGGTATGGTAAATTCCTCCTGAGAGAAGGGCCTGGGATCTCTCGGTCCTCCTGGGTCCTCTTGACTCACACAGAGGAACAAGAGGCTTCAATGTTTCTGTTCCTTCAACAGTGTCAGCTCAGAGTTGGTTTCTGGAAAGTCTTCCCATCTTCAACTCCCTGCTCAGTTTAGGCTCCTTTCCGTGATCCTTCCATTATACCTTTGGGGACATTCCATACCAAATGTCTACTCACTGAAGTTCTGTTATGAGCAGGGACAAACACAGGCGTCCTGCTCATGTTTATCTACAGTGCCTCATGGACTGGAGCAAATGATTGAACACTGCATTATGTCCTCTGTGTAAAGGTGTTAGATGTGATTTCACAGAGACAAAGGCTATTCCTATACAGTCAAGGTGTGTTATCTGCCTTCCCATCTAAATTGATGGAACAAAACATCCTAACTAAGTATGAAATCATATAAGCACTCATCACCTAAATCACTTATCCAATGGCTTCACCCTTAGGACCATGTCTGCAACAGCTAGCAGGGCTGGTCAAGCCAGACTTGCACCAAAAGCTGGGGCTGAAGGACCAAACGCTCCATCTCTGGCACTCCTCTGATTCACCAGCCAATTTGCAGCCAGTCTCCTACGTGGTCTCCCATGAGGAAGCATACTCCATATTGATAGTTCCTTGGGAGACTGGCTCAAGTTGACCAGAAATTCACAAGAAGGCAACATAGAAAGGAGGCCTCAGTCATCATCAAGGATAGAAATACTCCTTCCCAATATTGTGTCCTTTTGCCAAGGAAGCTCTCTCTATTATCGTTATCCAAAAATCCGTGTTCAAGGAGCCAAGATCTGAGAAAAGCGAATGTACATTCCTGACAAAGCTTTTCTTTCCAAACCATGAGCCAGTCTTGCCCCTCACCATGTGAGACCCCACTATAGCAGTCTTTGTTCATTAAAAAATGCTCATCATCTATGATCTGACCTTTTATTCTATTCTATACTTAGTTGGGAGACTATTTCATAATATTTAGGGGGATCTTTGCACATATTTCATCATTCCTTATTATATGTTCTTTTTATTACTCAAACTATAAAACAGCCTAATTTTTTTTTAATCTCTGAGGCAACTTCTCCCGAAGCCGACTCAGTACTTCCACTTATTTGTTTCACAGGAACCACAAGTCTGTGTGTGTTAAAAGCCAAGTGAATGATCTCATTCTCAAACCAAAGTATCCTTGCATTTCCCTGTCTCGATTAATATTACCACCCATACAACTGTAAACCAAAAAGCTGCTGAATATTCTCCCTCTCTATTTTTCTCTCTCTCTCTCTCCTTCCCTCCCTCCTTCCCTTCTTCCTTCCTTCCCTCCATCATTTCACAGCCTATAAACTGTTTCTGACACTAGTCCTCCAGTAGGCATGCCCTGTGGCTTTGAGCTCCACACTAAGGTACCTGACCACCTAACTACTAACCGCCTGGGGCTTTCCTGTCTGCCAGAATCCATTCCACCCCATCCCACCCAGGCCTAAAATGATAGTAGCTGCCAGAATTCATTGGATGCAGAAATGACCTGATCCCTTTCCTCCGCCCACAGATAATAGTTCAAATACTGATCCAGTCCAACAGCCATTTGCCACATAAGGCTACTGAGCACCTGAAATACTGCATGTGTAAATGAGTACTGAAATTTTAATTTTAGTCAAAATTTTAAAGTTGTTGTTATTATTATTAATTTTATTGAGCTTGTTCTTTGACAGTTTCATTCACATATATAATGTATTCTGATTCCTCTCACTCCACACAATCTATCTCCTTCTGCCTGTCAGCCTACCCTCCTCCCTACAATTCCCTCTTCCACTGTCATATCTTCTTACTTTATTTTATGACTCAGTGATTTTAACCAGGACTATCTGTGTGATGACTACTGGAACCTGGTAGGTTGACCAGTAGGCACACAACCAAAGACAATGTCTGCCTACCCCAATCCATCAATAGCTGATAAATAGTTAAGCAGGAAGAGATAGGGTCCCATGGGCTCCTCCCCAGTCCATGATTGACTGTTGACAGACAGTCTTGTACAAACCCAAGTGCTAGAATATTGTGTTTGCAATGGCTGTATCATGTCCATAAGGTACCATTGGGCAGCCCTTCTACCTATCTTCCAGTACTTTCATTCTTTCCACCCCCTCTTCCATGATGTTCTCTGACCCCTAGAGGGAATGGTATAAACACACCACTGAGGTCTGAGAACTCACGTATCACTTATGCTCAAGACCTTGAGCAGTCACGCATCTCTGTGTTCACCTCAGTCTACTGCAGAAAGAAGCTCCTCTGGTTAAGGCTGAGTGGAATTTGTCAATGGGTGTAAATGATCAAGCTTATGAACTTGCACTTAAGGCATTGTTGGGAGGAAGTTGTTGCCATAACTTTGGTGTATGAATCTGTTTCTCCAACTATAAGCATTATGAAATGTAGACACAGATCAAGTGTTTCTAATATTTGGTGCTCAAATTGAGATGTGCCAGGAGAAGAAAACACTGGATTTTGGTAACTTAATGTAAAATTACATGCAAAATACCTCATCAATAATTTGGGAGTACCCATTCAAATAATCTTTAGGAACTATTGAGCTAAATAGTATGTACTCTTAAGACAAATTATCCCTGTTTCCTTTTGCTATCTGTAACAAGGCCCTGTAAATTTTCCAATGCCAAATGTAACTACACATCAATCTGTACATGGTTAGTGCTGCTTTATGGTCTGTGTTCTAGTAAGATGAAAGTCCAGTTTTCCATTGTGGTTGATTAACCATCTTTTATTGGCCTCCCCACCCCCATCACATGACCTTCCTCCATTGGTGGTTCACAAGATCACCACCCAGAAGAACCGCCGTGTTGGGATCAAGGGCTCAGCTAGGGAAACAACACACCCTAAGACACCTAGACCTCCTTCCTCAGGGGAAGAACATGGCTCACACTCAAACCTTCATGACTAGGTTTCAAAGCCTTCCAGCTAGTCACTAAGACAACTACTATATCCTAATACCCTGTACAATTGCCCTACCCTACCAGCTCCACCTTTCTCCTCCTTTAACTCTATCAGGGGCACCTTTCTCCTTGTGTACTTCCAGGTCCTGTAGCTGAGGTCATATTTACTGTTCACTGAACACATACTTTTCCCAGATCCCTCCTCTCCCCTGTCCATCCTCCAAAGCCCAATTTAAATGTCACTTGCTTAGAAAAAAAAAAAAAACCCAACCTTCAGCTTCTAGAAGAAACCAAGTCACTCATCCTAGAGAGGTCTTCTTAGCATCCTGATAAGTACCACGTACCCATAAACTATCATCTCCACCATTGAGTTGTACCATGGATGAGGACCCTTCATTTAAAACCTGTGTGCAGAATAAATAAAATGACAATGTAGTCTGCGTACTACATTTGACCTTCTTTAAGAGAAGAGTATGTAGCCTAAACTATCCTCCATCCTCCTGCCTCTACCTCCAAAGTGCTGGGCTTACAGGTGTGAGCTACTGCATTCAACTACTGGGTTTACTTCTCAACTGTCTTTTAAGGGCAGTGACAAACAACATTTTTTATCCATCCTCTTGTATTCTATATGGCTTAAAACTTTTAAGAGGTAGATGAAGAAGTCAATTGTGAACCAAAATGCCTGTTTTATTACTGAGGGAAAATTGTATTGGAGGACATGGCTATCCCACAGGTGATTTGAGAATATCACCCACCTTGTCACTCCAAATTGGACTTGCCTTTTTTTGTATTAAATAATTCTCTCTTTTATTATCATGATACAATAAAAAGAATATATTTAACAATATAAAGGTAGGAACAATATAATCTCACAGAAAGGACATTAAGTTTATTCAATGAATACAATTTTAACATTGTGAGAGAATCTTAGGATCATTTATTTCATTTTTACCAAGTATTGGTGAAAAATTTTTGTCAGTGTAGGTGATATTGCTGTGCTTGGGCAGAAGTTTAAGGAACACTGATGTATTGCATTTCTCTGAATGAGACAGTTAAGAAAAATTTCAATTATTTTCACTAGTGAGATGGCTCTAAACCACACACCTAACCTCAGAGACAAAAAGTCTTTACCATCAAAGTCTCTAACAGCCAAGAGAAGAAAGCAGAGAGGGCCTCATCTGTGGGCAGAGAATATGATGTTAATGTCCTTTGAAAATTCATAAGTGACAGTGAAGAATCCAGCTTGGTGCCTGTGCGCTGACAGCCTGGTGGTTTCACTGGTTGGACTCTTTTGAAAAAGTAACTTTAAAACGTGCATAAATTGCACCTTTTGTATTTTAAGTCACACTGGCATGGCAACATGACTATTCATGACTTTGGAGAATGTTCTGACAACGGGAAGACATTGAGTCCCCAGCCCTATATCAAATTAATAAGAGGCTCCAAGCATCAAAGTGAACAAACAAGCAGGGCTTCTTCTCCATAGGAGGAGAGAAAGGTCTGTGCTTTGAAATGTTCTGGGGCCTGTGGTGTCACTTATGAAAAGGCAGGTGTGTGTTTCTGGCTAGTAACTGATAAGTATGCTCAGGCAGTGGCTGGGGAGATAGCATGCTCTACCAACAACAGAGAGGGCTTTGATTTGTTTTGTGTTACAAGTAGCAACTGGAAAGCTGGGAGTTCTGAAACAAGGAAGGAAAAATGTATCCAAGATAATAGAAACATAGACCAAAAAAAAAATGCAGAATCAGAGGTGAGCAAGAAACATGGCAATGGCTACAATTCACTGAGGGTGTGTCAATGGACCACCATTCTGAAGAAGCACATGACCTGAGATCCCCAAGGAAGCTACTGTTATTGTTCCATATAGGGGTAAACTGAGGCACCAAGATGTTAAGCAGTTTACCTCGTGGTCATATGACTGAGGAACAGAATCAAGATTTGGACTCTTGAATCCAATGGACTCTCTGTGTGATACACTGCCATGCAGAAATCCCATGGCTTCTCTATGAGATCGTATGCTTGTCTTCTGAACATCTGCTTAATTCCCCCACTTCTCAAACAGAGCAAAGCCAGCCCACAGGTCCTGACTATACCTGTCTCATTTAAGAGGAGATCCCAGACTGAATCCCTTAGTTAGACTTTGAAATTAGTAAGAACAGTCAATCCTCTGTCTGGGATCTGACTGAGTGGAACCCTTATTGCCAGTAGTGGGAACATGTAGCTCCAACCTGTCTTCTTGAGGGTTCCCCACATGAAAACTTTTCTTTATGGTGGCCCCTGCTTCTTTGTAACCTTGCACATCACAACCTCTCACCAGGCCACTCAATACTTATGAGGTACAAGGCAATATGGTAGACAGGTAGAAAATGGGAAAGCAACCAAAGCCCTGCCCCTGCCCCTCAAAACCCACCCAGGTATTCAGATAATGAATTGTGTGCTGCATGTGTGTCAGGTGTGGAAATTACAGAGAGGCCAAGTGCTGTGAGTACTCAGAGAGAGAAACCACAATTTTCTCTCCCGTGATATTCTCCAGATTATTCTGTTGGTAATGGCAAGGTAGAAAACCACAGATGTTGGAGGAAATTTTCTGGATTTAAATTCCATTCCATTCTATGACTTTACCAAGTTGCTTAAGTCTCTCAGACTCTTGATTTCCTCACCGTAGAGTGCAAGTAGCATCACTTATCTCTCAGGACAGCTAAGAGAATTAACTTGTATGCCTGTTAGCTAATCGAGTAAAAAAAAATAATACTTTCATGGCTTCCCCTCTTCTTCTTCCTTTTCAGTGATTATTTCAGCCTTACCTACTTTTAACTTGGTCACCTTTTCTATGTGTCTGTTTCCTGCTCCATTTGCAAATTCTTCCAGCATTTAGTTCACATTGTAACTCTCTTAATTACCAAGACAGGAAAGGTTAGGACTATGTATCAAATCCAAGTGTTGGAAACCTTATATTTTTATGTTTATTTATTACTTCAGGTTACATCTCCATCACAGTGCCCTCTTTCCACCCCTCACAGTCCCACCCTCCCACCCTCTACCCCCTATCCCTTCCCTTCCATCACACTCCTCTGGAGTGGAGTGTCCCTACATAACAGTCCCCTGCCCCATTTCAGCAGTCATGTGAGGGCCAAGAGCCTCCTCATACACTGTGGGCCTACAAGGCAGCACCTCTAGGGCAAAGTGTCTCATCGACAGGAAACAAAGTCTATGTTCATGTTCCCTTTGGTGCATTTGTTGTAGTATAGTTATCCTGTACTATATGGCTAAAATCCGACTATAAGTGAATAGATGCCATGTGCATCCTTCTGGGTCTGGGTTACCTCACTCAGGATGAGCTTCTCTAGTTCCATCCATTTGGCTGCAAATTGCATGATTTCATTGTTTCTGATAGCTGAGTAATATTCCATTGTGTAGATATACCACAGTTTTTTAATCCATTCTCTGGTTGAGGGACATCTGGGTTATTTCCAGTTTCTAGCTATTACAAATAAGGCTGTTATGAACATAGATGAGGAAACTTCCTTGTGGTTCAGTGAGGAATCATTTAGATGTATACCCAGAAGTGGTATGGTTGGGTCCTGAGGCAGAGTTATTCCAAGTTTTCTAAGATATCGCCATACTGACCTCCATAGTGGTTGCACAAGTCTGCACTCCTACCAGCAATGGAGGAGGGTTCCCCTTTCCCCACACCCTTGCCAGCATGTGCTGTCATATGAGCTTTTGATCTTAGCCATTCTGACAGGTGTGAGAAGGAATCTCAGAGTCGTCTTGAGTTGCATTTCTCTGATGACTAAGGATGCTGAGCATTTCTTCAAGTGTCTCTCAGCCATTAGGAATTCCTCCTTTGTGAATTCTCTGTTTAGCTCTGTTCCCCATTTTTGGAATGGATTATTTGGCTTCTTGGGATTTAATTTCTTGAGTTCTTTGTAAAATATGGATATTAGCCCTCTGTCAGATGTGGGATTGGTGAAGATTTTTTTCCCAATCTGTAGGTTGCTGTTTTGTTCGAATGACAGTGTCTTTTGTCTTACAGAAGCTTTTCAGTTTCATGAGGTCCCATTTATTAATTGTTGGTCTTAGAGCCTAAGCTATTGGTGTTCTGTTAAGGAAGTTGTCAACTGTGCCGATGAGTTCAAGGCTTTTTCCAACTTTCTTTTCTATTAGATTTAGTGTGTTGGGCTTCATGTTACGGTCTTTGATCCACTTGGACTTAAGTTTTGTACAAGGTGATAAGTTTAGGTCTAATTTCATTGTTTACATGTCGACATCCACTTGGACCAGCACTATCTGTTGAAGATGCTGTCCTTTTTCCATTGTACATTTTTGGCTTCTTTGTCAAAAATTAAGTGACCATAGGTGTGTGGATTCGATTCTGGGTCTTCAATTTGATTCCATTGATCAACTGGTCTGTTTCTATACCAGTACCATGCTGTTTTTATTACTATTGCTCTGTAGTACAGCTTGAAATCTGGAATGGTGATACCTCCAGATTTTTTTTTATTGTACAGGATTGATTTAGCTATTCTGGGTTTTTTGTTATTCCATATAAGTTGAGAATTTATTTGTCCAAGTCTATAAAGAATTGTGTTGGTATTTTGATATGAATTGCATTGAATCTGTATATTGTTTTTGGTAGGATGGCCATTTTTATTATGTTGATCCTACCTATCCATGAGCATGGGAGATTTTTTTCCATCTTCTGATGGCCTCTTCAATTTCTTTCTTCAAGGACTTGAAGTTCTTATCATACAGGTCTTTCACTTGCTTGGTTAGATTTACCCCCAGGTATTTTATGCTGTTTGTGGCTATTGTGAAGGGTGTTGTTTCCCTAATTTCTGTCTCAGCCCATTTATTTGTTGTATTAAAAAAGGGCTTCTGATTTTTTTTAATTAATTTGTATCCAGCCACCTTGCTGAAGGTGTTTATCAGCTGTAAGACTTCTCTAGTGGAATTTTTGGGGTCGCTTATGTATACTATCATATCGTCTGAAAATAGGGATAATTTGACTTCTTCGTTTCCAATTTGTGTCCCCTTGATCTCCGTTAGCTGTCTTATTGCTCTAGCAAGAACTTCAAGTACTATGTTGGAGAGATATGGCAAAAGTGGACATCCTTGTCTTGTCCCTGAGTTTAGAGGAAATGCTTCAAGTTTCTCTCCATTTAATTTGATGTTGGCTACAGGCTTGCTGTATATCACCTTTATTATTTCTAGGTATGGTCCTTGTATGCCTGTTCTTTCTAGGACTTTTAGCATGAAGGGGTGTTGGCTTTTGTCAAATGTTTTTTCAGCATCTAGCAAGATAATCATGTGGTTTTTTCTTTCAACTTATTTCTATGGTGAATTATGTTGATGGATTTTCGTATGTTGAACTATCCCTGCATTCCTGGGATGAAGCCTACTTGATCACGGTGTATGATACTTTTGATGTGTTCTTAGATTCGGTCTGCCAGTATCTTATTAAGTATTTTTGCATCTATGTTCATGAGGGAGATTGGTCTAAAATTCTCTTTCTTTGTTAGGTCTTTGTGTGGTTTAGGAATCAGCGTGACTGTGGCCTCATAGAATAAGTTTGGTAGTGTTCTTTCTGATCCTATTTTGTGGAAGAGTTTGAAGAGTATTGGTATTAGCTCTTCTTTGAAGGTCTGGTAGAATTCTGTGCTGAAACCATCTGGCCCTGGGCTTTTTTTGGTTGGGAGATTTTTAATGGCTGTTTCTATTTTCTTACGGGTAATGGGGCTGTTTAATCTGTTAACCTGGTCTTGATTTAGCTTTGGAAGGTGGAATCTATCAAGAAAATTGTCCATTTCATTTAGGTTTTCAAATTTGGTGGAGCATAGATTTTTAAAGTAGGACCTAAAGATTCTCTGGAATTCCTCAATTTCTGTTGTTATTTCTCCCTTTTCATTTCTGATTTTGTTGATTTGGGTTTTTTCACTCTGCCTTTTAGTTAATTTGGCTAAGGGCTTGTCTAGTTCGTTGATTTTCTCAAAGAACCAACTCTTGGTTTCATTGATTCTTTGTATCATTCTTTTTGTTTCTAAGTTGTTGATTTCAGCCATGTTTGATGATTTCCAGCTTTCTACTCCTCTTGGGAGTGTTTGCTTCTTTTTTTTTTTCCAGTACTTCCAGTTCAGCTGTTAATTTGCTAATATGAGCTGTCACAATTTTCTTTTTGAAGGCGCTTAGTGCTATGAACTTTCCTTGTAGCACAGCTTTCATTGTGTCCCATAGGTTTGGGTATGTTGTGCCTTCATTTTCATTGGATTTTAAGAAGTCTTTGATTTCCTTCTTTATTTCTTCCCTGACCCAACAGTCATCCAGTAAAGAGTTGTTCAGTTTCCATATGTGTGTAGGCTTTCTGTTATTTCTGTTGTTGTTGAAGTCCAACTTTATTCCATGGTGGTCTGATAAGATACAAGGGGTTATCTTGTATCTGTTGAGGCTATCTTTGTGTCCAACTATATGGTCGATTTTGGAGAAGGTTCCATGCGGTGCTGAGAAAAAGGTGTATTCTTTTGTGTTTGGGTGAAACATTCTGTAGATATCTGTTAAGTCCATTTGGTTGATGACCTCTGTTAGACTCATTATTTCTCTGTTTGGTTTCTGTCTTAATGACCTTGTCCATTGTTGTGAGTGGGGTGTTGAAGTCTACCACTACTAATGTGTGGGTACTAATATGTGATTTAAGCTTTAGAAGAGTTTCTTTTACAAATATAGGTGCCTTTGAATTTGGGGCATAGATATTCAATATTGAGATGTCCTCTTGATGAATATTTCCTTTAACGAGTATATAATGCCCTTCTCTATCTTTTTTGATTAACTTCAGTTGGAAGTCTATTTTATTTGATATTAAGATGGCTACTCCAGCTTGCTTCCTGGGTCCATTTGCTTGGAAAACCTTTTCCCAGCCCTTTACTCTGAAGTAGCATCTATTTTTGTTGGTGAGATTCATTTCTTGTATGCAGCAAAATGATGGGTCTTGTTTAAGGATCCAATCTGTAAGCCTGTGTCTTTTTATTGGGGAGTTGAGTCCATTGATATTGATGGATAAGGTTGTTATTTCCTATTATTTTGGTATAGATGGTGGTTGTGTGTTTCTTTTGGTTTAGGTGCAGTGGAGATTTTTGTTTCCTCTGTTTTCTTGGGTGTAGTTATCTTCTGAGTTGGAATTTTACTTCTAGGATCTTCTGTAGGGCTGGATTTGTGGGTAGATACTATTTAAATTTGATTTTGTCATGGAATATCTTGTTTTCTCCATCTATGTTGATATAGAGTTTTGCTGTATATAGTAGTCTGGCTGGGCACCTGTGTTCTCTCAGGGCTTATAGGACATCTGCCCAGGCCCTTCTGGCTTTTAAAGTTTCTGAGGAGGAGTCAGGTGTAATTCTGATGGGTCTGCCATTATATGTTACTTGACCTTTTTCTCTTACAGCTTTTAATATTCTTTCTTTGTTCTGTACATTTGGAGTTTCAATTATTATGTGGCAAGTGGAGTTTCTTTTCTGATCTAATCTGTTTGGTGTACTGTAAGCCTCTTGGAATTTTATTGGCATCTCTATCTTTAGGTTTGGAAAGTTTTCTTCTATGATTTTGTTGAAGATGTTTCCTGGACCTTGGAATTAGGGGTCTTCTCTTTCCTCTATGCCTATAATTCTTAGGTTCCATCTTTTCATGGAGTCCTTGATTTCTTGGATGTTATAGGTGAGAACTTTTTTAGATTTCTCATTTTTTTTGGTTGTTGTACTGTTTTCTTCCTTCAAGTCTTCCACGCCTGAGATCCTGTGTTCCATCTCTTGTATCCTATTTTTGATATTCATGTCTGTAGTTCCTGTTCTCTTCCCTTGATTCTCCACTTCCATTCTTATTTCTGTCTGTGTTTTCTTTATTGCTTCTACTTCCAATTTCAAGTCTTCAAACATTTTATTCATTTTATACATTTCCTGTTCCAATTTGCTTGTTGCCTTGTCTCCTTCCTGTTCAAGTTGGGCTACTTGGGCTTGGAGATCTCTAATGGTATTCTCCATTGCTTTCACTTGTAGAATTGTGGAATCTTTGAATTCCTTCAGACATTTAAATTCTTCTTGAAAGGACTCTATCACTTTCCAGAATATAGATTTGTCATCGTTTCCATGTGTTTCAGCTGTGGTGGAGTGGTCAGAGCTTGCTGTACTAGCATAGCTGCATTTTGTTGGAGTCATATTTCCCTGACTTTTGTCAGATCTGTTCTTTCGCTCACCTTTAGCCATTTGGTTGTTCTTAGCTGTTTGTTCCTGGTGCCTTCTGAGGTTGGTGCCAAGAAGGGTGCTTTGGTGTAGAAGTTGTATAGCTTTGTTATCTGTAGCTCTCCACAGGCTGGATGGGGCCTTGGGTGGAGGTTTGTTCTCAGTGTGTCTCCCAGAGCTCACCCCTTCCTGTTTTGTCCCAGTTGGGGACTCAGATCAGGGGTTGTGGTGGGATGTGTTCCTGTAGGTTCCTGGGATCCAACTGGTCTTCGTATAGATGACGATGGTGCAGGTTGGCAGGCCACACACTGTTGGCTGGGGCTGTAGCTCCCCTGCAGCTTACTTATTGGACCATGTTCATGGTCCTCCCAAGCTGCTCTCAGGGGGGTTCTCAGGATCAATGTGCATATAATAGCCAGAAGCACTTTGAGCTGGTACAGCCCACTCCCAGACAAGGAGGAATGGCCCAGGATTGTTTCACTGCTCCCAAGTCAGAGCTCTCTGTGTTGTAGTCTAGGTATTCAGCATGTAGTGGCTTTGTTGGTATGCTCCTGGGTGTCCAAGTACAGATGCTGTGGACTCTGGAGGCCCTAAGTTTGGGGGTTGAGTCCACCAGCTGGAGTCCGGAAAGGATCAGACAGGGAGGGAGTACAGTTTCCCTGTGGGAGGCGCTCAGTGTTCATATCTGATGACTCCAATCCTTCAGTGTCTAAATTCCCAGTACCGAGTTCTTTGTTGTCCCTGCTGGGTATGCCCAGATGGGCTTGCCCCTGTTTAGATGGTCCCCAGGGCACCTCTGTGCCTCTCAGCCCTAAGCACTAAGCCCTTTTGTGTGAGTCACTCAGGCAATAAACCCAGGCCAAGACCTCGCTGCTCTAGGGGTGGAACTATATATGCTGAAGATCTGGTTTCCCGCTGGAGTAGCCATCACTAGCAAAGGAGTCCGATATTAACCCCACAACCTGTCCAGGGCTTGGACCCTGTGGAGATCCAAGCAGTCTTCCAACCCAACCACCCGCTTTTCTGCCCACTCTGATCTCACCACTCCTGCATCTGTGTTGGAGCTGTCCTGTGGATACTGGGAATTGGAGCCACTGTCGTCCAAGTCTGGGGACACTGCAGCGGTGCTGGAAGTGTACCCCACTGCTCTATCTAGCTACAGTGTTCTTCCCAGTGACTGCAAATCCCATAGAGGGGCCTGTATGTCCAACACCCCTCTGGGGAAGCCCAAATATGCTTGTGTTTGCCAGAACACTGCTGCACTGTGGTCCTGCTGCTGCCCCACAGCTCAGAACATGCTGTGGCCCATGGCCACAATGGTTCTGCTGAGAATATAACTCTTCCCGTGGCTCCGCTGATCTTCCCCTTGGTGTCGGAATGCCTGTGTGGAATCTGGGAACCCAGGAGGATGGTGAGTAACCTTGTCTGGGGTTCAGAGCTGCTCACTGGGTATTTGAGTGGTTCATGTCCCAGTCCCTCTCCTGGTGACAATTCTGCTTCCCGGAGTCAGCGGCTTCTGCAGTTTCTGCTGGTCTGTTTTTCTGAGTATCCGAGAGAGGAGAGGAGAGTCTTGCCCAAGGACTTTTAATGGTCCCTGGGTTGTTGGGTGAAACCCAGCAAGTTCACGCCACTCAGACTATTGCTCAGCATCTTATAACTTTGTGGTGCTATGGCTGTTTTCCCCACGTTCAAAATGCGTCCATGCAGGCTGCCGCCCTCTTGGATCCCCCGTACCACAGTTTTTTTTAATCCATTCCTCAGGTAGCCTTATTTTATACCACTTTTTGCTCCGTTATCATTCATCACTTTTCACTATAAAATAGTAGCCAAGAAATAGTATTCATCTTCATTTCTTTAAATATTCATTTATACTTTATTTTTACTTATTATGTTTACACATCTATAAAGTAAATGTCCTATCATTATAGCCTACAGGATTGGTGGCCATGACCCAGTGATGTGTGTGAATCACAGTTGCAGTAATAAAACACTAGTAATGAACAATCAGTAACTACTAGTACCTAACGTTCAGTAGTAACCACTTTATGTCTAGCTTTGTTCTAAGTGTCTTCACATGATTATCTTACTTAATTTCATTTTATGACTAAACCATAGCCACCATGGTTCTCCCCTTTTTATAGATGAAGAAATCAAGGAACAGACATGCTGAGTTGTTCTGAGAATGAAGCAGAGGGGAGAGAGTAAACGGAAGGCTAAGACTTTGGATACCACCACCAGGATGGTAATAGATCACTGATTCTGAGCCACATGATATGCCACCCTGTGAGAGGCTTTGTCACCATTGGTGAGATGCAGTGTCTTCTGCTGCAGAGATGTCTTTCAGGGAACCAGAGTGAATATCAATGTTCACCAACTCCATTGGCTGAATCCTACCCTACTGATTTCAACCTTTACTTCCCTGGCTCTGAGACCCAGGACCTAGGAAAATAGCACCACAAAGAATGCAGTAAGTGAGCCAGGAAGGGGCTAGGCCTGGCTATCATTCACCTTCTAGAAGAGGAAAAATAACGGATTTGGCTGCAACATGTGGGACAGTTACCCATGACAAAAGGGTGTTGGTAGAACTTCCATGACTCTCAAGTGTATGACTGCTACATTTCCTGGAAGGCCAATAGGTCCCCACATCTATTACAGTCATTGCAGAGTGGACACTTCATAGTAGGCATGGAACATCTCCCAGAACTGACTTTGTGGAGATGATAACACACGGAGAAGACTTTGCAGTTAACAAACCTAGACTAGTGACCAAGTCTCCTCACCTGTAAGCCCTGTGATTGTGGACAGGTTAATGGCCCACTTTGAGCCTCAGGTTTCACATCTAAGAAGTAAAAGTAACATCAGGCTAGCTGTAGCTCATAGAATCACCACTGTCGACCCTCTGAAATGTATTCAGTGCTGATCTAGGAACTATTCAGTGGCATTTACAAATACTAACATTCTTGTGTTCTTTTTTTTTTTTCTTTTAGTCTTCCAAGGGAGAGGAAGGGGTTATCTTATGTCTTTGATTTTATTGTTTCTTCTGCCATATGCAGAGAGGAACTCAGGATGTTAGAAACTCAGCTGGTAAGTTGCTGCTCTCCACAGGTAACTAAGATTTAGAGCAGCACAGGAAGCCTTTCCCTGAAAGCTTTTGGCTTCTGGAGGGCAAACACATTTTCAATGTGCAACTACTGTGCATCCGTACACATTATACCAGACAGGTACTCCCAAGTAGCCTTAGGAGAAAAAAAAATCGTAAAAAATTACAAGAGCTATTTTAAAAGGTTTTACCTTCCATCCTGTAAAAGAATAATGAAGATATATGCTCTTAGACTTGCAAAGAAGCCTCCAAAATATCTCCTGTCTAGCCTTCCTGCATAAGATCTTCCAGCAATTGGCCTTAAAAAAAAAAAAAAGACTGAGAGTAACAACTTTATGGTCTCAGACTGACATAAGATATATCCACTCTTAAGCACAAGCAGACTCCAATAGTGTACCATGCACCCCTCATCCAATTGATCAGTATCTGTACAGAACTAGCTGCTGGCCTCCCAATATAAACCATTCTTGGTCTGTTGTATTCCCACTTTCCCTCTGTCTGGGGATGAGCAATCAATTCACCTTGATCAACTGTTTAAGGATAGTCCCAGGAAATGGGTCTCCCTTATTAGTCATACGAGTACTCGTCCCCCACAGTCCAGCTGCAGCAGTGGAATGATTGGATGTATCGCCTTGATTCATGTCGTTGCTATCTTTGTTGATGTCATGGGCATCAAAGTCTCTCTTTCCATATGGCTGATATCTCCCAAAGCTGCCATCCCCTTATTTGAAAAGTTCCTAAGCAACCTTTCCCCACCCCCAAGGCTCCACATGAGTGCACGAGCACGTGTGCACACGCGCGTGCCCAGACACACACACACACACACACACACACACACACACACACACAGAGAGAGAGAGAGAGAGAGAGCTCTCACATTCTCTGTAGGTCACAGATCATTGTATAGATTTTACAGCAGCTTTTGCAAGCCTCTGTCATGGAGGTGTCATTCTATGCATACTGCTCAACCTTCAGTCTACGGAGACCCTTTCCTCTCTCCCCTCTAGAACATCATAGTTCCCTAAGGACTGTGGGTTAACCAATATTCCTAATGGTTGCAAAACCCTGCTTTCAGCTGTCCTACCCCACAAGACCCTGGCATAGTAGTCCACCCACTCAGAAAAACTATGAACAGGCTAAATATTAGTCCTCTAAATACTGTTTTCTTACTGTATCACCTTAGCATGTGGAGAGAACAGATGGCATTCCAGACATGTTATCATGATGAAAGTATGAGAACGTTATTTGTTTAAAAAAAAAAATCCGAAGAACCAGCATATCATGGTAGTCTATTTCAAGATCAGCCCTATGAAAACTGGTATGGAGGAGAAACACTGCATTTGAACGTTTGCCTTTTCTTGCTGTACCATCACTTCTCCTCCTTGGCTCCTTCCTTTCTGGAAATGTGACTGACACTAACAGGATTCATAACAGAACCTGATTTTCTTTTGTTCTAGCAGAGAGGGGGCACTAGCACGGATTGCACACTCATGGTGTGCAAAGAGCGTGTGACTCTGAAGTTCTCTACACATTTCAATATCAATGAAATTCTACTATAAAGTTAAGGCCTCGGTGATAGAGAGAAGATCGTAATAGCTGGTTTGGATTTGATGTAGTACCAGGAACTGAAATTTAGAGTCAAGGATCCTGGCATCATAAAAGTCCAGCCCCACATAAGCACACAGCATCCTCCATGAAGAACAGTCCCAACCACCAATTCTGATTGGCTTGCCTTGCTGAAAGCTGAGAATGAAGATCAATAGAGCAATATTTTAAGGAATTCAATTTATCAAAAGATTTCATGACTGAAAGATGATAGAATGTCTTATTTATTGGCAATCATGGGAACTTCAGGAATATTTGGTGCACAGAATGCTCCAGCTCAAAGTTGATTTGAAATTTCCTGTCCTTGAAAGAAGACAATGACAGAGCGTCGATCTTAAAGACCAAATCTCAATCCCAAACCCTCACAGCCAGGGTACAGACAAGCCAAGATGCTGGGCCAAAATCAACACGGCAGCACAATGGGTTTTTAAAAACTGTCTATAAAAGCAGAGGTAGAACAAATGGAAAACTAGAATGTCTTTTAGTCTTTCAGAATTTTAGACAATATATTTTGATCATATTTACCACTCTTCCTCCAACTCCTCCCAGATCCGCCGCCTTTCTCCGCCCACCCAACTTTGTGTCCTCATTTTCTTAAAAACCCATCCAGTCTAGTCCATATGTTGGATAACTTCACACAACACACACTCATACACAGACTCACTTATACACATACTCACATGTACACTCACATACACACACACTCATACATACACTCACTCATACACAAACTCACATGTACAGTCACGTACTCACATTCACATATATACTCATATACACACTCACATCTACACTCGCATACACATATATACACTCTTACATTAACTCACTCATATACACTTGCATACACACTCACATACTCTTACATACACACACACTCACATGCAAACTCACTCATATGCACACTCATATGCATATACTCATACACACACTCTCCTACAAATATTCACATACATACCCACATATACACAGTCACACATACACACTCACATACACATGCTCATATACACACACAGTTTTAAATGTAGATTCTGCATATGGGATGAAATGTGGTAATTGTACTGCTGAGAATGACTTAATTTCACTTAACATAATAATTTTGCAGTTCTGTCTTCCTACAAATGTCAAATTTCAGTCTTCCATATAGCTGAATGAAAGTCCATTGTGTGTATATGCTACAGCTTCATTATTCATTTCAATAGCTTCTGAGCTACTTGACAAGTGAAACAATAAACATGTATGTGCAAGTGACTCTGTAGTATATTCCCAAAGGACTCTGATCCAACATGCCAACATTAATTTCTTAGTTTGACAAAGAAGCAATGTTTATGGAACATGTCAACATTTGGGGGAAGCTGACTGAAATATGTCTCAGAATTCTCTAGGATGATGTCTTTGCAACCTTATCGCAAATCTAAACTTATTCCAAAATATGAAGTTTATTTTAAAACTTCAGGAGGATTAAACCCACAGTTTACTGACCATAAAACATGAAGTACTGAAAGACTGTGAGCTATGGAGACTACCCAAAGATGAGAGTAATAGACTCCCTCTCTTCATATTAGCTGTGCCTATCATTAACCATTAACCTCCATCTATAAACAGACTCAGTGAGCCAGCAACATGGCTCAGTGGGTAAAGGCTTTTGCTTCCAAGCCTGAGGACTGGAGTTTGATCCCCAACTACACTGTGGAAAGAGAGCCCTGACACACCCACACATAAAAATAAAGGAAGAAATGTTATAAAAACAGAAAGACTCCTCTTCATAAAATCATTGTAAGTATGAACCAATGTATACAGTGTGAATTTAGTTTTTATTTAAAAAAATGCCTACCAGACACCTTCCACAGCTTCTAGCCAAGCAGGGGTCTCCTTTCAAGGATGGGGCAAACAGATGAGCCTCATCAGCCATGAACCATCAGGGACCTCCAGTGGGGGTAAAACCCAGCACTACTCTCTTTCCACCTTAAATGAACACTTCTGAGTTAGCACATTATCATTCATGCCTGCAGATTCCTGGGGAACTTCTCTTTTCACAAACCAACATCCAAATTATTCAAAATAACTACAATTTTACTTTCCTAGGAAGGTTCTCTTACAGATTAAAAGTTGTTTCAAAAAGAATTCTGATACTAAGGGTTTCTTTTATTTATTTATTTTTCTATATCTGTTCTTGGAGAATCTAAAAATAAACAAACATGTATAATTTTTTTTATTTCTCTGCTAATAGATAGATTGTCCAGCAAATTAAACATCAGTTAAGGAGACTACAGCTCAGAGAAGTTCAGCAACCCTTCCAACAGTGCAAGGTCTTGATACCTTTTGCTGCCCAGAGCACTGAGTCCTGTTTGCCTCACCTACAGGGCTTCCTGTCTTTGCAGGCTAGACCTCACACTAAACACCGTTTAGCTAGTAATGATCTCAGCATCTCTCTCCAGCTGGAGTTTACTCTTGGCTCTATTGTTTTCTAATATGTACTGTTAACTCTTCCAAATATCCATGTGTCTGGATATGTCTTCCATATGGCCAGAGCCACCTCAGCTCGCTGGA
Organism: Lophiomys imhausi; assembly: GCA_907164525.1. NCBI lineage: Eukaryota > Metazoa > Chordata > Mammalia > Rodentia > Muridae > Lophiomys > Lophiomys imhausi. The sequence continues at coordinate 137,790 of CAJQZJ010001222.1, forward strand.
TATACCCACTGCCCTTCCTGGTTCCTGATCCTGATCTTCAGGCTAGATTGATTATATCAAAGCCAAACAACACCCCCACACACACGCCAAAACCACACACACACCCAGCATACACACAGAGAAAGAGAGAGAGCGCGCTGCCTGGCTTGCAAGCTCTCATTAGCATTAAATGCCAAGTTTCCGGAATCCAGGCGCCTTGGTTACAAGTAAATCGGACATTGCTGCATTAATGCAGTAATGGATATATAATGAAGGAATTTATTGTCCCTGAAAGACAATCTCTGCCACACAAACCCCACTGGGCATCTCCAGACAGTGAATGCATCTGTAGGCCTCTAATTCCACTGGCCATAATTACCTCGGGAGGACAATGACCCTTCAGTCCTCCCTATTAAGAGTATATTTCCTTACAAAGTGAACTGTGCTTTCTCAAATTGCATCATTTTGATCACTGGAAATTGACATATTGGGCTCATTAGCCAGGAAGTTGAATAGTTAATTTATGAGGCTTCTCAGAACCTGTCCCAGACCAGTCATTGAGAGAACACAACAGCCCACAAGGAGATAGGAGAAAGTTACTCCAGTGACTGCTTTCTTTTCCTCTCACTCCAGAAATAATGAACAGAAAACCTCTCTGATACAGATACTGCTTTCCAGTACCACACACACCGGAATGGCTGTGCTCTCTTGCAGCTAAATGCTCCTGGATGGGCACACAAGCTTACTGCGCTCATTAGCACCATTTTCCTCTTAAAATGCTTCAGCTGTGAAGATGAGAAGATGATCTAAGTCTTTGCCTTCGTCTTTAATATTTAAAACTGTTCACACAACCTTTTAAAAATCAAATATTGATGCTGTTACCTGTTGTTCTTCAAAGTGAGCAATTATACTGCAGGCCCTTCGAATGTGCCTGCAGTATATGTTAGAACAGAATATGTTAGAACTAGAACCTGAATGTTAGGAAGACATTTCTTTTCCCTGTCTGTGGCCTCAATCCTCTTTCTTCTGCCTCTGGTGGGAATCAGGGAAGAGCTTTTGACTCTTAATAAGGAACGCGCTGAGACAGCTTCCCGAAAGCGCCTAGTGGGCAGGCTGGCAGGGGATACAAGACGCAAGGAGCATCCTCAAAGTAGATTCTGCAGAATGGCACTGTACCCTCGGAGCGGAGTGATACAGGCTCCAGGCGCTCAGCCAGTTTGCCCACAGGAGGCCAGCTTTCTTCCACCTCTGCAACCTAGATTCTTGAGAAACAGCCATTCTTTGTCTAGGATGATTCCACAGTGCCCTCTAGTGGCTGTGTCTAAACCCTACATGTCTAACACAGCCCATAACTATTTTCAGCAATCCCTCACTGAGGACTTCCCCTGTCAGATTAGTGGGGTTACTGAGATACATACATGCTCACCACTTCTTCATGGTATACGTAGGGAGAAACATTCATGAAAGTGGTTGTAAAGCACACACGTGAGCAAATTCAGACTGCATGGCAACACAGGAGAGCCTCATCACCCAGCCTATGAGGTTCCATGCAAGTGGACAAAATGGTCTTGAAGAATGAGAAGGGTCATCTACATAGGAAAGGAGGTATCCTTGAGGAACTGCTGGTCAAGACCAGACCTTTTATCCCACTACAAAAGTGTGGTGTTAGAAGACAATTACAGGCATTTCATTAAGATACTGTTTCATTGAGATGAGAGCATTGCTTTTAGGATGCATTTTCTGACATCTCTTAGGGACGCTTTCTCCAAAGGATGGTATGCTGTTATTTTATTAGTAGGATTCTTTTTCTCTGCAGGAGGGGATGTTAAATCATGCTGGATTTGACTATGTACAGCTTCTGAGATCTGAGAATTAATTGTCAGTTGTGGAAGGACAAGGAGTTAAGAATAGTATAAGACAAAGGAACTGTAAGAGAGGGAGGGGCCGTGGAAACAGAGGGGGTGGGCAGGCCATAGAAAACTCAAAGAGGTGGAGTCTTTAACAAATTCCAAATAATTATAAGAAATGTAACAAAAGAAGAGGTGGTCTGTCTGTGCATGTGTGTGTACATGTGTGTGTCTGTGCATGTGTGTGTACATGTGTGTGTGCACGCGTGCATGTGTGTGTGTGTGTGTGTGTATGTGTGTGTGTATGTGTGTGTGTGTAATCAACTGGAAGGGACTAGTAAACTCATGCTTTGCCAAGCATCTAAAATTCATTGATGAACTAAAAAGAATGTAGAAGGGGAACACAACAGGAGGAAGACATCATGAGATCATGTCACTAAGGAGAAATCCAAGCATTTTTCTAAAAGGACGGGATTCAGAGATGTGGAAATGGCTTGGACGGCTTCTCTTTGGCCCATTCAGCTCACAACTATTTTCTTCTTCTAAGAATCAGGACCACAGGTCCGCCTTCAACTGGCTCTAACTTCACTGGTGAGCATGATCTCCTGGTACCAACAGGATCAATAGTACAAATAATTTTGTGGCTACTCAATACTTTTGTCATGAGTGAAATAAAAGGGCACCATTTGCTTTTCCCTGTTGGTTCAGAAAAGAAAGAAAGAAAAAACATACCATTCCATACATTGCACCACCTTTCCTCAACAGGCGTTTTATTCTACTAGACACAAATTGGCTGCCATAGTCACTGCTCTGGAGCCATGATATGAAATATCAGTTGCACAAAACAGAGCCATGTATCTCTGAAACACTAGTTATTGTACTGTGTGTCTGCTCACCCTGAAGGTGAAATTTCTAGCTCCTGTTGTCAGCTACTTAATCACGTCATTGGGCTTTACTTGGCTGTTGACTTTTAGATTTTATTGCTATTAGCCAAAGGCTGGGGAAGGAGACTGAGGTTAGCAGGGGTAGAGTGAGCACTGGCACACAAAAGGGGAACTTTCTCCAACATAAAAATGTAGCAAATGCGGAGAGTCAGCGTAGTGGGCCAGAGATGCCAGCAGGGAATCGCTTCTTAGGAAAGATGCCCTTTGTTAATGTGATTTATTTCATGTTGCAGAAGAAAGAGTTGGACAAACACGCATTCAAGACCTCCACCTTTTTTTGTACCAGCTGTGCAACCTAGGCAATTTATTTAACCTCTTAGATCCCAGTTTTCTTTATTAGTAATACAGAGATAGGGATCCTACCTACCTGTCATGTGTGGGTTGGAAAAATAAGATGCGTGAAATACTAACAGTCTGTCCTCCGGCAAACGTCCACTGTCTGCTGTCATGGAAAGCCTGTGCAGTCCCCTCAGGGCAGCTTTTGTCCATGTACTCCTGAAACATTGAGAAGTCATTGGTGCTATCCTTCAAATGTCTTTCATTTCCTACTCCCATGCCTTCTCTATGCTAGACACCCCCTTATATCACTTCCTACCCATTTCCAAGGCCTGTTTCCAATGCTTTCTCTCTAGGAAATAACCACAGTTTCCCTAGACAGAGGGATCTCTCCTTAGACCCAGTTCAGCAGCCCAGCATGTGGTGTGCAAAGGCTTTCTCTCATTCCCTATCTCTAACTCTTATCCCTCTGTGACCTATTTCCCCTCACGCAACCTCAGTTTCTTCAAATGATGATAATGAAAATGCCTGCTTCCTAGGGCAGCAGCAAGAAAATAATTGCTAATGCATGCACAGTAGCAGGCATCTAGAGCTCTGGTGAGAGAGCATAAAATTGAGTTATCAGTAGCACCACCTCTCGATGTGGCCTCTCATTGGAGAATTGGATTTACTTAGCTGCTTGCTTCTAGAAAAGACACATGCTATTCCTAGATTATCAGGGCTGGGGAGCTGGATACAGCTCTTACTATTCATGCAAATATGAAGATTAGACTCCAGTTCCCTAGAACCCACAAAAAACTCAAGCAGAAGGCTGGGGGTTGTAGTTCAGTGGTAGAGAGATTGACTGGCATGCATGAGATCCAACATTCAATCCCAGAACCTACAAAATACAAATTATTTTTCCTTTTTTGTTAAGTTATTTATTTACTTTACATCCCAATCACAACTTCCCCTCCCTCCTGTCCTCCCCATTCCTCCCTCTTACCTACCCTCCCCTCTACACATCCACCCTTCCTCTTCTTATCTTCAGAAAAAGGGAGGCCTCCCATGGATATCAACCAGTCTTGATATATCAAGTTGCAGTAAGAGTAGGCCCATCTTCTACTAAGGCTAGACAAGGCAGTCCAGTTAGGGGGAAGGGATCCAAAGGCAGGCAGTGTAATCAGAGACAGCCCCTGCTCCTGCTTTAGGAGTCCCACATGAAGACCAAGCTGTACAACTGTTACATATATACAGAGGACCTAGGTCCATCTCATGCATGTTCTCTGGTTGGCAGCTCAGTCTCCATGAGCCCCTATGGGCCCAGGTTAGTTGATTCTGTAGGTTTGTTTTTTTTGTTTTGTTTTGTTTTGTTTTGTTTTGTTTGTTTTTTTGTTTTTTTTTGTGATGTCCTTGACCCCTCTGGCTCCTTCAATGGTTCCTCCCCTCTCCCACAGGATTCCCAAAGTTCTGCTTACTGTTTGGCTGTGGGTCTCTGCATCTATCTCTACCAGTTGCTGGGTGAAGGCTCTCTGATGACAGTTATGCTAAGCTCCTGTCTACAAGTGTAGCAAAATATCATTAATAGTGTCAGTGGTGGGACTCTTTCATTGAGACCCTCTCATGCTATGGGTCTCAAGCGGGGACAGTCATTGATAGGCCTTTCCCTCAAATTCTGCTCCATCTTATACCCTGCACATCTTGAATGCAGGACAAATTGTGGGTCTAAGGTTTTAAGGCTGGGTTGGTATCCCAGTACCTCCATTGGAAGTCTTGCCTAATTTCAGGAGATGGCCAATTCAGGCTCCTCCATATTCCACATTACTAGAAGTCTCAGCTAGGGTCACCCTCATAGTTTCCTGGGATTTTTCCATTTTCCTAGGTTTCTAGCTCGTCCCAGAGATGCCACCTCCTGCCCTGATCCAGTTGTCTGTCCTAAGACTCTCTCTCTCTCTCTCTCTCTCTCTCTCTCTCTCTCTCTCTCTCATTCTCTCATGGCCACACCTCATCCCTCTTGTTCCTATCCCCACCACTCCTCCACTTAGTCCCCTCCCTCTATCCTTTGTTTTAATATCTGAATAAAAATCCCATTGTGTAAAAGTAACACATTTTCTTTATCCATTCTTCGGTTGAGGAACATCTAGGTTGTTTCCAGTTTCTGGCTATTATGAATAAAGCTGCCATGTCCACAGTTGAGCAAGTGTCATTGTGGTGTGGCAGAGTACATTTTGGGTGTATGCCCAGGAGTGGTATAGCTGAGTCTTGAGGTAGATCTATTCCCAATTTTCTGGGAAACCACCAGATTATTTCCAAAGTGGTTGTACAAACTTGCACTCCCCACAAGCAACAGAGGAGAGTTCCCCTAGTTCCACATCATCTGCACCATGTGCTGTTGCTTGATTTTTTTTTTTAAATCTTAGCTATCCGGTCAAGTGTAAGATGAAATCTCAGAGTTGTTTTGATTTTCATTTCCCTGATGACTAAGGATGTTGAATGTTTCTTTTAAATGTTTCTCAGGCATTAGAGATTCCTCTGTCGATAACTCTTTGCTTAGATATGTACCTCATTTAAAAAACAAAACAAAAAATGTTAACATAACCCTTTTGTTAATTCTTTGAGAACTTTGAGAATTTCATACAATGTGTTTATGATCATATACAACCCTCACTCTCTCTGCAACTCCTCCCAGGTCCACCTCTCACTTCCCTAATCCCCCAATTCTGTGTCTTCTTTTTAAAAAAAAAAAAAAAAACCATGGAGCCCTGATTATGTTGCTCCTGTCCTTCTGGGTTTGGAGCAAGCTGGCTAGACAGAATAGCTGAAGTTGGTGAACTTCAGCTTCAGTTAGAAACCCTGCCTTAATAAATAAATTGTAAAGAGATTGAGGAAGGCATCTAATGTCTACTTTGGACCTCTCTATGCACTTGCATGTTCACCCTGACACACACATGCACCCACACACATGTGTGAACATGAATACACACGAACACAAAGCTGCAATACACATGAGTCTCACCACAGGTGCATCAGAATGGCGCACTATTGGATTGCGGATGATTTTTCTTTATCGGCTGAAGACCCTTACCCTTTCTTATAGGGCACAGGAGCTGTTCATCAACTTGTAGAGCCTCTGAGCAATCCAAAGTATGTGAAAACTGGACAGTGAAGGGAAGTATCAGCTGTACGGTCATTAACTAACAACACTAATAGCTTTGGTGAATGTACAATAGATACCTGACCTTCAAGACAGGAACAGAGCCTGTGGGAGCCTGCAGGGAGGAGAAAGCAGATGCATGAAGGCATCTGGGAATTCCATTATGATCTCCCAGTAAACACACCTGTGAACAAAAGGTTTCTCACTTTTGTGTGATTGATCTTTTCAGTTAATATAATTATTTTCACATCCAACCAGCTTCTTAACAAGAGTATTAAGAGGTTCACTATATATATATATATATATATATATATATATATATGTTATGTAAGATCTATGCATGTGTCTCCCCCTAAAAGTTGCAATGTGAATCACATTAAAAAAAAATCAAAAACTTGATAGATTAAAAGCTGCCACTTGGGTAGGAAGCAGATATAAATTGGTGACACCATAGTCTTAATTTATTTATAGACTATTTAAGTCTCCTTAGTGTTTGGTAACCTTAGCAACTACCCAACCAGCCCACTTTATAGAGAAAGCAGATTTGAAAGGAAGATGAGCCAAGCTACCCTCTTTAGTGTGGTGGCCACTCACCTCCTGGAGCATACTTATCTGTCAGTAGCCAAGGGATATTCACTTGAAGAGTACTCTCAGACGTAAAACTCATGAACACTCAAATCCCTAGTATCAAAAGTTTCTGTATTTGCACATAACCTATGTACGTCCCCTTACATTTTAAGTCATCTCTATATTATTTTAAACATCTAATATAATGAAGTGTTATGTCAGGATTTGCAATACTGATGAAATAGTGACATGAAAAATATCTGTGTTTGCTTAGTATTGATGCGATTCTTTTTTTTTTTTTTTCAAATATTGTTGGTCTACTGTTGGTTGAATTCCTCAGATTCAAAACCCTCAGATATGATGGGCTGGCTATGTGTAACATGTGGTGAGTCCAATTGGGATGTGCTTTTGAAGTGTAAAGATACATTGAGCTTCCAAGGCTTTCCAAGACAGGATGAAAGAATGCAAAATATCTAATTAGCAACTTTTGTATGGATTGTATGTTGAAATAATACGTTGGATATATTGGGTTAGATGAAATATATTCTTAACGTCAATTTCACTTTTGTTTTGTTGTTTTGACAAGGTAGACAGTAGAAAACTTGAAGTTGCAGTTTGTAACCACCTTCTGTTACTATGGGTAGTTTCTCTGTTGGACAAGACTTTATACTCTAGCCCACCTTAAACCACTTTGCTTACTTTGAAAATGAAAATATAAAAGGATGCTCAGTAGGATGTGAGCCATACATCCCTGGTCCTCCTCTTCTCAGGCTCCTTTCAGCCTCTGTTTATAGATCATCTCCAAGTATCCTGTGTCTCAGAGACACCTAAGAGACGAGGCACAGTGCTGCCCAGTCAAGGCCCACATCCGTGGGTACCAGGACATGGTGTGTGCCAGTCAAGTTTCTCATCACAGACATATCGCTGAGAGAAACTGTTTAAAGTAGGAAAGATGACATTTGGCTCATGGTTTTGAAAGTCTCAGAAAAATTAACTGGCTCTGTTGTTTCTGAGTCTATGGTAAGACAGAAGAGCATAGTAGAAGGGTAAATAGAGCAATGCTGCTCACCTCATGGTAGCTTGTTTGGAGAGGGTAAAGAAGAGAGAGAGTGAATACAAGGTAAATCTTCCTCAGGGATCTATCTCCTCCAAATACAGGCTACGACTCATAATCACTTCATGAATATGTCAAGGAGTGGGTCCATTGGTTAGGTCAGAGCCTTGGGATCCAATCACTTCTCAGTCATTAGGACCAGCAAATAGGGACCAAACCTCAACATGTGAGCCTACTGGAGAAACGTTTCATATCTAAACCACAACACAGTCAGAGATAAAAGTCAAATAATTAACTTGCAAATAATGATGAATAAGCGTTGGGACTTACCATCTAATTATGCCCCAAACATTTGTCGTTTCAAGTTTCTTTGAAAGAAACGAGCATCAAGGACTCTAATATTTAAGCAGTGGGACTGGTGATGCCCACATGGGGGAATGCTAGGAAGGCAGTCTGCATGCTTCCCCAGTGCCAGTGCCACTGTATTCCATGGGCTCCGTTTAAGAGGCATTTTCCTCTTAGGAGATTAAATAGCTGGAGATTGGGAGTTATTTGCCTGAAGCCCTATGAATCAGGGATTGAATTAAATGACATTACACTTAGAAATAACTGTTCCTAGACAAGTTTCAATGTGTTAATTAAAGTGACCTAACCTTGGGTTTTCACAGTTTAGAGAAAGCTATCATCCCCAGAATAAATCAATGTGTACCCCTCTACATATGTCTAGAAGGAACTTTGGCAGTATGTTTTTATTATAATTATTAAGGTAGTCCCTTAAGGCATAGAGAGAGGATAAAAGAGATTATACTGCTGGGTCCCCAGCCCCTAGCACTGAATGTCTGTTTGATTCAGCCCAGAATTCCTCAATGAAGGAGTTTCAAAAGAAGCCAGCAGATACCTTTGTCCCACTTCGTATCTCCTGGGTAAGATGAAGAGTGAACTTGGTGTAGGTACCCAGGTGAAGCTCAAAACAAAATCTGGTCACATTTTATCTAATAAACAGAAACCTAGTACTGTTCTGGTGCTAAGGATAAAACAAGAATAAAAATGTAAGATACCAAATATATGCTCTGTAATATATATAGCAGATGTAGAATATATAAAAATATATATTAAATAGATGCAGTTTATATGTTAAAATATTTCTTTAAAAAACACACAAATACTACAAATGTGTGTGTTCAACTTCAACTTGATTTGAGCTAATGAGACAGCGAAATTAGAAGCAATCTTTTGTCAACCAAATGGTGCCATCTTGGTTCCAGTTGCTGTCTTCCACAGAGGACACCAGCCAGTCACCAGGGACTCAGAAAATTAAATCCAGGCAACCAGCTGTGAGTGACTTGGCAAGAACCCTGCAGGCTCTCAATGTGATAATTGGAAAGCAGTACATAGGATTCCCGTTTGGGAACTCATATACCAGAACAGTAATGGAAAAACTTATTCTATATACCTATGAGGTCTCCCTCCATGCTCAGGGTTTGGGCAGGGCTGAGCTACCAATAACTTTGTGTTCAAGACAATGTTCAGTATGATGTTAGCCACCAGCTCATGGTCCCCTTGAGGACCATGGAAGATAGGAAGCCTTCTCTTCGCTTAGCCCATATATTGGTGGACCAGGCAATGTCTTATACACGTGATCTTTATTCATCCTGCCATTAGCATCAGATCCAATTTAGGTCAAGAGATATTTTCTGGGATGGCACAGCCTCATGTCCCTAAAGTTTGTGAGGAAATGATCCCTTATTTGAAGAATCAATATTACCATAAACTGAATCTGTTTTTTTAACAGTAGAATTGATATAATAGTAGGAAGCATATATGATTATTTCAACTCTTTGTCCAGGGTTGATTAAAAAGAAATCCTAGTTTTTACACAGGCAAAAACCAGGCTGGCTCAGATGAAAAAGAGCAAGATTAAATTGAGCAATACTGAGGAAGGATCTTCTCTCTGTCTTCCCTACAGGGTTAAGAGTAATGGGTGAGATCCTGCCCACTCCCAAAGCTCCACAGCCTGTACCTTCTCAATGCCCAGTCCCTTCCATTCCTAACCATTGTAGTCAAATTTAAGTAACATAAAACATTTGGACAGACACTGTGTATTGTCCATTACCTAGATGTACAGTGCCATGTAAGTGGATTCTGAAAGTATCAGGGTAATTAGTTTCTATTTTCCTATGTAGTATGATTTTTATATGTAATATTCCAGTATTACATTCATGCACTTAGCACTCCAATACTATGTCCATGCACTTAACATTCAATAACTATGTACATGTACTTAACACTCCAGTACTATGTGCATGCACTTAGCACTCCAGTATTTTAAATTCCGTCACTATGCATCACCAGAAATAATTTACCTGAACAGAAATACTATAATGACCACACCAGTTAATATGCCAACATGGACCAGGGAAAGTCCACAATGGCCTATATCTAGATGAGATACGGGATGTCAAGGGCTGCTGAGAGAGGAAAAATCTGTTTCCTCCAGGGACAAACTTGTACATAGGTTTTTCATTCCAAGTAATCAGCCCTGGACACATATATGTTTGACAATACTAAATGAACTCAGTAGGGTGTGTGTGTGTGTGTGTGTGTGTGTGTGTGTGTGTGTGTGTTAGACAATAATAATTACAGATGAAGAGGTCATGAATTTGAGAGAGATATGGGGCAACACTGAACAAATTGAACGGAGAAGGAAGAGTAGGAGTGATGTAGATAAACTATTCATGTACAGAATTCTCAGAAAATAATAATTTTTTTAAATTAAAATGAAATGAAAAATGGAGGAAAAAGAAAAGAGTGATTAGTATATCAAAGGGAACATGTGATTTTTGTTTACTGAGGCTGTGTCACCTCAATGTAATACTTTTCATTTCCTACTTTTTGGTTTTTTGGGTTTTTTTATTTTGTTTTGTTTTGTTTGTTTTGTTTTATTTGGAGGGTGTTGGTATTTTAAGATAAGTTTTCTCTGTGTTGCCCTGGCCATCCTGGAACCCTCTCTGTAAACCAGTCTGGCCTTAAACTCAGAGACATGCCTGCCACTCCCTCCCGAGTGCTGGGATTAAAGGTGTGTGCCACCACTGCCCAGCTAATTTCCTGTTTCTTTACAGCTGACTAAACGTTTGTTGTATATGTATATCATGTTTTCACTTTCCATCCTTCTATTGCTGGGCATCTTGACTGGTTCCATTCCCTTGCTGTTGTGGATAATGCAGCAATAAAAACGGATGAGCAGGCGTCTCTGTGATGGATGCAGTCCTTTGGGTATGTACCTAAAAGGTCCAGCTGGGTCATATAGCAGTTCTGTTTTCATTGTTTTGAAAAACCACAATGGCTGCAGCAGTTTACACTAAAAGGATGCGAATGTAGGCTTAGAACACAAAACTAGGTAGGAGATCACGAGAAAGGAAAAGAGGTGTACAAAAGTGTGTGGGGAACAAAAGATCACAAACGGCACGAAAGTATAAAGACAGCCACTGGGGATGGAGGGGAGACCAAGTGAGGGAATTGGGATAGGGGAAGAAAGAGAAGGAAGAGAAAGGACGAAAAATAAATAAATTTTGTTTGAGAAGTGCCATAATCAAGCCTAATTCTTTGTATGCTGGTTTTACAAATGAGTATAAAGAAAACTCAGGAGGTATGGACCCCTCCGATCAATGAACAAAGTTAATAGGGCGACTCCTAACTTAGATCTGTCTTAGTCTCGTGGTTTGTTGGGGGTTCAATTGTTTCTGAGGTCCTCTTAACTCTAGACTCCATTTGACCCTCATTTGCCCACCTGTGTATTCACTCTGCTGTAGAGTTGACAGTGGCTGGACTTCGGTTGATTCTTCCACACCATTCTTCCTTGAACAGTACCCCCAGTGTGTTGTATGAACAAGCACCCCACACCCCCAGCTATTTGCTTTCACAAATAATTTCCTTGGTATGTCAGGAGGCTCTGCAGGAAGCCAGGCTAAGCTGTGTTCTTAAATCTCTTACGCTCACTAATTGCATTACAGAGAGCTATTACACACCTCAGCAGAGCGGTCAAAGATGCATAATAAGAAAGCTGAGTTGCAAAGAAAAGACACCTAATTTATGACAGGATGTCGGCCCCTTGTCACCAACCCTTCTTGGCATTGAGTGGTCTTCCTAATTATAGGATCACACATTTGGTTGTTAAGCCTACACTGGACATATACTATCCATCTCTCAAGTCTCATCAGAACTAAAATCCTGCTTCCCAAGATCTGGAACCACTCCACCAAAGGTGTTCATCCCAGGCCTAGGCAAATTAAACACATTCTGTCATATCTGCATCAGTGTCACATTTTTTTTAGTTGATCCCTAACACCAAAAGCCACATATAAACTACATGGTTTCATCAACTCTTCCTACTAACTTGTTGCTTACTCACTGAGTAAGCTGTACGCTATGCCAATATCCTGGAGGACAATTCCGCCTCTTGTGGTTTCTCATGGAGAAATTTTAAGTACAGTCTTTTAGCCCATTTAAGCCTCTTCATGTAATCATAAGAGATGAGTCAATCTCCCTCACAAGGTCAGTTAAGTGAGCGTTAAATGAGATCATAAGTGTAACGGTATCAAGAATGATGCCTGGAATGTGCCAGCCATTGCTGCTTCTAGGGATGTCGAGTATACCCTCCACCCAGTCTGTTGTCTATAGTCGTGTGTGTTATGGCGACAGCAAAAACACAGTCTGCTGAGTAAGCGCACATCTCAGCAATGCAAAGGCCAGCACTCCCATGTGACCATTGAGCACAGCCCACATGCCAGCTCCACACAGAGAGGTAAATAAATAAAAACATCATTATGACTTGAATCTGCAGTGCCCCTCACAGGCTCCTATTCTGGGTACTCATTCCCAACCTTATGGCACCGGTTCGAAGGCTGTGGATCCTTTAAGAGATGGCGCCTTACCAGTGGAAACATCACCAGTCCGACCTTCCAAAGTCACACGCATCCCTGACTCCATTCTGCTTTCTCTCATTTGCTACCACGCTGCCATGACCACCAGCGTGCCCTCCCTGCTGGGATGAGCTGCGGCTCCCTGAAGCCGTGAGCCGAAATGAAACCTTCTTCCCTTAATTTTTTTTACAGTGATGTGTAGTACAACTAACACAAAGACCGTGGATAAATTTGTCTTCTTTTTTTTAATTTATTTTTTTATTTCTTCAAGTTACATCTCAATCACATCCCCTCCCTATTCCCTCCTCCAGTCCCACCCTCCCACCCTCTTTCCCCTCAACCCCCCATCCTCTTCCCTTTTTTTTTAAGTTTAAGGTATATCTTTTTCCCCCCAACAGCTCCCCCTTTCAGTCCAACAAATGGTTCTTTCTCTTATAACAACAAATACAATACAAAACAACAGAAATAAATAGGCCACTATTATGAGAGTTATATGGCTTACCATACATTCCCAATGTCCAGTCCATATGTATTTGGCACCTGACATTAACATTCTACTATCTAACCATCTCCATGAGTTTAAAGTTCTATATCTAACTCAGCTTTCATACTAACTTGCATCACAATTTTAAAAACATCTTCTTAGATCCAGAACACCCTCGTGATTTCTAAACAACTCAAAATTTAATTATGAGACTCTAGCTATCTATTCTTCACCCACCTCAGAGACCTGAGAGGGGTAAATATATCTGATTATATAGGAAGTACAGGGCCTGCAGCTTCCAAAACTAAGAAATGACATACCAGTGGCTGCCTGGACAGTTCCCATTTTCTCTCCATACTTTAGAGCATCAATCTTCAGCCTTTTGGCCCCATTTCTATGACAGACATTGATTATAAAGCAGGAATTATGAAGGACTTGCCTACCCTGTCTTGGCAAAGCTAGGCTGTCAACTTACCTGCTTTCAAGTTTTGTCCTTTTTGGACAGCATTCTGTCTACAGTTGAAGCAAGGGGTTTTTGTTGCCAAGAGATGGGCTTGCCACTAATTCAACCATCTCCCACTGGAGATTCTTCGATGCTCATCTTCTACTTGGAGTAGAATAGGGAGTGCTGTCAGGAGCTGACATGTCTCAATATCAAAAAAATCTTAAGTTAAAACACCTTTGAATGCCATATTCTGCAGACCTCTTGAGGTTTTTGAAGACCCCCCCTATCTATCTCTTATATTTAGATAATCAAATGTTGCTTGTCTCTTAGCAACTTGATTTCTGATTAGCTTAGAAAATAACTATGACAGACTGTCATAGTACCTAACAAAATGACACGCTTCCATGACTATTAGTTTGAATTTCTTTTTTTTCCTTTGTTTTTTACTTCTTCAAGTTACATCTCAATCGCAGTCCCCTCCCTATTCTCCCTCCAGTCCCATCCTCCCACCCTCAACCCCCCATCCTATTATAGTTACTTTCTAAGCTCATCAGAAATAAACCTGCTACGAGACAAGCAACATCTGCTTACCCTAATATAAGAGATAGATAGGGCCTCTTCAAAAACCTCAAGAAATCTGCAGAATATGGCATTCAAAGATGTTTTTGTAACTAGATTTTTTTATGTCAAGACATATCAACTCCTGACAGCACTCCCTATTCTCCTCTAAGTAGAAGATGAGCATCGAAGAATCTCCAGTGGGAGATGATTGAATTAGTCGCAAGCCTAGCTCTTGGTAGGAAAAGCCCCTTGCTCCAACTGTAGACAGAATGCTGTCCAAAAAGGACAAAACCTGGAAGCAGTTAAGTCGACAGCCTAGCTCTGCCAAGACAGGGTAGGTAAGTCCTTCATAACCCCTGCTCTATAATCAATGTCTGTCAGAGAAACGGGGCCAAACGACTGAAGATCGATGCTATAATGTATGGAGAGAAAATGGGAACTGTCCAGGCAGCCACTGGTATGTCATTTCTTAGTTTTGGAAGCTGCGGGCCCTGTACTTCCTATAAAATCAGATATATTTATCCCTCTCAGGTCTCCAAGGTGGTTGAAGAACAGATAGCTAGAGTCTCATAATTAAATTTTGAGTTGTTTAGGAGTCAAGAGAGTGTTATAGATCTAAGAAGATACTTTTAAAATTGTGTTGCAAGTTAGTATGAATGCTGAGTCAGATATAGAACTTTAAACTCATGGAGATGGTTAGATAGTAGAATGTTAAAGTCAGGTACCAAATACATATGGACTGGACATTGGGAATGTATGGTAAGCCATATAACCCTCATAACTGTGGCCTAATTACCTGTGTTGTTTTGTATTGTATTTATTATTATAAGAGAAAGAGCCATTTGTTGGACTGAAAGGGGAAACTGTAGGGGGAAATAAGATATACCTAAAACTTAAAAGAAAAAATTTGTCTTCTTAATCATTATGTTTCTGACATGCAGCAAGCACACAGGTTAGAGAGTCCCCAAATTTAACGTACCTTATGCATTAGACTCTTGCTGCCCCCCTTGTGCCCTTGAGTGATTATTTAGCCTGGCTGTGCCTAGTCTCCTAATGTAGACAGTGGCAGGAAGAAGAGCAGGACTATAATACCAGCCCTAGAGAGACAACAGGGATAGGGAGGTTGAGAGTTCAAGGCCAACCTGCCTTACAGAGCAAGATCCTATCTCAAAGGTCAGAGACAGAGACAGAGACAGACAGGGAGCAAAGTAGCTCCTGCACAACTCTCTTGGCCATCTTTTCCTTTCATATAGCAGGAATCCCATTTACTCTAGTGACTCCATTTGTAGAGCTACACTTCCATTCACACTGCTGGAAACACTCTTCAGTTTACTACAGGATGTCTCAGGCAGGCTACCTTTTGAGGAAATGTAGCAAAAACTGCACATTAGCCTTGCATCACATCAAACAAGTAACTACTGACTATTTTGGACGTCCTACGTACGTAATGTCCACTCAAGCTTAGCTTTCTACAATAAACATCAACACTGCAAGCACAGAGTCCAGTGGATCTTTGGCATGTTTTTTTTTCTTTTATTCATGCATTTAAAAAATAATACACTCCAGACTGGGGAGATGGCTCAGTCAGTAACGTACCTGGAGCACGAGTTTGAGGTCCTAAGTTCAAGTCCCTACAATGTCACCACCACGCAGGTAGTGGCACAAGTCCGTAACCTCAGTGCTGAGGGCATGGAGACAGCTGGTCCCTGAAGTTCATCAGCTTGCCAGCCTCGTTGAATCTAAGAGCTTCAACATCAGTGAGATCAAGGTCACCTGTCCTTAGCATGCCACCTGACACTTGTATGATTCTGTTGAAGTCACTTCTGTCTCTCTGGAGAATCCTAACTGATACTATAAGAAATCCCAAACATCCTAAACATCCCAAGCCAGCACAGGGTCCCTCTACTACCAACATGCTTCTGGAAGAAAACACTGTAAAAGCATATTGCTAAGTAAATCATAATGAATTAATCATTCCCAGTGGTTAAAATAATGGGTTGAAGAGCAGGAGACACCTGAGGTCCAGTCCTGCTTCCTCAAGGATTGCTGTTTGTCTCCGGATACGAAAGGACCACAGCAGAGAGGCAAGGGAGGCGTTCTGGGTGAGAAGCTGCCATCCACACATGGGTTTAGACTGATCTCTTCTCATCCAAAGAGAAGCAAATTTCCCAGGCCTAAGTACTATACCAAGAGTGGTTCTGGTTTTGTTAAGGAAGAGATTGTGAGGCTTTAAAGAGGAATCTGGGCTCAGAATTTAGCATCCATTCTGACACCAAGTAAGGATTCACATCAAGATGCCATCTGCTAGTGATAGGTTGTAGCCAACTCTCAAAGAGTGACTGTTTCTCTTACTTTAAAACTACACTGACCAAACTCATTCCCTCTAATATACTACCTGTTCATAGAATAAGCTAGAAGATGAACATACTAACAAGAAGCCTGGCAGATCACTAACCACTCTATTACAACTGTGCTTGTTCTATAGGGGTATCCAATGCTATAAAATAAACAATGGTGGATTTGAGGGTGCTAAATTTTGGCTTGTTTATTTTAATTTCTTTTTTATGTTTGTTTAGTTGGTTTTGATTCACAAAAGAGCGTTATTTTTATATGACCTCAAGTTATTGTTGTCATTTATTGACATACTATCTCAATAGACATTTATGTCCTTCTTCCTTTAATACAAGTAGCTTCAACCAGTCTTAAAACAATATAAATGTCTGTAGTTAGGGAAACAAGGGCTTTTCTTCTCTGGTCTTCCTCCAAATATGAACAGCAGCCTAGCATGCAATCAGAGTTTTCCAAGTTCTTGAAAAACAATCCTGGTTACTTTCCCAGAATTTCATGAGACCTTGTCTACAGAGTGCAGAAGAAATGACACCTCACACCAAGCATTCATCTGAAATAGACAGAGAAAGTTGCTTTTGTTCACATCAAGGTAACTGGTCCTTGGTTTGTCTCCTGCCAATTGTGTGATGATTCTGGACAAGACCCTGAATCCTTGACAACTTCCCTGAATTCCTTCATTTGTAAAATGGGTAAAACACACACACACACACACACACACACACACACACACATACACACACACTCATACACACACATATATACACACACACACACATACACATACACATACACCCCTACCTCTGCCCTCAGACAAAATCTAGGGAGCTAGGGAGCAGCCAGATGCAACCTGGATATCCCCCACTGCTTCAGCTTTTCCAGTCACCTCTGGTTCCTGGTCTGAATAAACAAACTTTTCCCAACATGCTGTGCACCAAAACCATTCACTGGAAACACAGTAATTAGCATTGCAGATAAAATGGCATTGGTGCTGTGTTAATTACTACTGTGCAGATGTATGTTAGACTCAGATGTCATGCATAACATTGACAAGCCTTTATTTTTAAATTAAAGTGCAACAAACCATACCCTGGCTACACATATTTCTATGATTAATACAAATTAATGTTATTTCATTGTCTAGGGAAAGGGTAGAGATAAGGAGATGTTGCATCTAATTGTAACAACATAATGGTATATGTTATATATTCCCCCCAGCTGCATGCGCACTAGGGGCTTACATAAGGAAGTGTGAGTTTTGTGAAGACAAAGACCATGCATGCTCCTCATAGTATTGCAAGCTTCTACCACAACCAGTGATATGTAGCCCTTTCTGAATATGAATGGATGAATTACTGATGAGTAAAGGAAGATGAATGAATGAATGAATGAATGAATGTATGTATGAATATACAACCATGTGTAGAAGGGGATCTGGAGGAAATAGAGAACTAAAAGGCACAATGATTTATGTTTGATTCTCCTAATTCTGTTTTGCTTTTTATTCTTCAAAATGTATTGTGGGTCTGTTCCCCATATCTAGCACATTGAAGTCCAAAGTGAGAGGCAAGTGGATCCCTGAAATCAGAGTCTGAGCGGTGTTTCACGAGTATCATTATTAATGCACCAGGTTCTGAAAAGAGAAGGAGATGGGCGGAACGGAAATGGAGAGGGGTCCTTCCACATCAGTGAGACATGCATGCAGTAGCCAAAAGAGAGAAAGGAAGAGAATGAAAATGTTTGACCAACGCAAATATTATTTACTTAATAATACAACTTCGCAAGGGAATTCATTTTTCTAATGCACATCACTTAAACTTTGACATCTTAACATTTTTAAGTTCAGCAATATCAAATACATTTATGTCACTACGTCCCCTTCACCCCATCCACCTCCAGAACTCTTTGTCTTGCAGAATTGAAACCCTATGTCCATTAAACACTAACATCTATTTCCTGCCTGACTCCAGCCTCTCCAGTCTCTATTCTACTTGCTGCCTCTACAATTTGCACTGCTTGAAATGCCTCGTATAAACAGGATTCCTTTAGATTTAAAGTAATTACTAATTAGGAGTGAAGTCTGTCATTTGACTCTTCATTTTGAAGATGGTTTTTATTTTTGTTTCCCAACCTTTGCTCCCATGAGGGAATTTGTGTTATGTCTACTGTATGGTTATGGAACTGAAGCTTCTTACTATTAAGTAAATCTTCCAGAATCACATATCTGACAAGAAGTGGATTGGGAATCTTTTGACAACAAAGACTCCAGTTCTTAGACTTGCTTTGTGTCTTCATGGTTTTGAAACAGTGTGGGAAGTGCAGATGAGCGTGGGACACAGGCTTTGATTGAAGTGTTGCTCAAAAATGCAGCAATTTTTTTGGACACATTAGATAATTCTGGTGAATTGGTTTCTTGAAATGTGGGGGTTCTCAATGGCACAAGGTATCAGGCTATAAGAACTCGTGCCATCTGTTTATTGATAGTGCAGAGGTAGAGCTCATGGTTCTGAACTGACTGGCATGTGAAGAACATCACAAACATCCAGCTCTGCTCTGTGGGAGCCACTTCTCATAGAAGATGGATGCTTCGCTGCATAGGAAATGCTCTCAGAATTTGCCTAGTGAAACCCTCCTGGATTAGTGAAATGTTTCAGCCACAGGATGTGTAACGTAGTGAAAGAGGTGCAAAGATGCCACAACAAACTGTCTATTTTTATCATAGAGTATTTTGCAGCCATTCCAAAGTGATACTGAGGAACACATCATGGCCTGGAAATATTTGTGTCAGTAGAAAATAACATTAGCAAGTCACATATATATGTGTGTGAAAATAACATGTATACATATATTTAAATGACAATCTTGTAATGTGTGTATTTATGAGTATGAAAAAGTTGCATACTGAAATATTGGTGTTAGTTGGTTAATTTTGAAATTATGACTATTTCTTTTCCCTTTAACTTTTCTATTTTCTGAATGGTATATAATGCCTATACGTTATTTTGATAATTAGAAATGAATAAATTTTATTTTATGGTAGAAGCATCATCTAATCTTAAACCATTACATATAAAGTCCTGAACTAGAGCCTAAAAGAAGACATACTCCCCTTTTGTCATAATAACTTAGTAACAACTATATTCGTGCTTGAGGTTGGAGAACAGGTTATAAGTAATGGTTACAAATAATGGTTAACTTAAGGGAAAAAAAGAAAGAAAGACAATCTCCAATAAGATATAAAATATCAATGTAGCCGAAACAGCTCAGTTGGGAGAGCATTAGACTGAAGAAGATATAAAGTATCTGAGAAATTCAACTCAGGTGAACTGAAGGAACTGGAGTAGAGAGATACAAAGAAATGCAGTGTTCCTGTGATTCACAGCTGTTTGTCCACTCATTCACTCTTGCCCTCGCTTTCTCTCACTCCATCTTCCCTTTGCCTATCTGTCCACACATGGGGACATACCTTGCAGTAAAAACAAGTTAATGTAGGGTCTGGTGAGTGCCACTGTCGGACATATTGAGCAATCTAGGAACTAAACCAACCAATCACTTACAAGGCCTGGGTCAGAAAGGTAGAAGGGCAGGCTACTGGCAACTATTAAAAGACCAGATCTAATGAAGTAATCAGACACTCCATGAAGCCAGGTATAGTAATAATGCATAGCTATAAGTCTCAGAACTCAAGCCCCAAGGACTGGGAGTTTGAGACCAGCTTGAGCTACATAAGAAGAATCTCTCTCTAAATGAGTAGACAGATAAACAGCCAGATAATAGGTGATAGAAGATTGATAGATGATAGATAGGTAAGTGATTGATGATTGACTGACAGCTAGATGGAAGTTGCATGAAATCTCTGTGGAACTACTGAGAGAAAATGCACCTAAAGGGTCAGAGTAAACAGGATGAAAATCTGAGTAATTCAGCACCCAGTAACCCAGAAGCAACCCATCAAAGTTCCTTCAGATTCTCCCTTAAGCTCCCAGAGCCAACCCAAGAAAGTAAGGAAGAAAAATCGCAGATGAAATGATACGTGGTTATTTGTAGGGCTGTGCTAAGGTCAGAGCGCAGAAAATGAAGCTGAGCATTAAGTCCAAAGAGTGGAAAGAAGGAGAAAGAAGAGGGAGCAATAAGTTCAGGAGGAGGAAACAAAGTGAGATGGGACTGGGAAGGAAAAATCCATTTTGAATGTGAGAAACAGGACCCCACGTGACTCTCTTCAGCTCAGCCCTGAGACTATGTTCTCTGAGTGGGGACCTGAACTCTGCCTGTGTGATATCTCCTACCAGGACTGGAGAGGGATCTAAGCAAAACAGCGGGACTGAGTCCTTGAGAATTCAGTCTCCTACTGGGGCTTTCTCATCTCTCACCTGGATCCTTTAAACTCTGCTCATTGCTTTCTCTGGCCCCTTATACCTTAGCTTCTTAACTTTTATACCATCTCTACCTTCTAAACAAGTATGATGAGAGGGACAAACTAATTTTTATAAGGTGCAGTGTACAAAATAGTTGTCACAGCTGGTGAAAAATCTCTTGAGTTCTCCCTTCAAGTCTTCGAATAATACTGTGACTTATGCCTCACTAGAAGTATTTTAGAAGCTGAGTGTGAAAGGAAAGCTCTCTGAAGAGGCCACCATGCCCTTCCTTTCACACATGTGGATTTAGTCTGATGTGTCAACAGAGGATGTAAATGGCATGGTTCTACCATGCACCTCTCTGAGTTTGGGGGAGAAATGAAAGGAAACCCTTGTCTGACTTGTGACCCATTGTCTTGTAGGTTAGTGGGACTATGTACAACACTGGAAGGCATGTGTCCCTCCGCCTGGACAAAGAGCACTTGGTCAACATTTCAGGAGGGCCCATGACATACAGCCACCGCCTGGAGGAGATCCGGCTACATTTTGGGAGTGAGGACAGCCAAGGGTCTGAGCACCTCCTCAATGGACAGGCCTTCTCTGGGGAGGTATGTGAGTCTGCCAGAGTGCTAAGGTTTAGTGCCAACTTGTAGGATTTGATGCCTGTTTCTATCAAAAGTGGAATAACAGATAAGGTTGCCCTTGAATTTGGGAAAGAAGGTCCCTGGCTCCTTTCTTCATGTGTCCTTTGCGTGTCGGCTTTCAGTTTCCTGGAAGAGGCTATAGTGAAGCAGTATTTCCTTCTGAAACACTACACTAGTCTCTTGAGACTCGTGCCCTGGCATGTCCTAGAACAGCGGTTCTCAACCTTCCCTATGCTGCAACACTTTAAAACAGTTCTTCCTGTCCTACTGACCCCCAACCATAAAATTATTTTTGTTGCTACTTTATAACTATAGTTTTGCTACTGTTATGAATCGCAATGTAAATATCCAGTGTGCAGGATATCTGATATGTGTCCCCTGTGGAGTCATAGCCCACAGGTTGAGAACCGCTCTGCTACAGCATTATTTAACCTCAAGCCCTCACTCTTTCTGTGTCTCTTCACTTTTACTTCTCTGGGTCCTCAGCCTCTCATACATCCTGTATGGTAGTGTAACTTCCCTTCTGGTCTTACTTGCCTAAAAATGCAATGCACTGCAAAATCAATGCTAAGGAACTGAAGA
This sequence comes from Lophiomys imhausi, assembly GCA_907164525.1. Classification (NCBI taxonomy): domain Eukaryota; kingdom Metazoa; phylum Chordata; class Mammalia; order Rodentia; family Muridae; genus Lophiomys; species Lophiomys imhausi. Next base: position 159,926 of record CAJQZJ010001222.1, read on the forward strand.
GTTGGCCTGAAATTCTACAGAATGGAAATATCATTATGTCTCACCATTGATGGTGAGTGAGACACATTGATGGTGAGTGAGATGGTGAGTGAGTGCTGGCCATCACTCCAGATCAAAAAACAATAATAATAATTCAAAGCAAAGCAACTAACCGCAGTTTCAGATGAGATAATAGATAAAGTTTATGTCAATGAGACACTTTGCCCTAGTGGTGCTGCCTTGTAGGTCCCCAGTGTATGAGGAGGCTCTTGGCCCTCATATGACTGCTGAACTGGGGGGGGGGGACTGATATGTAGGGACACTCCACTCCAGAGGAGTAGGATAGAAGGGAGAAGGGGTAGATGGTGAGAGGATGGGACTGGGAGGGGTGGAAAGAGGGCTCTGTGATGGAGATGTAAACTTGAAATAATAAATAAACATTTTTTTAAAGATAGATAAGGTTTATCCAGATTTCATCTGTGACATGACGCTTAAACTAGTTCACTCTTTATTTATATAGACAATTTTAACTTAAGGATAAGGGTCCTCATGTAATAAATAATCAGTAACTAGGTTCTTAGTAAGAGCACACAATGACTGATGTTAAAGAGACCTTAAAATTTAAAAATGTGAATGTTATACAGTCTCCTTATTTTTCTGTATAAGACCATGTTTAAATCTGCCAATATTTTTATGTGCTAAGGCCATATACTGTCAAATGGATCACAAGTTAAAGAAATCCCTTAGCTATATTTTAATGTGCATTCAAAATACATTGACTAAGAGTCACCTTAGGGACCCTACTAGCTACTAGGGATTTAAAAATGGAAAAGAAAAAAAAAAGAGTTCTTGCCCCAGAAGAGTTCAAAAGGGACTATATTCAAATCATTGAAGTAGAATGGCATGCTGAACTGGAGATGTACAAAGGCTCTGGCAGCCTCAAAGAAAGATGTGACACATTTTACTTGAAGGGGTCGGGAGACACTTCACAGAAGAGGTGCCCTTTGAACTGAGCTGTGGAGAGAAGTTATGAAGAGTAATTTTAAAACATCAGCTTTGGAGTCAAAGGACCTAAATTAGTAGCCCCTGCTTTGATACACACCATGTTATCTTGAGACATCACTTGATCCTTCTAAGGCACAATTTAGACACCTCTCAAAGATATTTTAAAGTTTTAGTGGGATCCCAGATGTAAGGAGTACTCAGTTGATAGACTTAAAAGAAAGACAAAGCAGGAAATGAGGGATAGGATGAGAAAGGGGCCTCTGGGCATGTCAGGGCACTATGCTTTTTGAGACATTGCACACAGATCTCATGCAGTACTTCATCATCTATTAGTAATGGCTGCATAGACAAGGGGCTTCAGCTACAGAATGAGATTCTCTCCTAGATCTGTAGGGGGAGACGTGCTAGGATTGAATGAGGATGTCTGCTCAAAGGAAAAAAGTAGCAGAAAACTCTCCTCTCCACAGCCACAGCTCCCGAACCAGAACATGGCAGGAAATAAAACCAAAATAGGGCAAAAGCTCACAATTCAGAGGCACTTGGACAGGCCAATCTCAATAGGAAATATCTAAAGATAAACTCTTCCTTATGATAATATGCGTTATTTTAAAGTTGACTTAGTTGCTCATTGTCATTATTTCTGTTTTTCTCCCTCTGGACTGTCGTATTTCAGTGTTTTATCAAAGCACCACTTCAATGTAGAAACACTATTTAAGTGAGTGGGTAAAAATACAGATGGTTACTAGGCTACAGTCTTTACACCGTTTCTTCCTTCTGACACTTCAGTGTTTAAGTAGGTGATTTGAAACCTGTACATTAACAACTTATAAGTCTGAATACATCTCAAAGCCTTAATGGATACAAAGTAATTTAATCTCAGCATATTAATTTTCCTAGACCTATTACATACCACAAGTACTAGATGTTACAAAGAATTTGTGTTTAAAAGTCCCCAGAAAGACAGACATGGTGACAGATTCCTGTAAGACCAACACTGGGGAGATAGAAGCAGGATGATCATAGGTTTGAAGTTAGCCTGAGTGACAAAGCAGTTCCCTATCTCAGAAAAAAAAAAAAAAGTTCTCAGGGGAATCTGATTATAAAGCATTATTCGTGAGTACTCATTAGCAACTACATTTAAACTGAGCAACAAATAAGAAGTAACAAATGTAGAAGGTACTGTAAAAATTGATGCTCAATCCTTCTCTAGATCAGATGACCCTGTACCTGGGACAGCATGCTCCAGGTCTGTACATTTGTAAAACTTCCCAGGACATACTGGTTAGCAACCACCATGCCAGTTACAGTGTCCAGGAAGTGCCCCTCTTCTGAATAGATAAAACATCACTCCTCTTTATTGTAAAGAAGGGAAAGAGAAGGGCCTAATAGTAACTGTGTCTTGGGAATAGCAAGCAGGGTACTATGTAGATTAATGAGACTCAGGGCACAACTTTCCAAGCAATAGGGACACACAGACAGGGATGGAGGGACACAAACACACACACACACACACACACACACACACACACACACACACACAC